>CACRXP010000007.1:1846930-1859020 GCA_902702965.1 Spirometra erinaceieuropaei | reverse complement strand
TTCATAGGTATGCGGTAGCATGGCTACTGCATCCTATAAATACCGCAGCCCCTTGTGCAGCAACCACCCGTTTCTGCTTTTTGTCTCTGATGATGGATTCGAGTAGGAATCCGAAACGTCAGGCTAAAAAAGCTCTTGTCCCGGCGATCGTGTCTCCTTCTTCAAGAGAACTTCCTGGGACTCGTCTCTTCGCTTCTATTGGCGATGCGCACAGTGTTAGTTGACTTACGGTAGACTGTTGTCCTTGTCTTCCTATCTGTCAGTTTTGTAACTTGTACGTCATGGAAGGGCAAGTGATTGTTGACTATGCAATCACAGCTGGGAATTTACTGGCTTGCAGAAAGTACCAGACACTGCAGAAACCAAAGGGACCGCAAGCGGACTGTCATGACGATGAACATGGTGGGGGGGGGAGGGGGTGGTGTGGTCACACCACTGTGGCCTTGCTCTCTGTTCATCTGTCATCTGTGGTGGGCGCGGTAGGCGCAACTCGTCAATCGGCAAAATGCTGATGTGGATAGCTGGCATGTGCAAGGCGACACGCAGCCGCGTTGTAGCCCGCGTAGACGGTGGGGGGGGGAGCCTCGTGAAGCGTTGGCTACTACGCCCACACCTAGTCTCACTCGCGGCAATATCCAACACCACCCCCAAGTTCGCCGTTAATTGTCGTTCATGATGCATGTGAGGACGGAACCAGCAGCAATGCGCACACTTGTGGTCTACGCATTTCCTACGAAAGCCCTAGATTATCTGGGTTTTAAACCTTGTCTGCTAGTCATTTGAAGTAACTTTTGCAGAATATCGATTAAGTTATACTGCCATAATGTTACTATTGAAAGCAACCCCCGCTTTCTTTGGCAGTGGCCTTGTTGCGTACGCTGCCGCCAAGCAAATAGGTCAGCTGGGCATAATACTTGCAAATCCATCTTTTTGGGATAGATAACCAAACGTCCGCCGCATCACTGTCGTTCAAAGAAATGAATATGGTTAACATACAGTCAACTTTCTTAATTTCTGCGGAAATTAGATGGCAACAAAATTCTAAACTGCAGTATTTACCAGAAAGCAAACAGGTGATGTTGGGGGATCCATTGATGGGTCAAACCCCTCGCATCAGTGCCATGCAGCGGCAGAATATCGGCGAAACATGTGTGTCTGGGCTTTTAGCTAGTACCTGTGCTGCTAGTATAGTATCTTCTAACGTTAAAATACCGTCTTCCCCACGCAAGTAAGAAGTAAGCGTGCAAGCATGCAGTTCAAGGGAGGTGGTTATATCATAGTAATGTCGAAAAAAGGTGAGAACTAGAGCGTAGGACCGCCCAACTTCAAGCGGTGCTGGAAGGCGGTAGCTACTCACGGTCAAACGTTGGGCGACAAACAGCGGCCCCCAAGAGACGAGCTGGTGAATGTGCAGCTCAGTTGAGTTAGATAACAAAACATCCACCTAGCCCACATCCTAAAGTCGGACCGCTCACTGGAGCCTGTGGGGATGAAGGATACTGGAGGAAGCGCTTACCTGGATTGGTCTCGCAAATGTAGCCGCGCTTCTTCGTGCAGGCCTCATCCGACCACTGGCCGAGGACTGAGGCACGGATTTGCATTGACACACATTGAGCCTGCAGCAGAAAGAAAAGGCATTTGTAGGTTGTAGCTAAAATCCCGAGGTCAGTAATGTCGATCCAGGTGGCCTTTGCCAGTCAACAGGGCAGTTTATGCCATGAAGTTCTCCTGCCGTGTTAGAAATCGGAGGTGTCGTGTCTGCTGCACGAGGGGATAGAGAGGAAGTCTGCTCAACTTCTGGTTCAACGCAGTCTACCAGAGCGTATGGGGTTGATCTTTAACGTATGGTATTCGGTCTTAAATTTCCAAGAAAGGGTTCTAGGGTAGGCACTAAATTCCCACAGTAGATGAAGTGAGTGACCGATCTCATGAAATTTCGAAATGCGTTTCCGATTAGGATTACTTAGGTGGGGTTCTAACACATATTATCTTGTAGCATAATTCTATACTATTTCAGACTCCGGAAGGATATCCGCTTTGAATGCACTGCTTTTTAATCTGTTGTAGAAACTGTACTCGGTAAAAAATCACTACTTAATGAGCATGCATTTTTTCACACTGATTTACGATGGTCTTATAAATTCGAATATATTTTATAAAACACGGCACAAAATATGTTGTCTTCTACCCGTTTGCTAGAAAATCACATTTTCTTTTAAATTTTATACCATACGGGATTTTAAGACCGTAAGACGTTCATTCATCCACCATGTTACGTGTCTGTTTACCAATGCTCCTCATAAAATGCACAACATATTCCGCATCCATTGCAAAAATTTATGAACTCTATATGGTATCTTCTTAAATTAATGGAGAAATATATGATTTTCCTCTCGCGGAAAGCATACACCATGTAGACTGAAATCGCTGAACGCTAATACGGCAACTGATCAGGCTCAAAATTATTCGGGAATCGGAAAACTTCGAGTATAAAATATGAAAATGACGTAATTCTGTATCAAACGCCTGAAAGAAAGAATACGTTTGTTCATGTTTTTTCATAAAATATATTTGAATTTATAAGACCATTGCAAATCAACGTGAAAAAAAATGCATGCTAATTAAGTAGTGATTTTTTACCGAGTACGGTTTCTATAGGAGATTGAAATGCAGCGCATTCAAAAGCGGACATCCTGCCGAGTCTGAAATAGTATAGGATTATGCCGCAAAATGATATGTATTAGAACCCCACCTAAGTAATCCTTCCTAATCGGAAACGCATTTCGGAATTTCGCCTAACATTTCATGAGATCGGTCACTCACTGTAAATACGCGCGGAGTGCCGCTGTCCGCGATACCAATCAGGCCAGCTAGATCGTGAACAGTCGCAGTCGGTTGGAGGACGGAAAGTGCAATATAGCAGTGGATGGGGTGTGCCGACCGCTGGTTGACGCAATAATTTTAACTAGAGGTCGATATCGGCTAATAGACAAACTGCTACCTAAAGAAGGCCAGCAATCCTGTCTCTAAGCGGCCTAGATCAACATTATTTGCGCTGCATTCGTCCATAAAAGCTTCCAATAAATGTTCGAGAAGAGAGCTTCAATTGCAAAGGTTCCGTAGTAGTATTAGCAGCAGCAGCAGTAGTAGCAGTGGTATTAATAGTAGTAGTAGTGGTAGTAGTAGTAGTAGTACTAGTAGTAGTAGTGGTAGTAGTAGTAGTAGTAGTAGTAGTAGTAGTAGTAGTAGTAGTAGTAGTAGTAGTAGTAGTAGTAGTAGTAGTAGTAGTAGTAGTAGTAGTAGTAGTAGTAGTAGTAGTAGTAGTAGTAGTAGTAGTAGTAGTAGTAGTAGTAGTAGTAGTAGTAGTAGATATAATTACACCGAACGCACGGGATGCCTTTTTAAATTGGTAGGGGTTTCACAGAAAGCGCCTACGAATCGTAGTGGTGGAGTCAAGTTTCATTTTGAGTAGGGCATTCAGAACTGCACCAGCGATAGCAAAATCTACGGCATTTTTTGAATGAAGCGCGCGAGTTCAGCATAAGATAAATAAATGGCCTTTGAAAAGTGCAAAAATGGATGTCCATCTACGATCTGACCACGTAACTAAACGAAAAATTCGGCTTTCATGCCCGAGACTTCGAAACACAATTATTAAAACATTATTAACATGGTATTTAATGGAATCGTTTTCAAAGAAAGACAAAAGAAGCAAATTCTTCATAAGCTTTGGAAGTTGGCATGGAAGAAGGCACTTCAGTATGACCTTGGCGATGACAACCACTAAAATATAAACACACTTTCAAGAGACCATATAGTGAGGAGTGCAGAAGTTCAATGTAAACGAAGCAACTAGAACTTGAAACCAATGCAGTGTTTCGGAAGAAGGAATAAATCTGCCGGCATACGTTTGCGTGTGCGCGTTTTTCAAGTTACGCACCACCTAAGCCCGACAGCGGAGTAAGCGCGCTAAAAACCAACACTTTTCCGTCCCCACCCCCCAGGTCACTGATAGAATGCCGGACTACCTAAAGCTCAGCTATTAAGGTTTCCCGGTTTCAGATTGCAGGTCAGGTTGATTGGCTGACGACGGCTACTAAGACCGAAATAGCCATCTCAGTCTCCCTTGTTTTTGTCGGTACTCCTTTTCAGCATACGCTACTAGTCGCTATGCGACTGCCTACGCTAGGGCTATAGCCTGAGTCACAGTGAGTATGGGGGTGAGTGCGTCCTGTAACCGGATAGGTGAACGCCCATCCTTCTCTGAGTGATCATTGCTTACGGCGCCCGTAGGAAGCAGAGATTAAGTGTTTAGAGGCAAAAATGAATAGCGGCGGAGAAGGGAGATCACTCTTCAAAAGCGGGCCGATATGAACAGCGTTTGGCAGACACTGCATAATCACCCGGGCATGGAGGGAAATGCATGCTGGAAGTAGACATATAATCATCCCTCCGTATGAATTTGAAAACAGGCATCCCAAGAATCATAATTCGAAAGAAGTAAGTTCTTTGGGAAAGATAAACAAGTGTAATTGTAAATTCTCGACTTTGGTTCCCCAAGTCGTCCTCAGACGTGAAGTAAGTGTGCAAAACAGTTAAAATTTAAACATGCCTAAAAATCGATTTTGCCCTGTCACTTCTGCTGGCGTAATTTCCTGATTGGCCAATGCCTTTTCCACTTGTCCTTGAGGCTGTTGTACGCCGCATACAATTTTACGTGTAGGTTGATGCATTTGTTATCAGAATGGATGGCCTCTAAAAATTCACGGACCTTCTTAGATGAGCAGACACCTACAATGCGAGTCCTGTCCCAGGCGAATTTGTGTCCAGTTTCCAGCGTAGGCATGGCAACTTGGGATAAGTGGTCTCGCCTTTTTACGGCAAACTGATGTTCGTTTATTCGTGTAGAGGCTGATTTACCAGTTTTGTCGCAGTAAACCGCATTACAGGTGTTGCACGGTATCTTATAGACGACTTCAGTCTTATACAAATAGTCAACCCTATCCTTAGGGTGTACAAGCTGGTGACGAAGTGTAGTCGTCGGCTTGTGCGCCACATGTATTTGGTGCTTCCTCCGGTGTCTTGCAACTAGTTCGGACGCATTCTTAATGTACGGAAATGTTCGTCAGTTTTTTGCTTTGTGCGCCTGATCTGAACAATTTAGTACCTTGTGTTTTTCTTTTCTTTCACTCTTTAGAAGCTTATCGATCTGAACAGCGTTTGGCATAGGCATTAGCAGTCTAGGCAGACATTGCATAACCGATTGGGCATGGAGGAAATGCATGCTGAAAGTAGATATATAATCATCCCTCAATAGGTTGCTCTAGCTACTGAGTGATTTTTGCTAACAGAAGCGAAGAGGCAAGTTCCAGGAAGCAGTCGCGGAGATGGAGACACGATCGCTGGAACAAGTGCTTTATTAGCCTGACGTTTCGGATTCTCACTCGAATCCATCATCAGAGACAGAGTCAGATAAGGGTAGTGGATTGTCCAAGTGTTGCAATATTTATATGCCGCTACATGCCTATCACAGTTGTCTGCTCCCAAGTGCATCACAGCTTGACTGACCAGGTGTTGAAGTACGCCGTTGCCATGAAATTGCTATGCGCCTGTATGCCTGTCGAGATTGTCCGCTCCCACGCTCATCGCACCCCAGCAGGCGGCCGACTACCGGATTTCGTCAGCCGTGTGGACATTTGGGTGATTTGGTTCGCCGACATTGATACCGCCGACAGTGGTTATCCGCACGTCCTCCTCGCGGCTAACTACTTTGCGCCGAATATGGAGCGACGAGGTCGTTGTGCTTGCTGATTGAATGAGGACCGGAAAACCATGACTCGAGCAGTTCACGGCCCACGCGGTTGTCGCCTTTGGCAAGAATTTATGTTTCGTCAAACTTGAATGTGTGGTTGGGTCCCGTCGAAGGAGTTACGACTTGGGAGTTGGCGTCGTTCCTCCTGACTGCTGCCGCGTGCTCGGCCAACCGCGTCCGGGGTAGTTTTCTAGTTTCGCCGACATAGTTGCTTCGTCCACAACTGCGCTAGAGTAAGAATCCGAAAGATCAGGTTAATAAAGCACTTGTTCCAGCGCTCGTGTCTCTTTACTGAGTGATGTTTGTCTACGTGGCCTTCACAGGACTGCAAGATCATTGGTGGCGCAAAAGACGCGTGAGGCAGGCAGGCTGGCAGCCGAGATGCAGGCCTAAGTCTTGGAAGTACTGTCTTATGCGAAAGAAACAGAGCCCATAGGAGCTGAAGAGCTACGGTTTCTCAGTGTCCACAACGGATACTGCCTCTACTGCATTTTCAGCGCTGACCTACGAGGGTAGACTGTCGACAAATGACCTTCACCCAGGACGCAGAACGTCGTCCTTTCTGTGTGTGTCCTTAAAGGCTCCTCAGGTCATGCTCCTCTTCGCTGAACGTAGGGGTCAGGACGGCTTTTTGCGGCCTCCAGTTCATCCAGAGGACGACGCCCTTGAGAATAGATTAAATGTTTGGTTGTAGGGGGTTGCGGAGAGATCGCTTTTGTGGGGGCTGCCTGTCGGCTAGAAATCGGATGGATTAAAAACCGAGAGAGAGAGAGATCACCGTCAAATGCGGATCGCTGTAAACAGCATTTACTGTAGACACCAGGAGTCGAAACACGCATTAAATAACCAGACGGAGACGGCCCTTGGCTGGTCTGAACATGCTTTCTGTTGCCAGGGCTGATGGCAGGCACAAAGATAGCCGGCGACCCACTAACGCGCAAGACTTAATGAGACCAATCGGGGCGCGGCGTGATGGAAAGGGTGTATAGGCTATGAAAAAAAGTGAGTAGCTCAAAGTTACAGCGAATGCTTACTGTATTACCTCGTTTCCGCCATTGGGCTCGGATGCCATCCAATTGGTGAACGTCACTGGCGCCCCATTGACCCATTGGTGTTCCTGGCCAACCCCCTGAAGTCCGATCCAGGCGGGTATGGCTTGGTTAGCAGCCAGAGCAGTTATATGATCTGTTTGTTAAAAAGAAATGGGAGGGTGCGTAATTGGATTGGGATGGCGTGAATTATTTCTGCATGACTAACAGGTATGCCGGACAAGCTAACCTCATAAAATGAGCAGGGGGGGTGGAGGCTAGGAGTGAAGCCGCTGCTAACCGGACACCATAAAATAGGCATGACTTCTGCACGGATGCAGAGCTAAAGCGCTTTCGTGGTTTGATGAGGGGGAGGGAGGACAGCGAAAACACCAAACGGCTGGATGTGGTCGGCAGTGGATAGGTGAATGTACAACGAAAATTTCAGTGTCCAAGCCAACATCAGGCACATGACGCCACTGACACGTGTTCACTGCAACATCGGTTGACGCATCAGGTCCTGTCCTCGAGGCGCGGGGGTGGTTTGTGCACTGGCTAAAAACATGCACAACAGCCTTGGTCAGAGGGCTGGATGACTGACTGCGGGGGCGGGATCTGCAGTTAACAACCGCGTTGCGTCGACAACCACAAAGCATGTGTGTGTGTTTGTGTGCCAGCGTGATTCGTATCTACACCATTGGCAGCAAGAACATCATTAGGGCAGGGGTGGGGGGGGGGGCAAAGTCCGGCAAAATTTCGGCGGTCTCATAATCTAACTTAACAAGCAGTTGCGAGAACGTCAGAGGATCCGAATATTTCTGATAATTTACTTAGACAGGCCGATGTCAATGCAGTTGACAAGAGCCCCGGGCCAGTCTGCTAGTCAAGCTGCGCATTTTGAAACGGTCTCCAGCGCGAGCTATCTACGAAACAGGTTGGCTCTCAGGTCGAACGAATAAGCAGTTGTTGGCCATACGCCACTGGTAGAGGAACGATCTGGCAAATCGATCACCTCTAGACGAGTCAGCAATGATACTTCAGCATCCCAATGTTGTCCATCATCCAAAATGGCCACAGTTCGACACAATCCAGAGCCCCTAAGTTGGGGATGGATGGAGACGTCCACATTCTAATCCAGGTACCTTCATGAAATCAGTCCACAGAACTGCCGTCCGACGAGAGGCGGAGTGAGGGGCGCAGTGACTGGACTTGTGTGGACTACTGGGGTCATTCTGTCGAGAAATATAATCCGGATGGGGGAGGAGAGTGCGGCAGACGCTGTGCAAGTCTATCATCACTACAAACAAATTCACGCACAAGCTATCCTCCCTGCCTTCACAATGCTTTGGTGCACACGGTGGACATAATCGGAAACAACGGTCGAGCTGCTACTTGTACTTGGTAATCACACCTAGTCCAAAAGGTCCCCATGATGTCGCGAATTGCACCTCTCTCTATGCGTGACGATCGACGGCAGCAAATCTAGAGGACTTGACCAACTCATCCAAAGACTGAGACTGAATACAGAAGATGCAAGAACCACTTCCACGTCTTGAAAAACTGGTTCGTGTCACCGACCACGGCGCCTCCAGGTGGGTAAGGATTCTGGATCGAGAGTAGCAACACTGAGCCCGTGGGGCGAATGACGAAGAACGTGCCCAAGCCACCTCATTCGATGGGCGAAAGATGTTCTTGTGATGTCACCGCAGCGAGTACAGTCTGTTTCATTCGAGGCTAAGTCAGTGTACGCATAGCTGAAAGAATGGTTCTCAGGCAGTAGTGATCAAACACGCTCAGTGTGGTTACCAAGGGAAATATTCAGCAAGCTGTGGACTAGGACAAGACGAGAGAGAGAGGGTTATGTTTTTGGAGTGCGAGGCACTAACCCTGTAGCTGCATCGACGAAATAGTCACCAGATGGCCCGACGAATTGAGAGCCGTGCATGCCTGTTTTGCTTCGGACCAGGGTTTGGCGTCCTCTTGTCGGAGAAAGAACTAAAGGCAGCAGAGGGAGAGGGAACTAGACAACCTCTACAAACAACTGTATACAGCGCAACAGAAGTTAAGAAATAGTGAGTTATGGTCGTCAATTGGAGCACAGACGCTAGCAACTAGGGGATAATTGCGATGGAGAAAAACTACGTCAATTGTAAAATGGGACAAAGTATGGATATGAAGGTGACTCTTGGCTCAACCGGTGGAGTGTCTGACGCATGTTCCTCATGACTAGCCACTCCAGGTTCAAAGTTGAGGCTTTGATGGCTTGGAGCCGGGGTGTATACGGCCAATGATGACCAACAAACCGGAGGCGATCATTCCAGTCTCCTTTGGATTCGCCTGTAATACCTCCGTACCTATCATTGCTAGCCGCGTTACGTAATCGACAGCAAGGTCACTAGTCTGACTGTCTGTTGATCACTCGTCGTTATGCAACCGCCGAAAGACGCATTCACCCCTGGGTCGACTATCAGACGAGTCCACGGGTGGCAAATAGTGAAAGGGCCTTCAGCGGAAGTTAGATGCGAAATAAGCAGGCCTTCGGACCTCTAGTAGACAGCGCTGCAAGGGTATGAAGAGCTGGACAAGGGTATGGTTTATGGCCGTGGTTTCTTATTCTGGGGAGCAGTTGTGTTGGGCAAAGGAGCTGAACATCTACTAACTCTGTGATATCACAAAATTTGTTCCTCCATATTGTCACTAATCAAACGGGGACACAATTTTTGCCATTTAATGATAATAGTAAATGAATTAAATGTACCTTTGCAGGCGTTGTCAAAAAGGCATTGCATTGTCGTAATTTACTCCGATGACTACCTTAAAGCATCTTCACTACCCTCACACAACAACTACCGTGAGGTTTTTTGTTTCTTTTTCTGGCATGCACAAATAAATACCACCAGTCATTTTCTTTTAACGCAATTATTCACCGGGGTAAGTAACCCCGGACACAAACCATGCTCTTGCCGAGGACTGCGTTCCGGCTAGCCGACTGTCTTATACAACGCCGCGAGATCCGATGGCGGCACTGTGATGCGGCGATCGTTGACCGTTATTGGCTTGCCAGCGCTGTTCTGTGGTCAGGTTCTTGAGTCCAAATGCTAGAGATGACAACCTCGAACAAACACCCAAGTGGCTATCGAGAACCCATCTGTACACAAAATTCCAAACAAAGACCATGGAAGACAGTCGGACCAACAGCATGAAAGCCGAGAAAGCCGTATCCCGTGCAAGTAAAGGCCCCTATACACCCCTCCCCTCCCAGCACCTTGGCGAAATACCGCCTCTAATATGGGAATTGTTGTAAAAGAGGTTTTACGGGGCGGGGGTTGGAAACCTTACCGAAAGCTCGTTGAGCCCAGCATCTCCGGATCAGTTATCGGATCCTTTCCCCAAAATGATCGCGCGGTCTCCTCCTAGTTATTTATTCTGCGCAGGATTGAATTATGAATTACTTATTATACTAAGCCAAGCATATAGTGCAAACATGATTTTCTGACTTGCCACATGACTTCCTTTGAAAGGTCCAACCCATAAAACCTCAGTTACCACTATTTCCGTATCTGAGACGGTCTTGTGCTAAAGTGCTGCGGAGGTGTATATACTCATACCCCACCCCGTCCATCACTAAAAAGCAGGCCGGCCGCCTTATGGAGACAAGAGGCCGACATTGTGTAATTATTTACCGTACTGACAAGACAGGTAGAAGCTAAGAGTCCAGACGCGTGTTTCGCCGATCTTGTGTCGCTGCCTGACGCAGCTGCGAGAGCTTCGGCTCACTAGTGGGTCGCCCCAGCTTTCCCGTGTGTTTTCTGGCACATGAAAAAGTCTGTTCCGAAGGATTCACTCCAAGTTCGCGCATTCATTTCCTCGGAAATTAAACAAGGCAAGGTGAAACTGGAGTTCATATATCAGAAAACACATGGGAAGGCTGGGGGACCCACTGATGAGCCCAACCCCAGGCAGTGGCACAAGATCAGCGCAATACGCGTGTCTGGGCTTTTAGTTAGTACCTGTGTTGTCAGTACGGTAAATAATTACACAATTCTATACTACTGACTACCTGTTGGCGGTTTGCGAATATAACGCGGTAGCCGATGGATTTTATCCCAAATATTCATATCAAATTTCGGACCGTGCCTGAAAAGGTCCGTTTCGAAGAATTTATTCCAAGTTCGCGCATTAATTTCCTCGAAAACTAAACGAGGCAAGGAGGTTGACATTCCCGAGAATTTCTGAGCACGAAGGTTCATATGCGCCAAGGTTAGGCATATGTGCGGACGTTAGTCTATAAAGGCAATATTTTTTAAATATGACCTTCGGAAGACGACAAGGTTGTAATGAATAATTAGATCGAAAACGGAGCCTAAAAGTGGTCTGTGACGGAGTCAAACCCCGCCCTAAACCAGCTGTGTTGATAAAAACGATGCGCCCGGGGAGACACGTACAGCTAGACACCGACGGTTAAGTAGAAAGTAGCCCTCCGGACAGACGAGGGTCTGCAAGAGTGGCAGAAACGGGTCCGCCGGTTTCTTCCTATTGGTCGTCACATTGCCACAAACGAAGTAATGCTTTTCATTGCAGTTCCGCGGTTCCCAAAGGCCACCATCACCTGTGAAACAGAGTGAAGCGAAGACTTCGTTACACTTAAAAAAAGGTGCTATGTGATTACCTTACATATTTCACGCTAACTCATGAACTGTTGTGATCTAAATTTGAGTGATTTTCGCCTATTAAACTGATTTGAGGCAGAGACATACTTTTACCAAACGAAGACTTCATTTCAAGCATGTTTTATGGGAGAAGGACGGGGCAGATTTAGGCGAAGTCGGAGGTTTCACGAAATTCAAGTAAGTACCTACACTGCTGAATGCCACCGGTCAAAACCTCTTGTTTGTGGGCGTTGTGCTATAACACCGACCTGCGAAAGAAACGTTTCAAATAAGTCTGTTCTGAAATCGGATTTTGCGTCAGTGAAAATCAGACCGCATTGTTTTCAAGAAACAGGGGATGGATTCAGCTTTAAGAATTATGCTTGCAGATGAGGGAGCGCTTCGTGCTATACGACGCCATAATAAACTTGTTTGGCAGTAGTAGTAGTAGTAGTAGTAGTAGTAGTAGTAGTAGTAGTAGTAGTATTAGTAGTAACAGCGGTAGTAATGGTAGTAGTAGCAGTAGTAGTGGTCGTGGTAGTAGTAGTAGTATTAGTGGTGGTGGTAGTAGTAGCAGTAGTAGTGGTGGTGGTAGTAGTAG
>CACRXP010000007.1:1804554-1846787 GCA_902702965.1 Spirometra erinaceieuropaei | reverse complement strand
GTAGTAGTAGTAGTAGTAGCAGTAGTAGTAGTAGTGGTGGTGGTGGTAGTGGTAGTGACAGTAGTAGTAGTGGTAGTAGTAGTAGTAGTAGTAGTGGTAGTAGTGGTAGTAGTAGTAGTAGTAGTAGTAGTAGTAGTAGTAGTAGTAGTAGTAGTAGTAGTAGTAGTAGCAGTAGTAGTAGTAATAGTAGTAGTAGTAGTAGTAGTCCGCCCGTAAGACAGGCTGGTGGAGGAATAGACAATTCTAAGTGTTGCGACACTGTATTCCCGCCGAAATCGCATTGTTTTCAAGAAACCTGGGATGGATTCAGCTTTAAAAATTACGTTTGCAAATAAGGGACGCCTCATGCTATACAACGCTATAATAAACTTGTTTGGCAGTAGTTTGTTTTACCCTACTGAGAATAAGGAAGCGTTGACAAAGACAAGTTGAGGACTCGCGACATCCTGTGGCTTATGTGTGTAACGCCGCAAGATAGAGATGTGAATGCAGTTCCTGTCGGATGATGACTTTGAGCCAGTATGGAAATTGGCGGCCATGCGGCTGCGATGTCAGTCATTAGTGAATATTTTCAATATTAATCAGGTCACTCGCTGTAGAATTATCAATAATAGAACAGTGCCCAGAGTTAAGCAGGGTGGACTTGAACGGTTCACAAGCAAGCAAGACGACAATTTTATTTGTCTTACACTAAAAAGTACCATTGTATGCTCTATAGAACGGTTACCAGGGAACACTTATCAATTTTTTTCTCTGTGTACATAGTCAGAGAAATGATGAACAAATTTGGCCTTCGTCAATAAAACGCTATGAGGAAGCCATTTTAAGTATAAAACTGTTTAGTGTTTGTTTGCTTAAGATTATATTGATTGGCAGAATGTTATTGCCGGCAAAGGCAAAGGAGACTGGAATGGTCATTTATGGCTTATTAACCGTCGTCAGCCAGTCATACCCAACCCCCAAGTTTGGAACACCTGGGGCTCGAACCCGCGACCTGTTGGTTAGAAGTCCGATGCCTCTAACTACCCCAGGTGTTACACACTTCGCGGTTGGGTATGACTGGCCGACGGCGACTAATAAGCCAGAAATAGCCATTGCAGTCTCCCTTGCCTTTGTTGGTAATAACATTCTGCCTACATTATGCACCTCTGTGCGGCTGCTCGTTGGGCTCGAGAGAGAGCACAACGGGACGAGACGAGTGAGTTCCGTATAAACGATCGGTAAGCGCCCCTCTACCATAATATATTGATTTTATACTTCCATTCTGGAAAAACACTTGCTCTGGTGACGGTCTCATTTTTAGACAAGCCTCCGAAGACGTCCCAGATGGTCATATGCGGGGAAGGCATCCCTCAGGAACACACCGTGTCGACAGCAGCCCTCAAGAACTGCCGACGTCTGATGGTTTGGATGGCCATCAAATTCGGAGAGCGACCAGTCTGGCGGTCGACAACGGAGGCTACAAATATCAAGGCGTTCACCGACATTGTAACGGATGTCCTAGGTTACAACAGCATTCGCTGACCTTGAATGGACATCGTGTTGCAGGATAACGCTGTTTAGCTCTCACGGGAAGTATGGTTCTGATTTTGCTTACAACCACAATATTTTTTTGGAACATAACACTCCTCCACCTGCGGCCTACGGAGCATTTTTATTCCCGCCAACAGCCCCTATCTCAATCTGATAGGAAATACCTTTGCACTAGTTAAAAGAAGCTGGGACAAGGCAAGGAAGCACTTTCAATTCAGTAAAAGTTGGATTTCTTGCTTAGTATTTACATAGACCAGCCCCCCATGGACAAGTTAATATGCTCTATGTCCCACCAACTTACTGCAATTTTAAAAGCCAAGGAATAATCGACAGCGTACTAATACGTCACATTTGTTATTATTTCTCACTATTTTAACGTTGTACCATTTCTTCTCTGATGTCAGTGGTATTAGGTCCTAAATAATTAGGCCGTCTTTAGTTCGATGGTTTTCGATAAAATAATTTGTCAATTTGTCAGTAGATGCTAATTTTTGGACCGAAAATCTGCTTTTTTGAAGAACGGTTGTTTCTTTAATGCAGAATAACCGTCGTGGATGCGGGCTGCACGGCCTGAGCGTTGTGCGAATTTCGTG
Organism: Spirometra erinaceieuropaei; assembly: GCA_902702965.1. Taxonomy (NCBI): domain Eukaryota; kingdom Metazoa; phylum Platyhelminthes; class Cestoda; order Diphyllobothriidea; family Diphyllobothriidae; genus Spirometra; species Spirometra erinaceieuropaei. Next base: position 1,844,661 of record CACRXP010000007.1, on the reverse strand, counting down.
ACCTTTCGTCCGATAGATCCCACACTGTACACCCAGCTCGGGGCGAATGACTGGACTGGTGAGAAAAGCAGGGACTGAAACGCCAGATGAACTATGCTCTCATGCGAGAGGTAGGGCAAACAATTCTGTGGACTTAACAAAACCTCGGGCTTTTCGGTGTCATTGAGGCTCATAATTCGGGAGTGGCAGGGTGGGCGGAGATCGGGAGGCCATTAAGTATAACTAGAATCTACAGTAGATGCGCTAACTCATCAAACGTTAACCAAAATTCTCAAATGCGTTTTCTTCTCGAAAAGATTACTTAAGTAGGGTTGCACTATTAGTCACCGTGCTGCATAATCCCAAGATAATTCGGCTACCTCAGGATACCAGTTTTCGGATGAATTTCTTTCCGGCAGCTGGCAAGAGCAACACTGTAAAAAATGACTACTTAAGTAGCATGAATTTTTCTCATTGATTTTTGGTGCCATTATAAATTCAAATATATCTAATGGAAAACGTGGAGAAAAACATCCATTCTTTTACTCACGTGGTAGAAAATTACACCCTTTTCAAGTTGTGTACTTGAAGCGAGGGTATAATTCGGTGTTAACAATGTTTATAATCATGAAATTTTTCAAGACCGTGTAATTCCCGTCCATGAAACATGGCGTCTCTTCATTAACTACTGTCGCTTGTAAAGTTTGCAGTGTGGCCCAAATCCATTACTAGATGGCACGAGCCTCTTATGGTTTCCTCCTAATAACGTATGTAATGTAAGAATTTCCGTACACGGAAAATATGCAGCCTGTAGTTTAAAAGCCCTGGACGCAAGTGTAACGGGGGGTCGGGTTAAAAACTATTCAGGAATTGAAAAAATTTTTTAAAACCTTCAAGAATAAAATCCGAAGACGTGATTTTCTACCAAATGAGTAGAAGAATGAATATTTTTATGCATGATTCCCATCAAATATATTTGAGTTTATAGTGACATCGAAAATCAATGAGAAAAACTCATGCTACTTTAGTAGTCATATTTTACAGTGTTGCTCTTGCCAGCTGCCGGAAAGAAATTCGTTCGAAAGCCGGCATCCTGAGGTAACCGAATTATCTTGGAACTATGCTGCACGGTGGTTACTATTACAAACATACTTAAGTAATTTTTTCGAGATGAAAAGGCATTTGAGAATTTTGGTTAACATTGCATGAGTTAGCACATCTACTGTATGTCTGAAAGGACTGTTAGTAAACGCCAGAGACTACCGCAGCTGCGTAGTGGTCTCACTTAAATTGACCGCGAAGCACATTACTCCCTTCACCACAGAACGGTTTCAGCAAGGCAGACAGGGTGAGGCGGACCACAAGCTTCGGCATCATCACAATGAGTTTTACCAAACGACAGTTTAGTATGAGCGGTGCCCTGGTTGTCAAAAACAGTACAAACTCATTAAATTAGTAGTATCAAGACGACAGTAACGTGTCTGGATGAAAGTCCCATTGTTTACTCCTTCAGTTAAATGGAAGTCAGTAAATGGCTATCCGTTTATTTCATTTAAAGCGAAGGATCAAACCGTGACGGAAGACAACCTCTCGTACAGTCATCTCCCCTATAATTTGTTTTAAGATAAACAGCCAAACAGGACATACCAGACAACATGGAGATGCATTCGGATGAAAGACGTTGGCTGGGGTTCTTCCAGGACGTAAAGGGGACCGCCGGATAACCGGAAACCCATTGGAGCATGGTATGCGACCAGTGTAAGCCGATCCAGTAGTTTCCTGACGCTCCTTTGGCATGCTATCCGATAGAAAACTCGTTTTAAACTTTTCACCAAAAGCCTGCTAGTCACATAAGAAAAAGGTCGTTACAGGCGCTGGACGCAGACGCAAAATCTATGAAATAATGGCAGTAGTGGGTTCTTAAAAAGATGATATTAAAGTGATGTGGATGCTTTTTGGTGCGACCAGCGTAGCGGACGACTACCAACCACTTCAAAGTCAACATCAACAGCTACCAAACCATTTGATATAGATCCACATTTGGTGGATGCCCCGCGTTCTGTAAAAGAGAGAATCACTTCGAAGACGGACGGACTAGAAATGAACGGAAATCGCAACTGCTTTCGAGTCTAATACTTGTTAAACGTGAGGCCGACAGAACCGAAGTGAAGGATTGCTGAAGGACATAACGCATACAAATACAGTCAGCCGCCGAAAGTACATATAGTCAATAAGAAATGGGCACGCACCGACCTATTGGCTCCCCGAAGTAAACAACCATTGTATGGGTGAAAAAGGTAGCGAACAGGTAACTAACTACCTGGCCGAAGTCGGCCAAGTATCAATTGCAGCGAGGGGGGACAGAGAATGCGGGCAGATTGATACAGTACCGTTTCGCGCTTATTTTGACTTCATGCAGCCCATCTGCTAGACCCTGTCTGTGAACCATCTGCGCGTATGTTTGATTCTGGTCCCAGCTGCTGGTCAGGGTTCTGATTGGTTGAATGCAGGGAAAATAAGCTCGAAACATTACTGTTTCAATCTGCCCGCATTCTCCATACATAAGGGGACAAGGAGATCCATGCTTCGGCCCTGCTGTCAAACGCGTAGTCCTTGCGGGGGGGGGGGTTAGTATGCGCAGTCGTTCATTGGAGGTTAAAGAAGTGGCCGTTGACAGAGTTGCTGACAATGGTAGGGGCGCTCACCGACCGTTCATACGGAACTCACTCGTTCCGTTGTGCCTTGCGGCTGCTGGTTGGGCTCGAGAGAGAGCCCTTAAGGCACAACGGAACGAGTGAGTTCCGTATGAACGATCGGTGAGCGCCCCTACCATTGTATATTCCCGACCGAAAACCGACAGAGCAACGGGCTCGTGGCGCAGTGGTTAGAGGCGTGGACTTCTAACAGGTCGCGAATTCGAGGCTCGGGTGTTCCACACTTCGGGCTTGGGTATGACTGACTGACGACGGCTAATAAGCCAGAAATGGCCATTCCAGTCTCCCTTGTATTTGTCGGTAATGCCATTCTGCCTAGAGTTACTGACTTCGACGCAGCAGAATTCCTTCCGCTAGCCGTCTACTAATCTCGCAGATGAATTGAAAATGAGGTTTGGCGTGGACCATGAAGTTGTCCACCTTGTCACCGCCGCCAGTCAGCCTTTACGGTGGGTTGGCATCACGTAAGGATTGGCTAACGCCTCTTCCATTTTTTCTTTGAGATTGTTGTACAAGGCATCTAATTCGATATGCCGATTGATGCATGAGTTATTGGAATGTATAGCATCCAAAAATTCTCGGCCTTTTTTGGATGAACAGACACCTATAATGGGAGTCTTGTTCTAGGTAAATGCATGTCCTGTTTCCAGCGTATGTATAGCAACCTGGGACAAGTGGTCTGGTCTTTATACTGCTAACTGGTGCTCGTGTATGCGTGCAGCCGCAAATTCCCCCGGTTAACCACAGTAAACTGCCTCACAGGTGTCGCATGTTATTTTGTAGACGACTCCCTTCTTATCTAGATAGCCATCCCTGTTCTTAGGGTGTACAGGCTGGTTACGAAGTGTAGTTGTGAGTTTGTGCGCCACGTGTATTTGGTACTTCCTCATGTGTCTTTCAACTAGTTCTGAGACATTCTTAAGGTACGGAAGCGTTCGCCAATTTCTTGGTTTTGGCGTCTGATCGCAACAATCTAGTCCCTTGTCTTTTTTAACTTCTTTTGTCTCATGTACCGGTGTACAAAATCTCTAGGATACCCATTCTGGGAAAACAGTTTGAACAAATAATTCAGTTCTGTTTGGTAGGTTTCGTTGTCAGAATAGTGAGTTTTTGCTCGGTTACGGTGGCTGTTCACGGCACCCCGTTTGTGAGAGATCGTATGATTGTCCTCGTAATGCAAAAAATTTCAGCCTAAGTTTCCTTGCGGTAAACTGATGTGTGAAATGTCCCGTCGGTCTTTCACTGTACGAGGACATCAAGAAATGGGAATTTGCCGTCAACCTCTTTCTCGAGTGTGGATATGATTTCTGGAAGTGTTGAGTTAATGGTGCTGTGGAGCATTTCCAACCGATTTCTTTTAACAATAACAAAGGTGTCATCAACATAACCTACCCATAAGTTAGGACTAACTAATGGTAGGACGATAGCCTCTATTTTTCACAACGTTACTTCTGTGAGAAAGCCAGAGATGGGTGATCCACTACAGACTTCAGAAATTTCGAGTTTCCAAAGAACAACATATGCAATGCTGCCGAGATAACCTCCCTTCGCACTTAGTTGAATTTCTGAACGAAATGACTGTCTGTGTTGCTGCCATCGAAAGGCAGAAAAGGAGAAGTTGTTTTAGACAAAAAATGGATTCCCATCTCTCGACGACATTCCGCCAATTAAAATTGTTCGACGAAGGTTGTGAACCGGTCAGCAAGAAGACTCATAACAGCCGAAGAAAGTGTACTTCCTAAAGGAATGAAATATAATCTTTCCGATCCTAAATAACAAGACTTCCTTGTAAACTTGGAGTCTTTAATATCAACAGGAAACCTTACAGATGGTGAACGTTTTACAATCCGGAATATCACTGCACATGTCTTAAAGAACCAAATCCTTTTTCGGTACTATCACACGAAGAATGACATTAGAACCACTAAAAACTGACAAAACCATTCTCATACTTCCCGCGGACAAAGGAGGCACAACTGCGATTTTGAACAAGGCAGACTACAATAAAAAGATGTTGTCATTACTAGAGGATATATCAACCTATAAACCCCTCACGGTGGACCCTACTAAGGCGTAGTGTACTGCGACTGAGAAGGTACTAAAACGTCTTATAGGAAGGAGCAAACATCAGGATATTGTCGAATCTCTACGACAAAGTGAACTGACCATCGCTAAGATCGATGGACTACCTAAGGTTTACAAATCTGAAGTATTACTGGGTCCCATGGTATCATTAATTGGTGTAAAATGGAAAATACATGTAGACATGATTAAGAACAAAAATTGGGCTACGTTTATTTCCAGAATCCGGATCGTGTAAAAAAACGGGTCTATGAGAGATCTTTACGCCAGGACTGCATAAACTGATCTTTTTCAAAAAAGTGCTCTCTTTCCCGCCACTGGATTGGTATTTCATACATTGAAGACAGGCTTTGATTACGAAAGTTTCTGATAAGGATTAAGTGCTAGTGTGAACAAAGATATACACAAAAGGGCCAAGTGATCCGTGTGGGCTAAGCTTAAAGGCACATTTAAACCACCCAGCGCTTTTCAGTGACACAAATTTGACAATTTGATAAATGCAGTCTGCTAAGACTGTTCAGTTTACGGTCTCGATAGACATGAAGTAAAATAACTGTCCACGAACCGATTCCCTGGTCAGTATTTTGGCGGGCGCTGGGGCATGTTTTTGTTAAAAAGCAATCGATGCATAGTGAAGACTTCAAAGTAACATCGGATGACTAAGGTTGGACGTCAATTAGGCCTTATGCGGCACGCCCGAGAGGGTAAACATCGAATTAACTGTTGCATGGACTGGAAACCACAATATGATCGAGGATTATGTGAGGGAAAGCAGCTCGTTTCCGTCTGGGGAGCATGAATAGTACTGAAGACTTTTCTCTGAAAATAATGTCTTGTCCGCGTCTACCCCAAAAGCGGCATTTTATTTTCTGCGGCACACTTAGTGGTGGACACCAAGTACTACTAGGCACACTTGAATACGGTACAGAAGTGGTCAAGCATTCATAAAAAGATTCTTGAAGCCGTTTTATCCGTCCTCAGATATGGATGGTTAATGCCGCTTTTGGGCGAACCCATACTGACTAACTGCAAAGTAAACGAGTTACCAGGTCCGCGTGATGCTTCGGTTGATGGCGGATCTGTAGCAAATCAATTACCTTACGTTAATTTTATTGAAAAGCCTGTATTTTGCCGACACTAGCTGGGAATCTTTTCTGGATTGCAAGTAAACATTCAAATAACGGCTTTAATCCGCCGATAGTTTTACTGTGAATCCTCTTACAAGACGTCAATGAAACAGTGAAACACTACACTGCTGTAAACGGCAACGTACAGAAACGCACAAAGCAGTGGTTCGAGGCGTTGGGCCGAACTGATTAAGGAAGTTTGTCTTCCTGCAAACATGCACTGTCTACCAAATATCTACTCGGCCCCAATACATATGTACTTAATGACAGGTAAAAAAGCTGAGATGCAAAGTTTGCAGCTTGTTTAATATTGACAGCTGTCGGTGTGCTTTAGGGAGAATAAGTGTTGTGTGAAAAAAATAAAGAGGGCTTGCACAGACCAGTTAGATATATGATCGCGCGACTACAGGCATACCATAAAGCAAATGCAAATGTAGGTAAACTTCTCAGCCTAGAGTAGAGGTGCAAGTGCTGCAGGTACAGTTTGCTCTACACAATCCTCGTGAGTTTTTGCGTCTGTGACATAGAGAGAGAACGAATTACTTCTAGGGAGTGCTGCGGGGAGGACATGAAAAATCAGAATAGTAATTACTTGTTTATCATGAAAAATCAAACAGTTATAATTCAACTCCACTCTTAAGCACTTTACTTCTTTCGAGACAAAATGTAAAAGAAATCAAAACACCAGTGTGTGGACAGCTAAAAGAAAACCACTGACTAAGGCGTTTATTTGCACGTGATAAGGCCTGCTTAAACCTGTGGTATTTTTCCAACATTTCGTTTTCCGTCTTACGAAAGGGTATGGGTTTCGTCTCCATAAAATGTGCCTTTAATAGTGGACAGACGTGTGAATAAGAAGAAGAAAGTTCATATTTGCTAGGGCAGTTTGGAGTGCCTCGAAGACATCTAAAGCATGAGAATACGGACTCACCTTAGCCACTGAATCCGCGACCGTCTTTTGTGATTGGGACGAAAGTATTGTAACAAGATCTAGATTTTTCTTCTGGCACTCCGCCCGTGCAGAGTTGAACGGTAGTTTAACGCCAGGTATAGACCAACAAATAATCTTCTCGTTGTCATTAATGCAACCTTTTTACGAATAAAATTGGCTTAAGAGTTAAGTACCACTGGCAAAATCCTGATTTCCTGGAACTGTACAAGAAATAAAACGCAATAAGAACAGTAAAATAAGTCGCTTCATCGGAAGGGCATCTGAATTTCCCACTGCATTTTCGGAGAAGAAAAACAAAAACGCAACTTTAAGTATTTTCATCTATGATTTATTGCACGTTTCCCCATGGTTGTCTGCTATCCATTGTAAGTTGATTAGTTTGTCATTTATTGACGTAATTTCTACGGCTATATGTATTAGCGCATTGTCGGCGGCCTAAGTCAGTTTAACGCTGGCAAAATCGTAATAATTTTTAGAATATTTTCACGGCAAATGGGCGTCTGGTCCAAATATAAAGAACTTGATAGTTTCGGAAAAGATGAACGCGTCAGGTCTCAACTGATGTGTTGTCCAACAAGAGATAATCACATTTTAAATCATATATTAACTATTCATCCTTATCTAATTTGATCATTGCAAAGCCTTCGACAAGGTGCCCCAGAGACGACTTTTGGTAAAATTAAGAGCTCTCCTCTGCTCAAATTGATCGGATCCTTTCTATCCAACCGGTATCAGAAAGTCGTTGGCAGTAATAGCTACTCGACACCTCACTCGATCACGAGTGGCGTACTTCAAGGCACGGTTCTGGGTCCGCTACGCCCCCTTCTTCTCATCAATGATATTTCGACTTTATTTAGAAATTCGCAAGCTTTATTTATGCCGATCGCCGCAAGTATGTTTTGTCATATTCTAAGGACACCGCAAATGTTGGTGTTGAAAAAATAATTGCCGATTAACTAAGCCTAGGCCGACAGAGTTTTCATCGTCCATGAGTGTCAATTATATCATTGGAAACCCTGTTCTGATTTGGTTTCTAAATCCACCTCTATCACTATTCCCCATATCGACGATTTCCGCGATTATTGATGTCATCTCATGCGGTCTGTCGACGCTCACGGCGGAACTCTCAGTATTCGTCGTCTACGAGTAGTCAGGTCGTACCTCCCTTCCCCACTCCTCGGCTGGGTTCGAAGCGTACTGCGGCCGATTGCGTCTGGGTTCCTCTCCTCTGGCCTCTTTGACGCGAATAGTCTCATCCAGTGTATCAGTCCTGCCCTGGCGATATCCGTTCTGAATCCCGTACACAATATCACAGGCAGGCCAGTCCCGTCCGACCCGCATAAGTACCCCTTAAGGTCGACATTTATTTCTGCTCTGACGATGTCCGATTATAATCCGTTATATACCGCCACATGCAGGCCAGTGCTGCTTGTACTTTTCTATTATTATTATTATTATTATTATTATTAGCGAGGGTTTTTTTCTCCTGTGAACTTAATCCAATCCTTTTTCAATTTTAGGTGGAGTTTTATTTCACCGGTCGCTAATCATTTTTCTTAACGGCCTACAAATTCAGAAACTATGATTTGCATTTGTACAAATTCTGCCTACCTGGTCTAAAATCCATATGTTAATTTAATTTTACTTGCTTTGATAGGTTGCCGACGGTTGTTTAATAAAAGTTATTTCTTTCTTGATTTTATTTAAAAATTATATGATAAGACCCGACTGTCTTGCGTGATTTGGAGCAAACGATATACTTAGATTTTTAATAACAATAGGCACAGTTTCGTCCTGATCTCCACTAATTTGCTATGGCTGATGATCGTCGCCAGCCACCATTAACTGAACATTTGTGTTTAGAAAGAAAAAGACGCCATATACAGTGTCACGGGGCAAATGCCCGAAGACCGGTCTTTAGGAGTCAAGCACAATAACGCAATCTGTCGGCTGAGATCGATAAGCGATCTTCGGATTTTCGGTTTTCAGTCAGTTGGCTAAGGAAATGCGGTTTTCGGCTTTGAACTCCTTATCATATCCAAGAACGGAAACAGAATCAATTAACAAATCAGTAATCCTGGAAATAGAAATGTCATCGGTATTTGTGATCAGGGGGCAAACTCACGCCACTGACACTATCGTGGTTATATGTGCAGAAGCCTCTTAACAAATATGTGTGGAGTTTGCATTTAAACGATTCAGCAGATTTGGAAAGAGCCACCGGGTTAGGGAGTCGTGTCCATGCTCAACTGACCCTCTGTAAGAAGGTGTTCCGTCGGAAGTCTGTATGAGCTAACTTCTCTGCAGTTTAAAGGGATGGCCGTGAAGACGATCAGCCCCAACCAATTCATCGGAGCCGTCATAGTCTAGGGCGTACGCGTGGAAATGCAGTAGTTTTGAATGGGGTCGTCGCGCAGTTGCCTGCAATGGGGAGGAAGCAGATTTAATGAAGCCAGTTTGGTTTCGTTTGTTAAACGACCAATACTCCTGAACATCTTCATAGCCCTCGACTGTACTCTTTCCAGTTGTTGAAAACCTTTCTTGAACCATGGAAGTCTTGGCCGGACGGCATACTGTATGTGGGGCTGAATGAATGTCCCCTGTCGATCTGCACAAATCCTCGCCTCATCGCAGATAACACCCGTATCGCGTGTCTTTCTGTCCGTAGACACTGTGACGATGCTTTAAGGGAGGAAGTTAGTAAGACGCCGACGTCTTTCTGTCCCTCAAGAATCAAACTGGGTTTCTTATTGAGGAGGGTTTTAGAAGAATCGCTCTCTTTACAGGTTATTCTGGTGTGGAGCCTCAGGACAACATTTCTATTCACAATGAAATTTAGGAGCCAGCTAGCTGGCCAATCGGTCAGTCGGTTAAGGCTGTTTTGAAGCGCTTGCCTGTCTGCGTCCGATCAGATGATTTCCTACAGTTTAGCACCATCAGAAAACATGATGGTGATGCATTTAAAGTCGCCGACACTGCTGTTGGTGTAAACTAGGAGTAGTAATGACCCTAAGACTGAGCCCTGGGTGTACACCACTTTAAAAGATGATAGGGGTTGTCTTCGAGGCATCAGCACGCACGGTTTGCGATCTCCCTGTAAGAAAATGTGCGATCTTTGTTAACAACTCTCTTATTCCACTTTAAGACAGTTCATAGATAAAGCGTTCATGTGAGACGCTGCCAAACGCCTTCGTGAATTTCGTGGAGATAACATCGACCCTGCCATCCTCGTCCAGTGCGCGAGTCCACTGCCCGGTTGAGAGCAATAACCTAGAAATACATAAGATGTTCTGTCTGAAGGCGTGCTGAAGCTTTGAGAGCAAATGTTTCAGATCAGATCAGATCAGATTTATTAAGGGAAAGGTAGGCGAGCACCATTGAACACCCTTTTGGTTACAATAACGTCATAAAAAAACAATGTGTAAGGTAAGTGTGAAAAAAATTAGGTAAGTAGTTACATACAACAAGCATTTGTCACTGGTATGAGTTTGTCTGTGAATGCCTTCTATGTCAAAATTGTACAATATCCAGTACGGTACTGAATGGACCAAGTAATATCAAAGCAAACTCTCAATTCGCGGTCTTTTGGCTAACCAGACACCCGAAGCAAATGAAGTCAAAGTGCAGTTGAAAGTGACGAGTTTGTTTTAGGTTATTTTCCTGAATTCAAAGGGGACTGACAGTGCGCAAGGGGCGCTACAATAAACCTATTCTATATGTGGCGGACAGGAGATAGCGAAAATTGTAAAACGTAATGATACTAAAATGCTTAGCATGATACTAGCATGCTTTGTAACATAAAACGTTGGATGGGGCGGGTGGCACAGAGATGGGGGGATTCGTTAGTTTCTGATGCTGTGAAGGTACATATCCCTGTACTGGTCAAGCTTTCTCTTAAATTAGTCAACGGATGAGGACATGACGACGTCCACAGGCAGGGCGTTCCATGCCTTTACCACTCTGTGGCTGAAGAAGGACTTCCTTGCGTCCAGTCTCGCTCCTGTCACACGTAATTGCAGAGGGTGTCCTCTCAAGCTAGTAGTGGTGGCCAGCTCAAAGAAGTCGCCGGATGCGAGGCAGCTGTCCTGACCCCGTAACATTCGAAGCGTTTGAATTAAGTCGCCACGGAGTTGTCTGTAGTCCAGGGGAAAGAGGTGAAGATTTGAAAGTCTGGTTTCGTAAGGTAGGTATTTATGACCTCTGACAAGCTTGGTTGCCCGTCGTTGGACTTTTTCGAGGGTGGTACGATCCTTAACAGTCCAGGGTCTCCAGGCCTGAATGGCAAACTCTAACTGTGGGCGCACAAACATCCCGAAGACCTTGCGGAAGCACTCTTCATCGAACTTGGCAAATGCCCGCTTAATGAGATATAAGCTGGACATTGCGGATTTCGCTGCTTTCAAGCAGTGGAATGATGGCTTTAGTGAAGATGTTATCCACACCCCTAGGTCTTTCTGAACCTCTACCAGCGGCAGCGGTGTGTGATTTAGATAGTATGTCTGCCGGTGCGCAGAGCTGGTTCCGCCAATCCTCAGAATGTTGCATTTGGTAACATTAAATGGGAGGAGCCAGTGGCCTGACCATTGTTCAATTCGGTCTAAGTTTGCCTGTAGATTTGCTTCATCGTCCTCGTTGTGGATGACGGTCCAAAGCTTTGTATCGTCAGCAAACATGGCAAATTCGCAGTCCAAACCATGGATACAGTCATCGATATAGATGAGGAAGAGGATAGGGCCAAGAACGGAGCCCTGAGGTACTCCGCTCGTAACCGTCACCTCTGCCGATTGCTGGCCACCAAGACGAACAGTCTGGGACCGACCGACCAAAAAGTCTTCAATCCATTTCAAAAGCTTGCCTCTTACCCTTATGCGGCTGAGCTTGTGTAGGAGACGTTGGTGAGGCACGCTGTCAAAGGCCTTCTTGAAGTCTATGTAGGCCACATGCACAACGTTTCCTTCATCAATCGCTCGGGTCCACTGTTCAAGACAGTAGAGTAGATTGGTCAAGCAGGACCTCCCTCTGCGGAAACTATGCTGTGCATCGCACAGAAGATGATTTTGCTCTAAAAACCGCATCGGTTCGCGTTTGATAATTCGCTCCATAACTTTGCAGCATATGGAGGTGAGGCTTACTGGTCGGTAGTTGTTTGCGGAAGCGCGACTGCCATTTTTATGAATCGGTGAAATCCACGCAGTCTTCCACTCAGGAGGCAGTCTGCCTGCATCAAGAGAGGCTTGGAAGAGGACGCTCAGAGGTTCTGCCAATTCTGTGGCTAATTCCTTCAACAACTTTGCCGGTATTTCGTCAGGACTGGGCGATGTCCCTTCTTTTAGCTTCAGTAATTCCTGTTGAACAATAGGTTTTGTGAGAACCACTGAGTCGATTGTCGGGACATTGTCCACATTCCAGTGATCAATGGGTACTGCGACTTCTCTCGGAAAAACCGACTGAATGAACCTGGACAGATGCTCAGCCTTTTCTTCGTCCTTGTAAAGTTCAATGCCATCATCAGTTTTTAGCATAGGGATGGGATCGCTGTTGCGAGTACTTTGTCTTATGTAGTTGAAGAAAAGCTTTGGGTTTTCTCCTGCACAGTTTAAAAGGTTACTCTCGAAGTGTTGGCGGGCTTTGTAAACAAGGCACTATACCCTATTCCGCTGAGCCTTGTACCTATTTCCTGATTCAATTGTCTTGTCCCTAAGATATGTTTTCCACAGCTTTTGCTTACGGTTTACTTCAACTTTTAGTGAACCCTTTAGCCATCGGGGCCTGCTGGTGATTTTCTTTTTCGACATAGGGCAGTATCTGGTGATACGTTCATTCAGTATGGCCTTAAGTTCTAGCCAGTCCTTGAGGACACACCCCGTAAATGCTGCTTTCCAGTCTCTAGGACGCATGTCGAGGCGCATTTGGTTGAAGTCACCACGCCATATGTTGCGCCTGATCACCATGCTTTGATCGGGTACAGAGAAGAGAGAATACTCCCACTGTATGACTACAGGGTCGCTTTTTCCGAGAGGGGGTAGACAGTTTACAACATCAACGCTTTCCGGTGTCTTTGTCAATACAAGGTCTAAGTAGTTATCTAGTTGTCCTTCACGTAGTCTGGTTGGGGATAAGACGTGTTGTGTGAGATGCGACCTTTGTACAGATTTTAGGAAGCGGCGATCAACGTTGAATTCTGAGCCCGGGGCAGAAGTCAGATTCCAGTCGATATTCGGAGCGTTAAAGTCGCCCATAATCAGGACATTGGGTCGGATCGAAATCGCTTCTAATTTCTCTAGTAGACTACTGTCTGATTGCGGGTCGTTCCTCGGTGGGCGGTAGACCGTCAGGATCTCGAGTGGTTGTGACCCCGGCGTTTTGACGGTGAGCCAAATTGTTTCAGTTGTGCGCGCGAGCTGCCCCTCTTTTTCTGACGCAAAAAGGCCATATTTGACATACATGAGCACACCTCCACCTTGACGTCCCAACCTGTCATTTCTGAACAAGTGATAACCAGATAAAGCGACTTCGCGATCGTCTACGCTCGCGGACAGCCACGTTTCAGTTATGGATATAACGTCGGGTAAGGTATGGTTACCGTAGATCTTAAGCTCATCTAATTTAGATAGCAGACTTTTCGCATTGGAATATAAGCATTTTAGCTTTTTAGCCTTTGGTAAGCCGGCTATGACGCCGCCTTTGCCAATTGTCTCGGCTGTGGCGACATCCGCACGGGCCGTGTCCTTATGAAGCGGGACGGTCGCTCGACTATGCAGTTGTTGTAGATAAGCAGGCCTTGTTCGCCATTCATTTGTCGCAGCCTTAGCTCCAAACTTCCTGGTCCCATAATTTTTCAGAATAACCCACTCTCAGAATGCCTCACAATAAAGGACCTCGGCCTAAGTTATACAAATAAACTTGCTTTATCACCTTATGCAGATAGAATCTCTGCCAAAGCCGCGCAGATATGTGGATTCATATCGCATAATTTTTTCCTTCCGGAAATGAAGCTAAGACTTTATCAAATGTTTGTTCTTCCAGTCCTCGAATATTGCTGTCCTTTCTTCGGTTTAATGAACGCCTGCGACCGTAATAAAATCGAAAATGTTCAGAGGGTTTTCACCCGGAAACTGTTCTCTCAAGCATCGTCCAGTAGTTCTTATACTCAGAGATGTCAGCTGGCGAACATGAAGTTTTTGTGGGTTAGAAGATTCGAAGCTGGCCTTTGCTTCCTTTTTCGCATCAACTCTAGCTCCAGTCTTCCGCACATTGACACTCTCACTCCGAGAGATCGGTCTTATGCCACGCGCAACTCCTGCATGGTGATTCCGCCGCCTCTTTGTACTACATCTAAGCGCTCCCTCTTCTTTGCTTCCAAATATGCCTTCCTTTGGAATAATCTTCCGCCTGAAATTAGATTATCGCCTAAGTTACTGGTATTCAAGTCGAAATTACGCAACCATCTTACACCGGAAAGCATAAAGGCAATGTTAACGGTCTCATTCCCGAACACTCAGATTCTTCACTTCGAGAAGGGTCCTCCTGGGATTTAGTGGTAGATTAAGTGGTAACTCTTAATTATATCATTAGAAACCCCTGTTTTTAATTGGTTTCTAAATCCATCGCTATCCTTCCCCCCATAGCGACAATTTTCGCGGTTTTTGATGTCATCTCCCGCATTCCGACCTCATGCGGTCTGTCGACGCTCACGGCGGAACCCTCATTATTCACTGTCTACTAGTAGTTCGGTCGTACCTCCCTTCCTCACTCCTCGGCTGAGCTCGAAGTGTGCTGTGGCCGATCGCATCTCGGTTCCTCTCGTCTGGCCTCTTTGACGCGGCGTACCAATCCGGCCCAGACGATCTCAATTGTGAATCCCGTATACAATGCCATTTGCAAGCCAGTCCTGTCTGACCCACAATCGTACCCGTCAAGGCGGACATTTATTGATACCCTGACGATGACCGAAAACATTCCGTTATATACCGCCACCTACAGGCCAGTCCTGCTCGCTTTTTTCTGTTACCATTTTAAAGAGGGGTTTTTTCTCCTGTAAAATTAATCCAATCATTTTTACCTTTTTCCGAGGAATTTTTTTCACCCCTCAATCATCATGTTTCTCAATGGACTTCTAATTCAGAATCTATGAATTGCATTTTGTAAAGATTCAGCCCACCTCGTCTAAAACTCGCATGCAACTTTATTTTAACTTGCTTTGATGGGACCCCGACGGGTCTTTAATAAAAATTATCTATCTATCTATCTGAACTAATTATCGGCGTTTTATCCGCTCCGGTGGTGTGTAATCCTGCTGAAAAAAACTCATTGTTGGGAATATTTTAGCCTATAACGTCTTGAGAGGATGAGATCAACATGCTCTTTGCAACTCAGAACAATTTTAAGCGGCCTAGGATGCGGTGAAATAGCGGGTTCAGTAGAGCGCTTGCCGAGTCTGAAGGCTTTCAAAACTGAAATTTCTTTGTTGGGTTGAAGGAGTGTGTCTAGAAGACCTTGGAACAAGCCGAGATCAGCTAATACGCGTCCTTTAGGTGTGTCTGCTTAAGACTCCTGAAGTCCCTGTATTATTAGGCACTGTTCTCGGAGCGGCCGGTCTTGGTTGCGTGATGTTGGTGAGTTGGGAGGTCCTGGCGAACCATTCATGACGACATTCTGGTTGCCATCTACTCCAGGGATCTTTTCTGCAACTAATGGTATCGTGTTTGGGGCAATACTGCTCCTGTCTTTTATGTCAGTACCGAGGATATTCGCATTTGCCGCGTCTGTGTCTACGCCGGCGCTGGAGGTTTCTGTCGATTGCTCAGACGAGCTCTGCTTTTCCACCCTAGGACGTTCCTTTCTTCGAGTACTCCGAAGTCGTCCGATTTCCGTCTCTCTCTTTTCAGTCATCAGTCCCTTTTGATTTAACTGCTTCTTTTGATCTGACCTCAGTTGCATGTGAACGGTCTGAGTCTTATTATTCATTCCTTGGTTCTCTTCGGTCACATTGCGGTGGGCGGTGATAGTCTGCTTTCTGCACCACCAGGAATTTCATTGTTGCTTTCTTAGTTATCATCTTCATTATTTTACAGCCAGTGCGAGTGACACTAACCGACCTGTAAATGTTTGCGATAGCCCGAGCCCCACCTTTTTATGCCCGGAAGATATTTCTTAACTTTTATTCGAGTGGCTGCCTCCCTTATTCGAATGACCAATCGAATATAAGCGCTAGTGGTTAGGAATCTTCGTTAGCCAATTCTTTCAAGAATCTGATCGGTATATGATCCGGACCCGACGGATTTGCTTCGTTGAGCTTCTGTAGTCCTCTTTATACTACAGATGTGGGAAAGAGTGTGGATTTAGATACGGGATCGGTGGTTACAACAGCATTGCTGAATTATGATTCGGAAACATCGTTTTTCCAGTGAATGACCACGAATAGAACCGTCCTAAGAGTTTGGCTCTTAACCGTTTCAGAACTTTGAACTTAACCTAAATCACCGATACTTAGATCGAGAATACGCAAGAAACTTACCTCAAAAAACACGAAGTAACTATTGACCGATTCATTTCCGAACACTCAAATTATAAACTTTGGAAAGATTCCTCCTGGGATTTAATGGTAGATCATGCATGCTTTACTTGTTCAAGTGCAAACTGTCTCTTTGATTTTCACAACTCACTGGTTTTTTATCGGCTGCTACACCCACTCTTATTAGTCCTCCTTTGCAGAGATGATTTTTCAGTTTTCATATTATTTCCTCATTTCTACCCCAGACGAGCACCACAGATTCCTCTGTTTGCGCCATCCGCGAGCAGCTTAGTCGGTCAGCAAAAAAGTGTCATGATCACGACTCACCATGCTTTCATAACCGCCGCAGCCTTTAATGTCCCCTTCTCGTCTCGACTCTAAGCTGACCGTGGTCGATCGCATTTCGGATCTTGTCGTCTCATCACCTTGACGGTTGCTTCTGTTGTCAGTGCAAAATGTCATGACCGTACCTGCAATGAATAAACTCATTCGGTCTAGGAATTCTACCTTAACGACTACTGTTTTGAATACTTATATGCTACCATATGCAGGGCAGTCCTGCTCGACCTGCATTTCTACCTTTCCATGAGTGAGCATTTTTTTTTCCTTAAGAACTAATCAACCACATTCATTTACCATTTCGGAAAAAAAAGGATTTTTCCCCTGTTCGCTGACCGCTTTTCATATCAGTCTGCCTATTTTATAAAGAAGAGCTCAACGTTGTTCGGTGTCTGCCTACATGTTCCAAAATTCACTAAAAATTTTATTTATACCTGCTATGAATGTACCCCAGAGTGTATTAAATAAAACGATTTATTTATTCAGCAAAATAACAGTATTTATATGGTCACGCTGACCTGACTTCCTAATCACAGAACGCAACCTAAAAGTGGGCAAAGTTAACGGAAATGGATGCAATATAAAGAGCAAAGCATGTTCTTACGTTAGCAGCAGAAAAATATCCGCATCTTCTAACAATGTAGAAGAAACAGCCGAAAGTATGAAATTTTCCCCAGGCTTTATCGTGTAAAAGTGTAAAGTACGCAGACTTCCATCAACATGTATCCTTATGAAAGCTTTTGTTTTATGACGTCCCTATGGACGCACTCTGTCCTCGATAGTCCGCAAACGACCCCCGAGTTCCTTTCTTGGCAATATGATTAGATATAAGTTATTGACAGTTGTTGGGTGCTATGATTGTATTTGGCTGAACTTTCCGTCCCTTCATTTGAAAACCTGTCATTTACACGATTGGCGTCAGCAAGGACAGCCTGTGTAAGTTCCACGTAAAGCGTAAGCTGTGTTCTTTTTCTTCCTGGAGGAGATAGCTCTGCCTTTTCTGATTTCAACTATGTATTGATTGTTCTTGCTACGTTTTTGAATGCAGTTGTAGTACTTTTTTATTGTGCTGTAACTGAGCAGATTACTCTGTTCGTGTATCCGGACCGAGACCGTCGTATCAAGATGCAGACTATATTTCATAGTCTACCGCAAATAGGCGATTGCCGGATATCTTTCGCAAAAACTTGTTTCCGTCGCAAATAAACATTGAAATGCCGAAGAAATCCATGGGCAGACGCCTCACAATATTTAGCTGTCATTGTTAGTTCACGGGGTCGCACATCAGCTGCATTTCGCATGACAAGAGTTCGCGTTCTGCTTATTTATGACTTCGCTTTCAAACCAAAAGCTGGTCAGGGTTACCGGAAGCCATATTTCGTAAAACGTTTTACACTTGAGATGTCGGGGAAGCTTACTGGGGCTGACTTAAATACTGAAGAATGTAACTGTATGATCACATTTACCAAAATTCGGGTCACGGCGAATATGTCTCTTTAGACTCAAGCCCTGGATCGCAAATTTGAAATGCATATGGATTGAGAGATACCCACGAAAGCGAGTAGGGTGGGATGAGACGGGAAGTTAACACAGAATATGCAGGATTTACCACAATTATAAATCTTACAGTATGCTCTGAGGAAGGACTTCGCCCTGATAGTTAGTACCGGGTCTGCTACGCCTGAATTTATCGGAACTTCATTAATTCAAATGGAATGTGGGTTCTCGTGTACTATAAACTGCTTAGGTTCTACAGGCCTATTCCGAAACTACTTAAACGTGCTATGGAAATGGTCTGCTCCAATTATAGGTGTTAACTTATTCAGTGATAATAGAAACTGATGCCGACTTATCGAAGTTGTTAGAATAAGTATATGGATCGGGAAAATAGGGAAAAATATCCCTACATGACAGTGAAGAGACGGTTACTGTTATGAATAATAATATCGAACTTGATCAATGGAAGTATTCAAGAAAAAAGCTGCAGCCCCACGAATGACCATGACAAACGAGAGGAATTAATGGCCCCGAGAAAGGCGGAAAGCCACTGACAAAATTCATTTTCCCAGGTTAGGGCCTGTGAGAACAAACGTGGGGGTAGTGGGGTAGGCATTTACTCATCGCCGGTCGGAGAATCTACCGTTTTAGTAGAGGACCTCAAAATCTGTCCCTTTCTCCTCAGGATCAGACTAGATAGGGATACTCAAGACCAGAAATCTTATTAATACGGAGCTCGATGAATTAGGTTGACTTGGAGGTCAGAACAGTAACGACGTGGTTTGTCCCCGAGGTAGGCCTAATTTTACACTAGTCTGGCTATTGCATTTACTTAAGTAGGCGTTGTCCGATTACGTTTTCCCAGTGTACCAATTAGGCATCGCCTGCGCATTTCAAAGGCCTGCGCTGTTGACCTTGCAGATAACCGCCCCGAAAACCAGGCGCTGTAGAAATGTCTGTATAGACTCGTTACTATGCAGCGCAACCCAGAGTTGTTAGATGTCATGCGAAGGTTTTGTCCGCGGTCAACGAGATTCTAAAGACTAATTATTTTGCGATTACCTTATGCACATAAAAATTCTTGGTTGTTAGATGTCATGCGAACGTTTTGTCCGCAATCAACAACATACCAAAGACTGATTATTTTGAGATTACTTTATACCGAAGAAAATCCTTGTACCTCAGAGCATTGGCTGTTGTGTACCAGTTCGATAGGATTATCAGGTGTACGGCTGTTTAACGGGGTACACCTTTGCCATGTGGGACAAGAAGGTTTCCCATGCTTGTTTTAGGCAGGCGGCGTTGAGTTCAGACCATAGACGATATTGTATCCCGTCAGTGTGAGCCGAAACATCTGGGCCTGACGTAGGACCGCCTTCATGTAATATTCTTTTCAGGCCGATCCAATACGCTTCAACTGCATTGGTATGGCGGCCTGTGGTTTTGCCTTAAAATTTCGACTTTGTTCTATGTTATAATGTTCATAGCCCTCCGGCGGTAGGCGTATGTAGGCTTTTTGAAGAAGGAAACACGATCGCCGGGACAAGAGCTTTATTAGCCTGACGTTTCGGATTCCTACTCGAATCCATCATCAGAGACAAAAGAGCAGAAACGGGTGGTTGTTGCACAAGGGGCTGCGGTATTTATAGGATGCAGCAGCCATGCTACCGCCTGCCTATGAACGTTCACGGCTTCCCCCTTCATCCGGGATTGTCACACTTGGGGTGATCATTGCTTGATGGCCGACATTCGAGTCGATAATTGCCGCAATTTCATCACGTGCGTTGGATGTTGGCGTGATGATTGCTCGACCATCTGATGCGTTGACCCGGGTGTTGGGAAGAGTGTTCACCAGTGCGCTCCCCGCGTGGCCAATTACTCCGCCTAGACGAAGTCTCAGCACGCTGTATTGAATGGGAAGATCGTTGCTCTTGTTGATGGACTGGGGGCCAGTAAACCATGATTCCAGTAGCTCTCGGCTCACTCGGTTGTCACCTCTTGCGAGAATTTCGGCCTCATCGAATTTAAATGTGTGGCCGGGTCTCGTCGAATGAGCCGCAACTTGAGAGCTGGCGTCATTTCTGCGCACCGCTGCCGCGGCAATTATCGACTCGAATGTCGGCCATCAAGCAATGATCACCCCAAGTGTGACAATCCCGGATGAAGGGGGAAGCCGTGAACGTTCATAGGCAGGCGGTAGCATGGCTGCTGCATCCTATAAATACCGCAGCCCCTTGTGCAACAACCACCCGTTTCTGCTCTTTTGTCTCTGATGATGGATTCGAGTAGGAATCCGAAACGTCAGGCTAATAAAGCTCTTGTCCCGGCGATCGTGTCTCCTTCTTCAAGACTACTTCCTGGGACTCGGCTCTTCGCTTCTATTGGTATGTAGGCTTTCCATTCATCCGTTACAATCGCGCTGTCTTTTGCCATTCACTTTGTAATTACCGGCCTAAGGGCTTGTCGTGCTCTGTTTTTCACCTGCTCGACTATCCTCTTCTTTTGATTCGTGTTGTACACCCTGATTATCCAAAACTGCCTCTTTTGCCTGCCGACGTTGTATTTCCGGCGGCTCACCAGCGTCTAATCGATCTGTATTTCTACTCCTGGGCCACCAAGCAGTTCAGTTTGGTTAAGGAGGGTCGCGACACATACATTTCGGCATATAGCGTACCATGCCACTGCCGATGCATGACACACTCACTTCCCTTTGACATTGCCGCACTCTGGCCTTTCTTAAGAATGACAGGTACATTTTTAAAACCTTCTTGACTGTTAGGTGGTTGTCTTCAAATACTGAACCTGCTCGCAGTGCCTTCGTGTTCCTACAACGGTTACATCTCAAGACGAAACCGCGAGTGCATTTCTTGAGAACTTTTTATCGCACGGACCAATGACATTTGCATTTCCAACTTTTGTGAAGCAGACCTTTGTCTTGGCAATTTTGCACCACCTTGTCAAAATTCAGTATTTCCATTATATCCTAAACTTCCACTGGTATGTCCCTCTGGGGTCCCCTGCTGCTTTCGGTTTACTCAGGCGGTGGTCTGCGTTGAAATAGAAATCAGTTTATGGTTGACCACTATTTCTAAGTATTTTAACTACCTTTCACTCACCGCTACTGAGGTTTACATCTATATAGACGGACTGCCTCGACGCGTTTGAATATTCAGTGTGGGAAATTGTTTTTGACGTCGAAGTCCTCAATATTTTCTGCGACTTACTTCCATTACATATACCCATATATCAATGTGGAAGCTATGTCTCCACATTATTAGACTTGTCCTTCTTTTTTAACCCTTCTCACCGTTACTTTGCTTACCTTGTCATACTTCCTTCTTTGTTTTGCATTTTAGTAAATTCTTGACAGTTGTTGCGTCTCCTGGTATAGATCTCAACCTGCGCTATTTACACGTCTGATTACCGCCTCGGCCAATTTAGATTGGCTGCTGTTTCAGTTGGAACCAGAGCTTGTTATTCAGATGACAGTGGCTTATTCGGCTGCCTGAAAATCGCTGACAACCGTTTTTGGTTAGCTTCTCGAGTTCGTGCGCTCACTTACTGTTTACGTTATAAGCCGGTTAGAAGGCTTTCGATGATATTTCAATTTTATTCTCACTATTAATTTCTCGATTTCCTTTTGTGTGCGTCCGAAGGCCCCATACTATCTAATTTAATTTAATTTAATTTATTAAATGCCAGTTTACAGGCACCATTGCCGTTAGACAGGGTCCTAAGATTATCTGTTGCTGACCCCGGGGACAAACCATGCCATCAACGTCACCACATACGGAAATTGCTTCAGGTGCAGTCGGTGAGAACATTTACTGTAAACAAAGGATAATTTTGCAGTTTTTACGTACCTGAGTAGGTTATTCCAGATAACAAATCCGTTAATGACAAAAGACTGCTGATATTTAGTCGTACGGGCTAAGCGGAGGTACAATGATCTCATAGCGCCTATGGCGCCGAAGGTCAATGCCCAGGTCAAGGCGCGCAGCTCAATTTCAAAGATAAGTGAAGCTTTGCAGTTACATGGATATTCTTAAGCAATTTATGCCTGTTTTTTACTTGAGACTATTTTAAAAGTCGCCTTAAATATATGGTATAATTTTTCCAGTTTTGATAGACTGTCTGGCAAAAAAGTCGGTTTTTGTAAAAAAATACCTTTGTAGTGACTCCTTTCCCCACTATCTCTTTCTAGGTTTGGTAGTTAGATAACAGTATTATTTGCTATTCTGTGCGTTTTTCTGTACGTCAGCAACGAAAAACTGTTACGAAAACTTCTCTTGTCTGTAATGCCCCACAGAGCACGTGCTAAAAGTCGAAAGTTTGCGGCGTCCCCACCGTCACTGGGTGCTAGAATCGCGACCGGAGACATAGCAGGTGCCAACATATGCTCTTCGCCTTCTGCAGATATGATTAACTCACAAATCCCTTTAGTACATGTAGGACCTCTTGACCCTGAAAATCGTCCAAAATACGCTTCTGCTAGGCGTAGCAGGCCATCAGCCGACGAAATAGTCGATCATTTGATACATGGCGAAATAAACAGCACTTCTGAAAAAGTAATTGAACAAGCTTTTAAACTTATTGGGGTAAGAAGTTCGGGAACTGCAGAAAGAATTAAACGCAAGCCTAATTTCGTACAGCGAAACATTCTGAGCAACCTATCTGCTATGGAGGGAGCACATTTGTTCCTACAAAGTTTCAGCTTGAGTTTCAGTGTCGCACAAGCTAAACGACTGCGCTCGCTTTGTTGTAATGCGCCGATACTAGTTACCTTTTCTTTATGATAGAAGTCGACTTTATCTTTTCGAGGAGGGAAATAACTAGAGAATTCTGCCGTAAATGACGCTGCTCCGTTTGGCCAGACCTCACACCCCTGCAGCGAAGACTGGATAAATTAAAATCGTCAAAAACCAACATCAAGATAATGACACCTACTGTCAGTTTGAATAAGTCCATGACAACATTATCTGCGACCTCTGCACGTCACAACATAGTCAATTCGACTACTCTTAATGCTGAGATCCTTAAACACACCATCACGCCTGGTATAAACACACCTCCATCGACTCCCCCAGCAACCCCTAGTAAGCCTAAACATGTGTCTAAGTCAAAGGAAAATCCAATTGTTGTCTCAGCCACACAGACAACCGATAAATCCAGCACCATTATCAAATCTTTTCCTCCCTAATCGGCTAACAGTGCCTCAAACACCCCGACTCCAAACGTAGCCTGTTCCCAACTGCCCCCAGCACTCATATCGAGGCAGTTAGGCCGAATATGCCGATTTTCATGCCGTTTAATAGAACTCTTGCTCCAATGGAAACAATGTGTCCCCCACCCCCTAACTTGTTTCCTCCACGGCCGTTTTACCAATGTATTCCTAATTCTAGTGTCCATACTGGATCAGTTAACTCATCCGATCCTCAGTTTTGTTCCGGCGGGAATGTGTTGCAGTAACTGTCCCGCGGATTTCCAACCGAAAATGAGTTAGCTATCAATGGTTACCAGTTTACCTGCCCGTCATTCCCTCCCCCAACTCCTACCCCGTTTTATTCACGTCAGAATTTTTTATGCCACGAAATTTTTGGCAGAACCGGATGGTTACATCCGGACCATTTGCTCCGTGGGTAGCCCAGAACTGGACGACGTAGTCCACCTCCCTCAGTAACAAACAAGCTTTCCCCTCAAAAATGTTGTCATAAATGCCCGATCCTTGTTTAATGAGATGCCTTTGCTGCAGATTCTGGTATTCTTCCATTGTCCAAATATTGTTTTGGTAATTGAGACGTGGACATCAGCCTCCGTAGGTGACTCCGAACTCTCTCTTCTATGCCATATTTGCATCCATAATGATCGTCAAGAGAGCCGTGGTGGGGGCAGTTGCGTCTACGTTAAGCAAACACTTACATTTTTGCCGCTTGACCTCCCGCATTTTTACGCAGTAGAAAGCAGATGCCGACACCAAGTTGCACTAAGAAATAAGTTCCCCTTACTCGTTGGCTGCGCCTATAGCCCTCCCAGCGCCAACGACAATTTTGATCGTTTAATCTCACAGGCATTTCATGCTGCGGCCGACTTAAGCTTTAAGTATCAATTGGTTGCAGGTGACTTTAATTTCCCTGAAGTCCGCTGGTCTCCGCCTTCAGGCCCCAGAAGGTTCGAAGACTTTCTTGAGGCTGTGGATGTTGGGATGTGGTATCATGTTGTCGATTTGCCCACCCGAAGCTCAAGCATACATGACCTGGTTTTCTGTAGAGGCTGCATGCCATCGTCAGTGTCATCCCTAGGCCCACTGGGGGGCTCAGACCATGACATAATTGTTTTAACGTTGGAACTGGATGCTGACAAAACGTTGTCCCCAAAGTGTAATTTTTTCCGCGATTTCCGATCAACTCGCTCAACCGAATTATTAACACACCTTAATTCCTACGACTGGACTGAGTTCTTTCTTAGTTCGGATGCAAATGCTTGCACTGAAAATCTGTACGAAATTTTGGATCCGCTTATTTCTCGTTTTATCCAACGTGTGAAAATAATTAATGTCGGGGATGAGGTTTTCCTACCCTTGCCCTTTCGTTGCAGGTTGCGCAGACTTTCTCATCGATCCCATCTTTAGAGCGACGTCTCTGTCTTGCCCTTGATTTGTGATATTTTTGAGCGGGCTAAGAGATTGTCTGAAGAAAAACAGCTAGCCGAAGGGGTCTAATTCACCGAAAACCATTCGTTAAATGTCTCGAAACTTTTCTCTAGAAAAATACGAACTCATAGAAAGACGCAGCATCCCACTCTCCGAGACGCTCTCGGAAATCCCATAGTTGATGCCCGGTTAACCGCTGACAGCTTCAATGCTTCTCTGTACAAAACGTTTATTGAAGACTCGACCACTCCACTTCCGACCATCCAAGCATTGACCGGGGCAGTTCTCGAAAATATAACTTTCACTCTGTGGGATGTGACTGTTGCGATTCGGCGTTTTCGTCAATCTTATAGTCCAGGACCTGACGGTGTCCCAGTAAGCATTTTAGAAGCCAATGCAAATACGATTTTCCCATCCCTCTTATGCAAAATATTTAATCTTGCTCTTGAAAGTAAAACCTATCCTACCATGTGGAAGGAATCACACATTTTACCCATTCCTAAGAACGGCAAATCTACGTCATTTGAGGACTTTCGGCCAAGAAACACCCTCTCTGCAGTTTCGATGATCTTAGAGACATTGATCAAAGATAAGACGATGTGTCACGTAACGGAGAATAACCTACTGAATGCTGCTCAGCATGGATTCCTGAAAGCTCGATCTCGTGACACCTGTAAACACTCTTTCCTTGACTATTTTCTTCAATCTAGGGACAATGGTTTCGCACTGTACACAGTATATTTCGATTTCACTAAGGCTTTTGATCTTGTTGACCATGCTCTTCTTCTCTTACAACTGTCCTCTTTAGGAATAGGTGACATACTTTTGAATTTTATATCCTCTTACCTGGACACCCGTATACAAGGCCTTAAGAGTTCCAATGCCATCTCCAGCCCCACACATGTGAGGAGTGGGGTCATTCGGCCCGCTTTTATTTTGCCTTTTCGTTAATGATGTTACCGATTTATTTCAGAATGGTAAGCCTTTCATGTATGCCGACGATCTTAAGGTTGCATATCGATATAAGTCAGCAGACCGTGACATAGTGCTTGATCTCCTAAAGATCGACCTACAGGCCTACGCACAGTGGTGCCAAACATGGCGACACCGCCAACCTCAACTAAGTATTGAAGGTCACGCCATAAATGTGCCTGGGGTTATTAAGAATCTGGGCGTGTCATACTCCAAGAGTCTCAATCTCTCGGAGCACTCTGCCCTGATAGTCTCCAAAGAACGTAGCACGACCGGGTTTATCGTCCGAAACTTCAAAACTTGGGACATTAGAATGCTCCTTTACAACATGTACGCTAGACCTGGCCTGGAATACTGTTTGTTTTTATTTAGCCTAATGCATGCTACTGAGCGGAAGAAAATAGAATCCGTTCAACACTTTTTTCCAAGAGAGTTTTAACCCCGAAACACCGATAATTGTCTTACCAAGAACGTTGCCAGTTTACAGGCCTTGATCCTTTATGGTTCCGCCAATCAATTGGTGACTTGCGCAGGGGTTTATAGTGCCGGTAGACTTGCGCGGCACCTACCTACACTCTCGCCTCCTCCCTCGCCCGAGCCCGGTGTCAAGACAGAGTCAAGAAGACCGGAGACGAGAGAGGCCGCAGGTGGATGGCTCGGACGGATCCTCACTTTGGCGTTCCACCACACCCCCTGGTCCACACAACAATAACCAGGATTTCAACCAACACAAGAGAGATTTGGAGGCTGGCACGGCCGAAGCCGCACCTGGGCGTGCCGCCAACGCCTGACTCGGATCCCACACTGTGATGGGAGTGCCATAAAGGCCACATTAAAAAGGAGCCATTGCAGCCTGACTCTCAGACCGCCTCCGGTCAAGGAGGAGGTCCAAGGTACCCCGTCAGTTGGCAACCTTCCAAGCCAAGGCTTTTAGCGCACCGTGATAGCTTCAAGCGCGTCAGATTGATTATAGTGAGGAGAAAGTGCGCTGAGTCGTCGACCTCACTCCCCCTTCCCACTCCCACACCCCAGCTGCTGTCCGAGCCGGTCAGTAGACTGGAGTGGGGAATGGGCGCGGTGGCTGTCATGGTCGAATTACCATGACTGCGCGCGCCACGGCACAACCTGGCCCCCATACACACAACACCAGAATTTTACACAACGGGGGTTGAACGGCTTGTCTCTCACTTGCGTGAGAGTGCCGTGGGAGGTGCTGTTTCAGCCCGTCCCCAGCCCACCAATCCGCCAATCCACGCAACACACACAACGCGACGAACTGCGTGAACCGAGAGCGGGCGTCAATCGGCAACCTTCCTATCCTCGACGCTTGACGTGTCGGGATAGTTTCGGACTCAAGTCATCCGTGCAGCCGAAGCCGCATGGGGACCGAGTCGAGATGTGGCAGTTGGGTGCATGAGGTGTGTGAGTGGTGATTTCTGGTGGGGTGATGGGGAGGTGGAGGAGGTGGGGGGTGAGTGAATGTGTGGTGTGGCTGGCGGTTGTCTACCGCAGGTCGTCGTGGATGCGCATGTGGCCGAATAGGCCCATACGATGCCTGAAAGTGCGAGGACAGTGTGGGCAGTTGAGACGAGCTTGGTAGGTATAGGTGGGTTCTCCAGGCACTGGTTCGCCAGTCTCTGTGCGATGGATTCGCAAGTGACCGACCAGGCCGATGCGTGAGGTGAATGTGCGTGGACAGTGTGGGCATGAGAAGTCGGAGGTTTCAGTGTCAGCTACAGAGGAGGCGGTGGTGGTGTTGGTGGTAATGGTGGCGCAGACGGATGGAGCGAGGGTGGGGGTGTGCGCGGTGGATGTGTTGGATGTGGTGGGTGTGTCGAGAGTGCGGTCAAGGCCGCTCTCGTGGATGCGCATGTGGCCGAAAAGGCCCATGCGATGCCTGAAGGTGCGAGGGCAGTGTGGGCAGTGGAGGCGAGTGCGGTGGATGTAGGTTGGTGCTTCACGCACTGGTTCGCCAGTTTCTGTGCGATGGATTCGCAAGTGACCGACCAGGCTGATGTGTGAGGTTAAGGTACGGTCGCAGTGAGGGCACGTGTAGTCCTGATCCTCATCCCTGGAGTCGGAGGAGGTGGCGGTAGTGTCAGTTGTTGTGCGCGGGACAGTCGCCTGAGCGGCCGCCGTTGGAGCAGTGGGCGAGGAGGAGGAGGAGGGGGAGGAGGAGAAGGAGGAGTAGGAGGAGGAGGAGAAGGAGAAGGAGAATGAGGAGGAGGAGGAGGAGGAGGAGGAGGAGGAGGAGGAGGAGAAGGAAAAGGATGATGGAAGTGGTGGGTCAGAAGAATTGTCAGTGTTAGTTGGCGGCGGAGAGGAGGAGGAAGAGGCAGGCGGGGGACGATGGTTGGTGCCGTTCGAGAGGCGCAGTTAATCCGAAGATGTCCAACAAGCCCGATTCGAGCCCGGAGTGTCCGTTGACATCGAGGACACGTTGGAAGCGGTTGTGCGGCGACGTTGCTTACTGGGCGAAGTTATGATTTGCGGGCTTCACGTTTCGCTTTGGCGGCAGCGATGCGCCATTTGCTATTTAAACTCTTATATAATCACACATTCAAAACACTTACCTCTTTAAGACATCATATCCACCCCCGACGTAACAGTCACCGTGAGTTCCTTTTATTTCTTTCTCTGGCACGTACTGTTAAATATCGTCGGTCCTTTTCTGTAAATGCAACTGCTATTTCGAATAAACTACCCATGAGTGGGAAAACTCTGCAAAACTATCCTTTATTTAAGAGAACTATTATTCAATTTTGCATTCAGAAAAGCTCCCACAAATTTTGGGTGCTGAATCCATTGATCGAATTTACCGTAGCGATGGCGTTTGTGGTCGCTGAACACTATGGCCGGTCTCACCAGGGACAATTTCTTTGGCCATCAGCGACAGTTGTTCTTCGGCGCCTCTATTTTGACTATCCCCAACCTCATGAAACTAATTGGCGTCTGATAATCTCCGATACTGTGCAACCCCCCTCCCTTCTTGACGGTCGAGAGTTTGTGAAAAGCTCCCACAAATTTTGGGTGCTGAAACCTCTGATCGACTCTATGGTAACGATGCCGTTTTTGGTCTCTGACCAATATGGCCAGTCTCACTAGGGAAAATTTCTTTGGCCGTCAGCGACAGATGTTCTTCGGCGTTTCTGTTTGGATTAGATCCAACTTCGTAAAAGAATTTGGCGACTGATATTATCCGATTCCGTGCAACCCCTCCCTTCTTAACGGTCGAAAGTTTGCCGCCAGCAGTTTTTTTTCTCCTGAACACAGCAAACCATAGAAACCATCAACCATGTTTTTATTCCTATTCCAGAGAATTTTTTTCACTGCTGGCCGGATTGGTGTTTAACGCTTCCCTGACAATACATGTAAACTGGCATTGAATAAAATTATTATTATTATTATTATTATTATTATTATTATTATTATTAAGTGATTAAGACATTTTGATGTGGCCAGCGAGCTGAACGCAAGATAATTTATTAGTTTCATCAGCAAAATAACCATTTCTGCAGTTAGCGAAACGAAAAAGATCAAAGCCTGTAAGCTCATAGGGTTCTCGGAATGTCAAGTTTTGGTAATTTGGGGTCGACAACATCTTGGTAAGGGAATGCTTGAAGACTTCATTTCCAAGCCGCCAATTAGAGCACACGAGATAAAATAGCCATGAATGGTACCTTAATTAGGGCCTAACGACATTTTGCGGACGCAGAATCTAGTACCTCCAATATTAGCCTTCCTAAGAACAAATGCTTTCATTATACATGATTTATAGCTTATCAGGGCATAGAACTCCAAAACAACAATGTTCTTAGGAAAATATGTATCCAGAGCCTTATTCATCACTCACTGATTTATCACATGTACGTCAATGCGTAGGTGAGGACAATAGTCGCGCTCAGCAACCATAAGTAAATACTTTCGTCAGCAAAGGGAAAAGTGCCGTGTTCAGAACCCTTGGGCAAGGATTCTCAGTCATTTTTCTGCACCCGAGCGCGACGTAACGATTTCCGGCCCACATGGAGAAGTAACATACGAATGGTTAATGTTCATCAAAAGACTATAGTTTTGATATACGCTTGATTTGCATAGACCACTAGTGAACAGTTATTCTGTATAAGGATTGGGGGCAGCAAAAACCACTGAGAAAGCTATGGGTTGGAGAATCACTTGGCTTCAAGTGAGGCTAAATCGGATTACTTTCAATACGATACGTCGCATTCTGACAGTAGTCCTTCTTGGCTGATACAAGGGTATTCGTAGATGAGAATTTTACACTTGAGACTGATAAAGGCCCAGTGTTAGACTAAACGAGGACACGCACGCGGTTCGCTTGGCGTTTAGCAGTCAACTCATTAAATGCTTCAAAAGCGAAAGTGCCTCACGGATCCTTTAACGCAGACTGGGCACGCACGGGAGAAAGATGCCATATTCTTTGAGAATCGAATGGCATGGACTCGCTATCATGACGCAGACCGTGGATACTGTTATTGCTCCTTCGAATCTATAACTTGCAACCTGACCAAAAAAGTGTTCAACCACATAAACCTTTCTACAATGAGCGTAATCGTAGTGTTCCGGAGATGATGACGCCAGAAATTCCATCCCGGAACTACTCGCAAAGCGAACATCGGTCGCAAAGTAAGGAGATTACAGCAACCTTTCCATCCTGAGCATAAAGGTTTTAATATCTCTTTGGACAGCAGCCCTTCCGGGATCTAGATTTATCCGAAGAAACAGTCTGAGATGCTTCTAGCCACAAAACTTGCAAAAATCAAAGTAAATCATGCGGGAAACAATCGGCAGGTAATGCTTTAGAGCAAGTCGCAAGAAATCAAGAGAGATTAGACTTATAACTGGCCTTATTTACTTGGAAATAATCAAAAAGAACTTGCAATGTGAAAAGCCATTGTGAGGTTTTACTAGACTGAAATTTGAACGGATAAAGCAAAGTAGAATTTGGAAACATCAGGCGCTTATTTTTGTTTTATGTCCCAGTTGGGTCATTAGGTCATTTTAACTTTGTTCGCAAGACTTGGGAAAATCAGATGTTTGGTGATTTTTACTGCAGTCTGCGGCACACTTTTTTGCCATACGCGTGTTGTTAGGTGCATACTGATGTACGTTTGCCAGTTCGTGTTTGACAGCCCTTCAGGTATCCTTATAACCAAAATGAACCGTACTACAGCGCACCTCAGGGTATGATCTTTATAAAATAACTATTTCTAGTATCTTCGTGGCATTATGGTTGGCCGATTTATCCATCCGCTCCCCCAGCTGCGGCACCTGACACTCTCAGTAGCGCTTATCCAACATTTGCAAGTCGTTACATCCCGTGTTCCGCTGCCGAGTCTTGCCGTAAAGATGCAGCCTGCCAGACGGATCATGAGAGCGAATTGTTCCAAACACCAGCTCGGCGATTCTCACCTCCTTCAGAATTTGACCGGTCTATTTGCACCGTTTCTCCTGTAAAAAGTCCAAGAAACCTCTACATTTCGCGTTCCGGCGGGCCTATGCCAAACTATGGCCAATTGCGCCGTCCTTTTGTTGGAACCAGTAAAAATGTCAGCTCCTTCTCCCATCAGAATGGAGAGTTGTCCATTAGCTCACCTCCGCCATCGACTTCTTCTCTTTCTCCCATTCATTTGAACGATCAGGACATTCGGCGCGCCAAAGTTATTACCAAATGGGCGCTTATCAATATGAAGGAGAGTGGAGAGTGTTGTGTAGCCAGCTTTGCGAATGGACACAAACAGCTTATGTATTCGAATGCAATTTCTTCCGTTCATCGTTCCGGACGTATTGTCGATGATGGGAATGGATTGTACAGACTGTCAGGCGGTTTGTACTGGAGGGCTTACAGACTAATGTTCCCAAACTTTGAGGAGAAGTACTTGCCCCCAAAGTTATCTTCGGCATTCTCTGATGGTTTCCCTCAGAGACGTTGGCGTCGGTGGACTCGGAGGCTGTATCTATTTTTATCCCAGTTTTTGGACAGCTCTGAAGATGACACATCCGTAAGTTTCCACTTTTCTTGCTAATAATACTGGCATATTTTCCTTTCTTTACATTTCCTTTTATAAAGAGTCTTTACTGTCTGTTTTTGGCGAACGTGGCTGACTGAAGGTTTAAGCAGTTAGATGCTCACTATTTGGCCTATTTTAAATTGTCTCTATTGAAATGCCCTAGGGTTCAGAAAACACGCCTTTCCCCGCCGTGCAGCGACGGACGTGTGATGTAGATGAAAGCGTTATTGGCAACCTTGTTGAGAAAGGTAGGCCTTTGGTGTCCCTTCTGTCACTCCCCCTCTCACAGCCGCCGATCGTGTGTTTTCCCGGCCGACACGTCCAGAACCTTTGCATGTAAGCCTCTCATAAATTCATGTACGCAAGTATCACTTCGCCCCAACTTCAAACACTCTTCGATCTTCCAGGATTTCTCGCATTGTATATGAGTATAGCGTCAACTCGCCTTGATGCGTAGCCTTAAATGATCTCCATGTTTCGTCCCATATCGTCTTTTCTCCGCAGACTAGAATCTTTAACTTAACATGTTCATATGGGAACTTCGGAGCACCTGTTCATTCGTGTCACTCTGTAATACAATTTGATGAGGAGTTGGTGGGTAGCCCCAGGCTCTTTTTGGGAACATTTCCGCGTCTCCGTAACTGTGCGCGATTAAACGAAGCTCATATTGCAACATACGGACGCACATGCTGTCTAAACATGCCCTCTTCTTTGGTCTCACGTTGAAAGGGCCGATTGCGCACATACCGGGTTCGTACTTTTCAGAAAACGTTTATTGTGCTCAGGTTTTGAAGATGTACATCAAGTTCCGCCGAGGGAGCCAAAATCCACGTTGACGAAGCAAGAAGCTCTTAGCTCATTTCTGATGGACGCGACTATTTTTTCGGATGCTCAGACTTTTCCAGTTCATAAGGGTTTATTCGGAATCCAACAAACACAAAGCTTAATTAATCAATTGGGATCCGTTCATGCGTTGACAGTGGACAATTAGAGGGACTTTGCCCTGTAAAGGTGTTGTATTTCATATGTTTGCTTACTCTCAGTTTGTTTACAGCTCAGTCTTTTTCGACTGCAGAGCCAATTACTTGCTTCTAAATTTTTGACTGAAACCACCTAGTGTGTACCCTTACAAACTGTCACAAAACATGGACGGAAGCTCGCAAATGACGGGCAGTGTGACAGCCTTAATTTTGCCTTTAGTGTCCCTCCGGGCTTTGTTCTCTCACCAACGTTTCGAATTGAATCTTTCGACTCGCGTTCCCGGACCACGCCAGCGCCAGAATAGGTCTGGGTTCCTGCATTATGGATTAAGACCATGCTAATGATGTTGGGGTGCTAGAGAGCGCAGTATATCGCCGGAAAATAAACTTCAGAACGACGGTAGTCGTTCTGGGTTTCGAAGTGGGAGGTATGTGCTCTGTTATGGTAGGCAGTGAGACGCTTAGGCTAGCTGACAACTCCTGCTGCGTCGACTTGATCACTTTGGCAAACCAGCTGGATAGAGAAGAAGTCGATCATAGGGCAAATCCTTCGTATGCTGCCTTTGTCCGGTGAGGTCGGAGCCTCTGGAATGGACATGGGACCAGTTAAAAATTTATGCTGATCTTATTAAAGGTTACCATGCAACCACTGGGCGTTTGTACGGTGCTAGACATGGCCCTTTTGTTCAAAAGACATGTCTCGCCGGACGGTATTTTATCAATGGTGCGTGTGCTCGGTTGTCATAGTTCGCCTCTTCGGTCGTCTCCAAAAAACGACTTTGTGGCCAGTCAGAGACACCGCCGGTCGATCAGGTGCTGCGTAGGTCCCAAAGTGATATAGTTCAGAACATCATTTCACTCCAATCCGTCCTAGGGTGGTGACACCGTCGAGGTGACCAAGCGAGGTGAAGCTTCACCTCCAACCTATATTTTTTCCATAAGGTATTTACTCTGCGGCGATGACGCTCTAAGTGGCCCGACTAAAGTGGAAGGCGGTCGATCTGCACATTCTTGTCTGCTGAAGCTGAGTGTCGTTGCAAGTACAGGTGACTGAGTTTCCTCGCAAGGGTCTGCGTCGAGGGGCCCAAAAAGCGAACAGTAGCCAGCCCATCTCATGGGATTTTGACCAGAGTTTTGAACTGCGTTGTCGATTATAAGCAATTGCCTAGACAGGGTTGTGGTATCGATTATCGTGCAGCTTAATCCCAGGATATCTCAGTCACGATAGGGTGCCGGCTTTGAATGTGCCCCATTTCTATCGCCTGGGAAAGCCTCACTTGATAAAACATTTTCGGATTGATTCTCGAAACCCCTATACATTCAAACATACTTTACATAAAAATGAGTAAATCTACTTGCTTTTTTACCGAGCTGGTATCAGATCACGTCTTCTTTAAATTGTGTACTTGAAGAAAGAGGGCCTTTTGATTTTAAAAAAAGCCTCCAGTTCCTACATACTTTTGAACTCGACCTGCAATGGCACTTGCGCTCAACTTTTCCAACTTACATGCCACATACTTTCTGTGTGAGGAAAATCATACATTTTCCACTCTACTGAGAAGACGTCCTATACACTGCACAACTTTTCACGATGACTGAACCATACTGCGGGATTAATAAGCAGACAGGCGTGATGCTGTATGGATAGACATTTCACGGCCTTAAAAACCTCATAATTGCAAACTTTTTCTACATCGAAAGATGCTCTTTCTTCAAATTTAAAATTTCGTTGTGCCTTACTGTCTCTCTCTCTCTCTCTCTCTCTCTCTCTCTCTCTCTCTCTCTCTCTCTCTCTCTCTCTCTCTCTCTCTCTCTCTCTCTCGAACCCAACCAGCAGCCTATATCATGCGCCGCTGTGCGGCTGCTGGTTGGACTCGGGAGAGAGAGTCTGTAAGGCACAACGGGACGAGTGAGTTCCGTAGAAATGATTGGTGAGCGCCCCTCCACCATTGTATATTCCCGATCGCAACCGACAAGACAACGAGCCCGTGGCTCAGTGATTAGAGACGTTGGACTTCTAACTAACAGGTCGTGATTTCGAGCCCCAGGCGTTCCACACATCGGGCTTGGGTATGACTGGCTGACGACGGCTAATAAGCCAGAAATGGCCATTCCAGTCTCTCTTGTCTTTGTCAGTAATACCATTGTGAAGAAGTAGTATGCTCGTTCAAACACCAGAACTCTGGCGTGACTGGAATATCTTGAGATTATGCTACACGTTAGGTAATATTGAAACCCCACCTCAGAAATCCCTTCCTCTCGAAAACACATTTCAGAATTTTGGCTAAAATGTCATGAGATAGACCGGCTACTATATCTGTTTCGGCAACAGTAGGATAACGTTCGATAGACTATGGATCGCGTCATATGGGGTTTTATCTTGACATTCGTTTACAGGCCATCGCGGACGTTACACTGTCAGCAACAATAACACCACACGACCTCAAACCACTAGTCAAACTGTTATTCTTTAAAAATGGGCTTTTTATTTTTCTGGTTACGCGCTCATTTCCCTTGCCGTACGAAAGCGTAAAATAAGACTTTTGGCAGAAATCCAAACAATTTCTGCGCTTTCTTGCATTCTGTTAGCTTGATGTCTGGCGTGCTGCTTCACCCGTAAAATCTTCATTAGCACCATTCCCGTATGACACGATCCACAGTTTACCGGCAGTTAAGTGGGGTCCTTCAGCCTACCATTGCCGAATTACGAATCCCATACGTTGCAGTAGGCTGGTCGGGTAATTTGACCCCTATGCGATTAAACTCGCGTCTCCTGGTTGGGCCTCATAGCTCAGGTGGCTAGAACGTTGGCTGTACTCGAACCTTTCTATTGCCGCCGTGGGTTCGAATCTGACCTAGGTCGCTGAGTTTTTCACAGCTGGGCCAAAATAAATCACATATTACACGTTGCCTACCATCAGACAACAGCATCCCATCTATTACTACTCAAATGCTCCTTAAAACGTCCAACAGCAGAGCCTCAACGTTAAGTATGGTCACAGAACACCACAAAAGGTGGAAAATCCTGCACATGAACTTGCCAAAGGTTTCAGTAAAGCTGCCTGACGGCGGTTTGAAAGTCAGAAATGTCCATCCCAGTCTGCCCTGTATTTTTAGGCGCTCGCCGGAAATGGTAGGGTAAAGAACCCCACTTAACTGTCGGTAAATTGTGGATCTTGGCATCCATCTGTAAGCCGTTGCAAATAACACACTGTAAATAACGAATACTTCTCATGATCCCCAACCATTACCCAAACTCCGTCATTTTTGAAAACTTGCCTTTTATTTATCTTTTTATTGACGTGCTCATTTCTGTTACCATACGAGTGTTAGCAGTATGGCTTGTGGCGGAAATCCAAACAATTTCTGTGTTATCCTGTATGTCGTCAGTTTACTGTCAGGCGTACTGTCGCAGCAGAAAAACCTCAATTAGCACCATTTCCGTATAGCACGATCTACAGTCTACCGACTGTTAAGTGGGGTCCCTCGCCCTACCTCTGCCTTGGTTTCCAGCCCAGTTTTTGCTCAGAACCCGGGAATTTTTTTGTTGAAACAATGTTACTCAAATGAAACAAGTGTTGTTTTAATAGCGACGATTTTAATTGTTCGTGTACAGTTGTATCTAACGAGCTGACATGTAATCAATAGGGTTTTCAAAGGCCTTGTCTGTTATCCTTACCAAATAACTGAAACTGGAAGGTGACATCAGTAGGTTTCTTCTCCTTCCCGCGAGTCATACTGTCGCATATTCCTTTCCTCGCGGCGACTTCCTTTTTCAAATGTTTTGATCACCTGCTTTTTGCCTAATGTGGCTGATTAGAGCTCTACTCAGTTGAACACTCGTTATTCGCTCGATTTTAAAGGTCTTCTGTTAAAATACTCTAGGCCTCAGAGAACACGCCGTTCCCCTCCGTGCAGCGAAGGACGTGTGATTTAGATGAAAGCGTTATTGGCAATCTTGTTCAGAAAGGTAGGCTTTTGGTGTTTCTTCTCTCATACCTCCTCTCGCAGCCGCTGATCGTGTGTTTTCGCCGTCGACACGTCCAGTGCCTTTGCATGTAAGTCTCTCGCAAATTCACATACGCCAGCAGCACTTCGTTCCAGCTTTATTCACTCTTCGGTCTTCCAGGATTTCTTGCATTATATATGAGTACAGCCTCAACTAGCCTTGTTGCATGCATTTTTACGAGTATACCCTTGCTCCGCCACGTCTATAGGTAGTGAAAGATTGAATTTCAGTCATAAATGATTGTCCTGGTGCGTTCCGCGGTATCTTTTCCCTGCATTCCACCGCCACTCTCTCAGGGCCGTCTGGCGTTTTTTGTCGGGGGATGTACATTGCGGGTTATGACGGTCGCGCCTATGAATATAACTTTCTGTTAGAAGCTCTCTTCTTGAAATGCTTAAGGACTTAGAAGGTATGCCTTGCCCTCTCACACAGCTTAAACCCCCAGAATGTAGGCAAAGGCGTTATTAGAGAGCCCGTTGAAAGCGGTAGGCGGTGAGGATTAAGCATATGCGCGGGGTAAGGACAAACTACGGAGGAATACCTACTATGCTCTCAAAGAAGGTGTTGTCCTGCAAAGTTTTGTTCGGCTTTCGTCGGCAGGGTGACATCGCTGACCTGCAGCACCCCTAGGAGCCGGTACTGCTGAAATGTCTGCATTGGCTCATTGTTTCACACACCCACACGTAATGCTTTTGTAAGAGGCAAGCTTGATTTTAAAAAAAGTTCGGCGCGGAGAGCGGTCAGGTAGCGAAAAATACTCGAAATGCATACGTCTGCCAGTAAAGCAGGACTGTTAAAACGCCGGCGAATCTGCCAAACAGTTGGTACTTTCCTGCTTCGCGCACATACTTAATCCTTGCCCGGCAGGCTTTGGATACCTCTTCCATTAACCCACCTATAGCAACTGATCCAGCGTCCAGCGTAATCGCACGTGAGTCTCCTTTGTGTAGGAACTGTCTAGTGTGCGTGTTGCGTATTTTCCCCATTCAGGCATTTGCAATCCTACCAGGTCATGCAGTTGTTGCTGAAAAGTCCTTTTTGCTCTTTCAACATTCGGAATTGCCTGCTCTCCTCGCTGCTACTCTCCCCTCACTCCGCCAACTGCGGTCTTAACTACTCACCTTAATTCAGACCATATAATATTTTCGCGCTCCTTTCCCTATCGCATTTATTAGCGAATGGTTTTGTCAATCGCTTTGCTGATAACCCGCGGCTTGACTGGAAGATGGGTTTACTCGGATGCCTTAGGCTGACAACCTCGTTCCTCCATGCACTGCTTGCGTATGCTTGTGCGAATTGCTACGCCAAATAACATGCGGGATCTCAACCACATCCAGAACTACCCTAAGCTACTGGGCCAGCGCTTGCTAGCAACAGCAGAAGCGGCCGCCATTAGGTTACGAAAACCGACCTTATGCGCCCAGAAGAACCTTGTTCAGGCTTCGCGCTTACCGTGGTCAAAGGTTGACTACCCATGTACCGGCCGAGGACGTCAAAGACAGCACACACCAAAGAAAGAGAACGCCGAAAGTATATCCTGGAGGAGATAGATCTGAACAGAGTCGTTAGCATCTTTGAATACTCATTCACACACAGCAGAAGATGGTGCGTCAGGAACGAGATACAGGATAGTATAACAAGACGGTCATGAGAGATACGTAGAATAATAATAATAATAATAATAATAATAACAATAATAATCGTTACTCGTACAGTTGGAATGGGTTACAGCCATCAGATAACCTGTCTGGGTGGAGAGGCGATACCGTCATGCCAGCTCATTAACCGGTGGGGGATGCAGCGCTGTGGGCAGCTGCAGGGAAGGGCCGAGGGAGGTGCCGATGTAGTGAGAGGGAAAGCGATGCGAACGTTACGGTACGGTAAGTAAGGAGGGATCGGCGGACGAAAGGGAAGGGACACCGGCCATCTTCACCGACACGCGATTACGCCATCTCCACCCTAGGTCCTCGCGCGGAAAAGTGTCACACATTCAAACAATTCTGTTCAAGTCCAGGGGCGTTACAACCAAATACAACTTTCTGCGCCCCTCCGTTCTTGCCTAGCCTGCATTTTAAAAACTAACTTTTATCGATTTTTTCACTCATTGTACCCCGTCCCATATAACCGTACTGGCCTGACGGGAAGTTACCGAAAGGAACGTTCGCTCGCCGCTGTCTCTTCTGAACATCCAGATGTGTCGGAAATATTATAGGACTATGTCGCATGATAATTACTTCTGAAACCCCCACTTAAATAATCTTTCCTAATCGAAAACACATTGCACAATTCCGGTTAGCGTTTCATGAGATCGGTCAATGACTGTCTGTGTCTATATCCCTTAGTATTGTAACTGAACTAGAACAGCTGTGCGCCGGAGACCCTGCTCCGAGTATGTACATCCGTGTTAGTTTCAAATTCCAGCCGAGGCTCTGCATTGCACCCTGCCTCCTCTTAATTTCGGAGAACAGAACTGTTGTTTAGACGTCAATCCTTTTGCCAGGCGTCTAGATTTACAGTTGACTAATGACAGAAAACCCAGTTATTTGTTCGAGGGCTTACGTCCTTCATCAATAAAGTTAAATATTCATTTATCGCCCAGGAGGGCTCGGGAACCCCGTCGCTTGGGCCAATAACTGCCTTCTGAATCAAAATATATTCAGCGGCAGTTGATTAAGCATCACGATACCCATGAAAACCAGCGTTTATCATGCCTCCAGTCGAATTGTTTTCAGAACTGTGGATTAGATGACCTATTCTAGCCATTCTTCGTCTGCGGTCCAACAAAACCGGTTTGCCGATAGAAGCGGAAAGGCGAGTTCCGGGAAGTAGGTCATAAGAGAAAGATGCGATCACTGGTTGCGTGTTAACTGCGGCCTATGAATACTACACTCCTTGTGCCTCTATCACCCTTGTCTGCGGCTGTCTCCGATGAGGGGTTCGAGTAAGAGTTCCAAGCCAATAAACCACTTTTTCCAGCGATCGTATTTTCCCCCTACCTCTCTTCCCTTCTCCTCCTCCTCCTCCTCCTCCTCCTCCTCCTCCTCCTCCTCCCTCCTCCTCCTCCTTCCTCTTCCGGTAAACCGGCTTCTATCCACCCCCGGCTGGATCGGCACGGTACCGACAAAATTTGGGCGGGAATTACACCCTCTGAAGGGGACCAGTCAGTTTTCATTTTCGAAGCAACTTTCCGATTCCTCAAGCCCTTAGATTAAATAAAGTCTAGGGAGGGGTTATGGTAGAAGACAGAGCGACAGACAGAGACAG
>CACRXP010000007.1:1763371-1804468 GCA_902702965.1 Spirometra erinaceieuropaei | reverse complement strand
TTATGTAGAAGGTGGAGGTGCATCAGTCAGGTGGTTTCCGGGGGCCAGAGAACAACGGCGGAGAAAGGCATCTACACAGTCGTCGCTTTCCCGCCCTTACTGCCTGTTTCTTGCTTCACACGCTCGAATCCTCACATCCTGACATTTGATTGGTCATCAGTGATGGTCCTACTTCTCACACCAGCATCTGTCAATCAACTTCCAATCCACGTGGGAAGTTATTGTCCTGACTGGAGTGGGTACTGGAAAAGGAAGGTGGGTGGGTGTGTGAAATTCCAAAGGGCCCCTTTGTTGATCATTTCGCAACACGACTGCCTAGACACTCTCAGGTTATGACCGCAAAGAAGGAACCAGCAGTTTCGCTGATGTCTTGGATAATTTTGTCACCAGCAGTTGATTCCTCATATCCCCTCCTTGTGAATGCGACTTACTCGAGCATGCATTCCGTACATCACCTTCTGACGTTCTTCTCCGGATCTCAGAAGCGGAAGCTGACCAAACTGTCATCTCCCGCGCGCACAACACGGCGCATTTACATGGCCACATCGACAAAATTATCGACGCAAAAAATAACACGAGCACCCAAAGCATGCAACTTCGCAACCAACGTGGTCTACTCCATTGGAACTGCACTGGATATGTGATAGACATTCGCCGTCTCGTTACAGTCGGACCTTAAGTTTCCTGATCATCAGAGTATTTTTCGGTGGCTGTAGGGCTGAGGATCAAACTGCAGAGACGCCTTTCCAGGGTGGCCTTTGTGGTGCACTCACGTATGTGAGATCTGATCCGCCCTTACAGTATCCCGGCGCATCCGGGGTGGGGACAAGATCGTGTGTGTTGCACGCATAGACGGTTACACACCACACCACACCCATCTCCGTCTGGCCCTTGCCGCCGGAGCCAAGTGTGCGAGGAGGGAGAGAGTGCGGTAGATGTTGCGCAGGCCTACTATCTCTATAAACTAATCCACGCGCAAGTCACCATGCCGGCTGCACCTTGCGCACGATGGACATCATCGGCATTGGTCGAACTGCCATCGTGACCATGTATGTGTCCGTCGGTGAAGTGCAAATGAAGGACCGCCACTGTTTGCTACTTTTTCTTCTTCCAGTCTGCCGATCGAGTAACAGCTGTCTTTTGCGTATTTGTGCTCCCTGCTTGCAGTGTGAGCCTGTAGACTGATCAGCGTGATTTCTGTGACAGTCTTTCCCTACACTCGCGGAATATTTGAGAACCGCGCGTTTGATATCTTTGACTGTGCCATGTGTCTGGGTTCATTCTGGTAACAAATTTGGCGCACTTGTTTTGCACCCCAGCGAACCCCGATGCTTGAAATTACCCCAATTTTATCCGCTGCTCCGGTAATGGCCCTTTCGAAAACTGCCAACCAACAGCGCACCACAGCCGTGGAGACCGGCCGGAAGGATTGCTTTATCGATGTCGATGCCGCCAGCGACAATGCTTCTGCCAGTTCTGTCCACAGTTCTGCCAGCCGAGTACCAAGTAGTGGACTGCGTCACCGTCGGTCGCCGCGACGGCGAAAGCAGAAGATACCGGCCAAAACAAAATCAGAATCGTCTCGGCCGAAGACGCGTAAGTCCTCGTCTCTATTGCACTGAAAATCCTTCGATTTCAGGCGCCCTAGACGATAGACGCAAAAGCACCGGTGCTCGTTCGGTTGAACTGAACCGCAAGGTCTGTGCCGCCTCTTTGCAACCACCTTCCCCGCTGCCCCCCCCCTCCGCCCTATTTACTTCCCGTTCCTCCGTTTAGAAGGCCAAGAAAACAAGGAGAGCCGCCAACCCCTCCTCTGACTCGTCCTCGCGTTCTCTGCGCAAAGCGAAGCGGAAGAGCAGGTTCTCGCCCTACTTGAGAAGCAGTTCCTGCAAGGACCCCAAGTTCCTTCTTTTTAAGGAAAATGGTAGGTAGTTTCGCCTAGCGACATCAGCGCCCAACTGAACACTTACCATCACCTTCAATGGAAGGGCTGTATATACTATGCAATCTAACGTCATGCATGTCCCCCGGGGGGAAGGACCGATTGGTGATTGTGCAGGGCAAGTAACTTCACCATTCTTTCAACATGCAGCAGCAGCAGCTGCTGAAATCCCGAAATTTGATTTCGGTAAGAAGGGATTTCTTAGGTGAAATTGTATTGTTGGACGTCATGCAACATAGTCCCAGCCTATTTCACAGTTGCGTCAGGATATCGGCCGTTTGAATGCGCGTCTTTCCGGCCACCTAGTAAGGATGCGCAAAGTCCTATTTTTTGCGCAAATTTTTGTAGGAAATTGTGCTTTTTCCATTTTTTCTTCAACAAGGTTGCCTTCCAGTTTTAAGAAAGTGTTCTAATTCCCGTGTAATTTCGAGCCCGACCTACCGTTTCACTTACGTCTAGGATTTCCAATTTACAGTTTGTGGACTTTATATTAAGGAGAAAGCATCCATTCCTTTTTTATTTTGCGAAGATGCCATATAAAGCATGCCACTTGATGAGGGCCACTTTGTAGGTTTCATAGGACAGATAGGGCGGTATTTGAACAGGCATTGCAAGGGTTTTGAAAATTATACAATTTAATACTTTCTTCGCGACCAAAATTCAAAGGACGCATAATTCCTTTCAAAAAGAGTGACCAATCCTTAGAACGTCAAAGAAGGCCTACGCTACCCTAAAACAGGTCGCCTCTAGACAGTTTAGACATGCAGTAAATGTGCTAACTCACGAAAGGTTAACAGAAATTTTCAAATACGTTTTCCACTTGAAAATATTACTTAAGTAAGGTTGTAGTATTAATCATCTTGAGGCATAATCCCATAATAATTCAGTTTCATCAAGATCCCGGATTTTGAACGAACTTCTTTCCGGCTGCTTGTAAAAACAACACTCTGTAAAAAGTGACTACCTAACTAGTGTGAAATTTCATCGTTGATTTTTCATGCCGTTATAAATTAAAGTATATTTCATAGAAAACATGCATAAAAACACTCATTCTTTTACTCAGTTGGTAGAAAATTACGTCTTCTTCAGATTTTATACTTGAAGGAGGGGTATAATTCAGCTTTCAAAAACTTTTCCAATCTCCGGATAATTTTAAACCCGACCCGCGGTTACACATGCATGCCGGGTTTCCCAACTACAAGTTGTATATTTTCCGTGTACGGAAAATCATACATTTCTATACGGTATTAAGAAGAGACCAGAATCATAAGATTTGGCAGCGGGTTTGAACCTTATTGTAGACTTTTTAAGCAACATTAGTACGTGCAGAGGCACGATGTTTTACGAACGGCCATTTCGCGGTCCTAAAAAATCTCATAATTCGGAACTTTTTTAAACCGAATGATACCCTCACGTCAAGTATGAAATTTGAAGAAGACGTAACTTTCTTTTAAATATGTGAAAGAATTAATGTTTTTATGCACGTTTTCTATGAAATATATTTGATTTTATAAGGGCATCGAAAATCAATGAGTAAAATTGACGCTAGTTAAGTAGTCGTATTTTACAGATTATGCTGCACGGTGATTAGTAGTAAGTAATCTTTTCGAGTCGATTAACATTTAATGAGTTATCACATCTACTGCGTGACTGTGTTTCGATAAAACAATGTCTACCTTAACACCAGAGAAGGAAAAAAGACCCTTTTTTTAAGGCACGACTCCCGTCTCTCTCTCTTCCATTAGGTGAAGCGGTTGATGTTCGTAACCTGCGCAGAACCCGCTCCGGTCGTCTGAGTGTTCCCATGCTGGATGTAGCCCACCGCCAAGACATTATTAGCAGTTCTTCGGGTTTGATTGTAAAGCACGGAGAACCTGAAAAGGTGAGTTTTGCACATGAGGTGACCTTAAAAAAGGCAACATGCACATTTTCCAGGTAGACTGAACCGTCTTCCACCTATAGGTGACACTGAGACGGTCACAGGACACCGATAAGCGGTCTTTTGGAAGTACTTTTTGATTGCAGGCGAATTTGCGTTCCCATTGGCGGTTCACTACTTTTATGCCTTGTTGGCCGGTTGTAAAACCAACTGTGTTTCCTCTAGAGTGGCTGCCGCCTGCGTCGTATTCA
This sequence comes from Spirometra erinaceieuropaei, assembly GCA_902702965.1. Lineage (NCBI taxonomy): Eukaryota > Metazoa > Platyhelminthes > Cestoda > Diphyllobothriidea > Diphyllobothriidae > Spirometra > Spirometra erinaceieuropaei. The sequence goes on along the minus strand of CACRXP010000007.1, from coordinate 1,800,396 downwards.
GTCATCTTGCCCGTATGGTTCCACGGGTGTGAGGGTGGCGCGTTCAAAGTCTCCCGCAATAGCAATTCGACTTTTGTCGACGACCGTCTCGAGAGCGCAGTTTTTACATGCACCTCAACTCAATTATAGTTGTAATAGTAGTAGTGGTAGTGGTAGTAGTAGTAGTAGTAGTAGTAGTAGTAGTAGTAGCAGTAGTAGTAGTAGTAGCAGCAGTAGTAGTAGTAGTAGCAGTAGTAGTAGTAGTAGTAAGGGAGAGGAATTCGCTTTATTTTGAAATTATAGATTTAAAATGTTCAGCGAAAACGGGCTCCGTTCACTGTGAACGCAAAATAAGTTAAAGTCGGGAAGTTTTGCACAAAAAGGAACTATTATGATGGGGGCAGCTCGAGTCTTAGCTTCTGCATTTCTGCCTCTTCACACGCGAGATAGCGTGCCAGGAATGTCAGTACAAAATGCTAATATAAGACACCAGATAAGTCGAAAACCACAGCGCATGGGGCAGGAAGGCTTCGCAGAGATTAATTCGGAATGCGGAGGATAGGCAACGTCATCCAGAATGCGACCAGCAAATTGCTTGACCGTTTCGAGATGTTATTCTAGGGTAATATCGACTAAAAGGTATAAGAAGCATCGGCAGCAGCAGAAAAGAGCATTAGGAAGGCTCGTTCTAAAATTAAAAGATCTTTTTTTGAACAAAACAGGAAAAATGACAGGGGAATAATAGAGAATATGGGGAAGAATGCAGGCGTCTATGAATCGTCAGACTAAAGCTTGAACTGTGTGGTAGGAACTTAAACGACGAATGTAGTAAAAAGTTTACGAACTTTAGTGAAAAAGGACTCAATATGTAGGGAAAATAAAAGATTTGTTGGCAAAGCAACACCAAGGTAATTGAAAGAGGACACCTCTTTGGGCAGGATGTCAAAGGGGTCAGGACTAGGAAAGGACAGCAGTCGGAAAACTTTTTTAAAACCTAATTATACTCCTTCCTTGAGTAAAAAATATAAAGAGATGATTCTCTTTTGATTGACTATACTGAGACATGGTCAAGGTCATCCTTCAGAGACTGGAGATATGTCCGATTTTTGGGAGGGTGGCCAGCAACCACATGGTCAGCATACTTAACTAAGAGACAGTCATTTGGGGATCTCAGATCATCAGTGTGGAGGGAGAAGAGGTGAGGGGATAAAATGGAACCTAACTCCACAGTCATTGGGAAGAATTGTAGATTTCCCTTTGGCGGTTTGGACAAATTGAGTGCGGGAAGTAAAGTAATCGCAGAGCCAAGAGACAACCCAGTTTGGAGGGCCACACGGACGTTATAGTGAAAGTGCAGTATTTAGACGACGACCAGCCTGTTCCGCTCACTCACCACATTCGTTTTGTCATACTGCCTTACAGTAGGTGGGCTAACTGATAAAATGTCAACCGAAATTCCGAAATGCGTCTTCGCTTCGAAAAGATTAATTAATTAGGGTTGTAAAACTAGTCAGCCTGCAGCATAATTCTATAATATTTCAGTTACCTCAGGATGCCGACTTTCGAATGATCTTCCTCCGGGCTGCTTGCAAAACCTGCGCTCCGTCAAAGATGGTTACTTAAGCAGCATGGATTTTTCTCATTGATTATCGACACCCCTAAAATTCTAATTATCTTTCATGGAAAACATGCATATAAATTTTCATTCTTTTGCCATTCGGTAGATAAAACCGCCTTCTTCCAATGTTATACTCGGTTTTCAAAAACTTTTCCGATTGCCGAATAATTTTGAATCCGCTCTACCGTAACACTTGGATTCTGTGTTTCCAAACTACAAGCCGTCTATTTTCCGCATACAGAAAACCACACATTTCTCTGCGGTAATAAAGGGGGACCATATAGGGTTCATAAAGTTAGGCAGTGGACTTGATCAATATCGTTAACTTTACAAGCCAAAATGGTAAATGCAGAACGGCCATTTCACGATATCTAAAAGTCCCACAATTAGAAACTTTAAAACCGAACTATGTCCCTCCTTCGAGTATAAAAATAGAAGATGACGTAATTTTCTACCGAATGAGCAAACGAAGGAATATTTTTATGCATGTTTTAGGGGCATCGAAAATCAATGAAAAAATGCATGCTACTTGAGCAGTCATTTTTGCAGAATGTAGTTTTTGCATGCATCCGGAAGGAAGTTCATTTGAGGTAACTCAAATACTATGCCGCAGGATGATGCTCGAAGGAGGGACATAAATCGGATTTTAAAAAAATTTTTTAATTGTGAGACTTCCTATAACCGTGAAATCATAAATCGTCATGTCTCTACATTTACCAATGTGGCTTGAAAGACTAACAATATGGATCAAATCCACTGCTTAATTTTATGAACCCTATATGGTCCCCCTTTATTACCGTAGAGAAATGTGTGGTTTTCCGTACGCAGAAAATATACGGCTTGCAGTTTGAAAACCCTGAATCCAAGTATGACGGTAGAGCGGGTCCAAAATTATTCGGGAATTGGGAAACCTTCTTAAAACCGAATTATGCCTTTCCTTCGAGTATAAAATTAGAAGAGGTAATTGTCTACTGAATTAGGAAAAGAATGAATATTTTATGCATACTTTCCATGAAAAATAATTGGACTTTTAACGGCATCGAAAATCAATGAGCAAAATGCATGCTACTTAAGTAGTCATTTTTTACAGAGTGGTGCTTTTGTATGCAGCCGGAAGGAAGTTCTTTCGAAAGCCGACATCCTGAGGTAACTGAAATATTGTAGAATTTTGCCGCAGGATGACTAGTTTTACAACCCTACTTACTTAATCTTTTCGGAACGAAAACGCATTTCGGAATTTCGGTTGACATTTCATGAGTTAACCCACCTACTGTATTCAGTACTCAGTCGATGGCTCTGACATTTGCGTTCACCGTGCCCCCCTATTCCCAACTAGAGTCCCCTTACCTACCTGCATGCTTTGTTTCACAGTTCTTTTCCAGTTTCGTGGATTCCTGATAAGGGCGGAGACAGTGGACGCGTTCTGATTATCGTGACTGCGCAAAAACAGCCGCATTGGCATCACAGTTGTTTCGCTGACATTGTTTATTGTCGTTTTCTTTTTTGCCTTTTCTACCCTACCCAATCGGGTGGACCCCCAAAATGCAATGTATTTTTATGTCAGATTTGTTGAAGTACACCATTTTTGTGCTCTACAACTTCGTGTTTCTACCCAAGCTAGGACACGCAGTTTGTCTTTTAGACATAAGTGAACTGGGTGCTTTAAGAAAGGAATTATCCCAAGTAACCACGCTAGGTTATTAATTTATTCTTCAAAAAATTAAAAACGGTATTTCTGCCTGTTATCGGAAATTTGTATCGGCAAATGAATGCTGGGTTCCATTCTAGAGGGTTCGCTTCTGTCAGGTTAGAGACCGATTTATTGCCGTCTGTCGTATGTGATGGAGGCAGAAGTAGCTGAAATAGCCCATTTCTCCACAGCTACCAAAACAACCACGCCTCGGACTTTGCTTGTCTCCCGGTGCTGACTGCGACGCCTGGGGGACCCTCTCTGTATATACACTCGTAGCTAATGAAACCCAAACCGAAGCATGCGGTACGACGTCTGTACCTGTTTCCAAATTGGCCGGTGCAGGGAATTCAAACAGTCAACTCGTCCCCCCCCTCACTGACGTGTGCTCTGAGGAAAATGAACTCAGCTACCTCACAGACCCGAAACTTAGTTGGCACGCGTGGTTTTTCTCATTAAACATCCTCGATTCATTTCTTGACCTGGATAAATTTGCCAAACGGAGGCTCGGGAGGAGTAGGGCTCGTGGAGATGCCTCAGCGATTGGGACCTGGCTTCAACCCACTTATCGGGGATTTACTGAGCAGCAAATATCCGATTCGCCGCAAGCGGCCCCCTGCTCGTGCGGCATAAATTTAGAATGGGCTAAGCTTAATGTCGACTCAGAAGGCAGAAAATATCGATCCTCAAAACCCGCCGTTGAGACTAGCACGGTTCTAGACGACCAGGCCGCTGTCGAAAGCGCCCTGGCAGGTACTTCGTAGCAGTCACGTTCGGTTTACCCTAAAGTTCTGAAAAGACCGCATTCAGTGCCTCAGTGTTAGTAACCAGTTCGTCAAGAGCTGAAGCGACGAGCGTGTCCGGAGGCTAGTCTCCGCCAGTTGAACGATCTACTGCGACCGAAACAGGTGCAGAGGTCGATGGCAATCAGGACCCAGGCCTGCGAGTCGGCATTAACCGTTCTTAAGGGTTGAAAAAATTGTAGCTTAGATCATCGTCGTGAGTGTGCCAAAGCTGTGCTGCATAAATGTGAGTCGCTCGCTATCAGCAAGGCATGTCGGATGAAGTTGGCCCAATGCCTAATCAACAAACCGTGGCCACTACCCTTAAGATCATTCGCACAACCGAATCACAGGCGCAGCTGCTGCTCCGATGAAGTTCATCTTTAGGAGTTTTTTTCAGAATAACTACGAACCGAGGGAAAGAATGAAACTGAGAAGACTGATGGCGGAACGGAAAGATAGTATTTTGCAAAGTGGGTGTTACTGAAAATACCAAAGCAGTGTTTCTTTTGACTTCAATTCTGCATGCACCACTTTCAGAAGGGTCTTTGAAGGTAATGACGCAATTTGAAAATCGGGGCACAGTAGGTGGGCTAACTCATAAAATCTCAACAGAAATTCCGAAATGCGTTTCCGTTTCGAAAAGATTAATTAAGTAGGGTTGTTAGACTAATCATTCTGCAGTATAATTCTATAATAATTCAGTTACCCCAGGACGTCGGTTTTCGAGCAAACTTCTTTCTGGCTGCATCCAGAAACCATACTGCGTAAAAATGACCACTTAAGTAGCACGCATTTTTCATTGATTTTCGATGCCCTTAAAGATTCAATTATATTTCATGGGAATCATGCATAAAAACATCCATTGTTTTGCTCATTCAGTCGAAAATTACGTCTTCTTTCAAGTTTGCACTCAAAGGGAGGTGATAATTCGGTTTTAAGAAAGTTTCTAATGGTGAGATTTTTTAATACCGTGAAATGGCCGCTCATTAAACGCCATGTCTTTGCATTTACCAATGTGGCTTGGCTTCTGCTTCTTTGTCTCTGATGATGGATTCGAGTAGGAATCCGAAACGTCAGGCTAATAAAGCTCTAGTCCCGGCGTTCGTGTCTCCTTCTTCGTGGCTTGTAAAGTTAACCACGTGGCTCAAATCCATTGCTTAATTTTATGAAACCAAATGGTCCCCCTTTATTGCCGTAGAGAACTGTGTAGTTTTCCGTACGCGGAAATTATACGGCTTGCAGTTTTGGAACCCTGAATGCAAGTGAATCGACAGGTTGGGCTCAAAATTATTCGGGAATTGAAAAAGTCTTATAAAACCAAATTATATCCTTCCTTCGAGTGTAAAATTGAACCAACGCGTAATTCTCTACTGAATGAGCAAATGAATGAATATTTTTATGCATGTTTCCCATGACATATAATTGTATCTTTAGGGGCATCGAAAATCGACGAAAAAATGCATGCTACCTAAGTAGTCAATTTTTTCGGAGTATGGTTTTTGGATGCAACCAATAAGAAGTTTGTTCGAAAACCGCAGTCCTGGGGTAACTGGATTATTATAAAATTATGCTGCATGATGAATGGTTTTACAACCCTACTCAATTAATCTTTTCGAAACGGAAACGCTTTTTTCTCTTCGCTTCTATTGGAAACGCATTTCGAAATTTCACGAGTTAACTCACTTACTGTACATAACCGTGCTGTTAGAAAGTATTATTCGCCGAGCCGGAGGTATAAAGATGCTACAGATCTATGGGATGAACCTCCAACTAAATTGACAATTTGCGAACCGGCTACCAACGCAGATAAATCTGGTGCGTCAAGAACAGTGCGAACTACTGCCGGTCAAGATTAAGTATATTAAATGACCAATCTCACGAAACCTGCTGACAGAAAGGGATATCAGAGTTTTCGGACGTTTTAGACGTTGCGCACTTTGCCCGCAATTCCAGCCTCCTTCAGGAAATGTCCTTTTCTTGTCCAGAAGATGTGTCTGCGTACTTTTACCAAGCAAAGGTTCATAAATTTGAGCGAAAATGTACGTTGCGATGCATTCGGGCCATCTCCTATGCTAATACTTTGGTTGCCTATCTGAGAATGTTCTTCTCTGACAGGAGAGTAATTTACTTTTGAGAGTTTGGCAAGGTCTTATTTCGTAGCCGGCACCCGTAAGGGGTTAGGGGTCAAGGTTAAACCCCCTTACTACCACTGGTCTACTGCAGGCACGGCTACGAAATATGATCCGGCAGAGATTTTTACTAAGCAGAGCTTGACTTACTGGAAAATTGGTATTTTCTGTCCGATGTTGACCATAGGAATCAGTTTGCTAACACCTTAATAAATTTTGACACCTTTCGGGAATTAGGTCACCGAATGTAGCTTTCGGAAATCCCAGAAACGTGCTTCCGCAGACCTGGGCACATCACAGTCGCCCCTACAACGCCTCATATCGGATATAGTTTCGCAAACATACCGTCCGCGTGCGTCCAACGTAGATGAGAGAGACGGACGTTTTCAATTTTGTGCAACTTTGTGGCTGCAGGCGAATATTTTCTTGAATTTTTTTAAACCACATTATTTGGTCAGACGAAGCCTGCTTCAAATTAGATGGACGAGGGAATCGTCATTACTGCGTCTGCTGGTCAGATTCAAATCCGCAGTAAATATTACAACAAGAGGTTAATTTGTTATTACCCACAAAGGCAAGGGGGACTGGAATGGCCATTTCTGGCTTGTTAGCCATCGTCAGCTAGCCATACCCAACCCACACTTCGGGGTTCGGGATGACTGGCTGAAGGCGACTAATAAGTCAGAAATGGCCGTTCCAGTCTCTCTTGCCTTTGTCGATAATAACATTCTGCGTATATTATGCGCCGCCGTGCAGCTGCCGTTTGGGCTCGAGTGAATTCCGTAAGGACGATAGGTGAGCGCCCCCTACCATTGTATATTCCCGATCGAAGACCGACAAAGCAACGGGCTCGTGGCCCGGTGGGTAGAGGCGTTGACTTCTAAATAACAGGTCGCGAGTTCGAGCCTCGGGTGTTCCACACTTCGGGGTTGGGTACGGCTGGCTGACGACGACTAATAAGCCAGAAACGGCCATTCCAGTCTCTCTTGTCCTTGTCGGTAATGCATTCTGCCTATATCATGCGCCGCTGTGCGGCTGCTGGTTAGACTCGAGAGAGAGACAGAGTCCATAAGGCACAACGGAACGAGTGAGTTCCGTTAGAACGATCAGTGAGCGTCCCTACCAGAGATTAATTTTCTTAATGTCCCTGTTTGGGGTTGTGTTTGCAGTACAGAATTAATTGGCCCCTTTTCCTTTGACAATGCACAGACGGTCAAATCATATATAAAAAAAGTAAATGAAAAGTTTTGGCCTACAATGCCTCAGTGCGCAGATTACCCTGATTTTTACTTTCAGCAGGAGAGCGCCCCTGCTAATAATCGTCCCTCTTTTCCAAAGTAGATACTTTCTGGGTAGATACAGTAGGTGTGCCAACTCATGAAATATTAACCGAAATTGTGCAATTTGTTTTCGGCTCGAAAAGACTACTTAAGTAGGGTTTTAGTATAAATTACCGTGCAGCTTAGTCCAGAGGATTTCCGGTTGCTTCGGGATTCCGGATTTTGAACGAACTTCTTTCCGGCCACCTGCAAAAACTATACTCCGTAAAAAACACTAATAGCATGAATTCTTATCATTAATTTTCGATGGCATTATAAATTCAAATATTTTTTTCATGGAAAACGCACAAAATATCCCTTCTTCCCATTTGGTAGAAAATTACATCTTGTTCGGATTTTTTTTCTTGAAGAAAAGGTAGGACTGGGTTTCAGAAAAACTTATCCAATTCCCGAATAATTTTCAACCCGACCTGTCGTTACTCCTGCATTAAGGGTTTCGAAGCTACAATCTGTATATTTTCCGTGTACAGAAACTCATACATTTCTATACGCCACTAACAGGAAACCATATGGGGTCCATAAATTTTAGCAGTGGATTTGAGCCATCTTGTAAATTTAAAAATCAACTTTAGTAAATGCAGAGACAGGCAGTTTTAATAACGGGCATTCCGCGGTATTAAGAAATCTCATAACTAGAAACTATTTTAAAACCGAATTATACTTTTCCTGCAAGTATAAAATCTGAAGAAGACGTATTTTTCTGCTAGATGAGTAGAATAATGTGCAGGTTTTCTGTGAAAAACTATTTTAAATTATAATGGCATCGAAAATCGATGAGAAAAATTCATACTATTTAGGTGGTCACCTTTTACCGACTGTAGTTTTGCAGACGGCCGGAAAGAAGTTCCTTCGAAAGCCGACATCTCGAAGTAACTGAAAGTTTTAAGGAATACGCTGCATGGTAATTGCTATTACTAACCCTATTTAAATAATCCTTTGCCAGCCTAAAATCCCTCTCAGAATTTCGGTTAACGTTTCTTGTGTTAACACATCTACTGTAGGTGGGTAACGGACTGTAAGTTCCCAGACCTCAGTCTTCCAGGCTTCTGTCTCTGGAAAATACTCAAAATCAAGTATTCAACGATAAACCAAAGCCACTGGGAGACGTTGGAACTGTAAAGCAACTATGCTGGTTTACCAGTATCTTCTGTGATTTGAAACCTCGGCCCAATTTAGCTGGAGTAGAAGAAACACCCCTGGTTGAGGAGGATTTATTCTGTACAGAACACTGCGCTGTTGGCTCTGGCGGCAGCGAACACTCGTGAGGCCGGGCCTGTGCCGACAGCATTAAGTCATGCCTGCATCTCTGGGACCAGCTGCTTTTACGGCCCATTCAATGGGGCTGTGACGGTCTGGGCGAACACGGGTCAGCGACGAAGTCGGTTCAGTGGTTGCAGGTCAGTGCACCGGGGATGCATTTCTGATGAAGTCGAATTACTTTCAGACGTCTGGGCTCCCAAACAAGGGAATTTGGTGACACAATGATGATGATGATGATGATGTACTAAGCGCGAAATAAAATCGTAAGAAGCTTTACAAAAAATGACGGGTCGACCGTCGTGAACGACGACGTGTGCCTCACATCATGGTGGGCGCAGGGACGGCGACTTGCGCGCGAAGTAGTTTATAGTGATAGAAGACTTGCGCAGCGTCCACCGTGCTTTCCCCACCCTCCCTCACCCACCTGGGTCTGGTGTCATGACAGAGTAAAGAAGACTGATGGCGGGATCAGGCGCAGGTGGCCTACGCCCAGGCATGGCATCGCAATCCCATTTGTGGCATTTTCCATGAATACGAATCCACAATAAGGCCTGTCGTGCCCTTATATGCGTTGGTCCAGAGCAACTCCTACCCGGACTCTTCGTATGGTACTTATGGAAACCGACAACTCGAGGGTTACGGTCAGAAACCGCAAGATGTTCGAATCAATGACAGAATGGGAAAAAGGACGCAACAATTATTTTGAAAGGTATGTAGGCAAAGCCCCGCACTTCCAGCAAATCTCTCGCGCCCCTTCGGCCTTGTAGAAGCCGTCGAACGATTTATCTGGCATTATATGACAGTCCCTGCTCGACGTAGACTGCGCTTAGTCATCGACAGCAGTTAATATGGAAGGTTGCAAAGCACTCACAATGGCACAGAGCCGAAAACGCCTGTACTATCCTAACAAATTTCGAACTCTTATTTAGACCCATCTATGAAAACTTAACGACCTCAATGGGATTCGAACTCACGACAGCAAACGTAAGGCTTGTGCACCCCCAATAGCTTTGGGGAACAGATGGCTGTATCTGGTGAATATATACTAATGGAGACCTGTTCATTCTGTGGAGCTTTTCTGGCCCTCATATTCGGTCACGCTGCGTATGAACTGAAACCAAAACGTGGTCGAAATATCTCACGATATGCGTTAATCGGGCTGTTCAGACGTCGTGCGAGCCCATACATACTACAGTTCATGTAAGGGGTGTGGTGACATATCTAGACGTATGCATCACACCGTGCAGACTCTAGCAGTAAACTGGTGCTTGGGAGACGGAAGTGAGAGAGAAATGTCGGCAGTGAGGTTTCCACCCCAATGGCACATCAGTGAATTCACACTACAATAAACCTGACACGCTTTATTTCCACAGGACATGACAAAATGCGCAGCTTTGCAGGACTTCAAGGCTCGAGACTGAAGTTCAGTGGCACCTGGATGTGGCGCCTATGGCAGTGCCACTCAGATGAGATCATAATCGCCCCCCTCTGAAAGCCTGGGGGGGGGCGGATCGTGTACAGCAAGCGAAGACGAATCATCAAGTTTCATCAGAGCCGCCCTTCAGTCGTTCTGAACCCGTCTTGCCATCCGGCTCAGGTTGTTGAGAAAGGGCTGAGTACGGTAGATGCAGCGCAAGTCTTCCATCCCTGTTAACGCACTCGCACGTAATTTCCTGCGACACTCTGTGGATGTCGTCGTTCGCAATGGTCGAGCTGTCTGGTGTCGTTTCATCCTGTTCTTCCAACCGGCTTCGTAATTTCATATCTGGAGGACCTCATGGTGCAGCGACGCGTTAACGCCAGCCATGGTTAAAATAACCATGACTATGATCAGCCTAAACACGGACACCCTGACACGCAATGACTGCCAGTCCGGTGGGTCAGTCCGGTGCTCTCCTCCTCGCACTACTTACTCCGACCGCGCTTTCAGCCTTCTATTTAGAATGCAAATGATCCCTCACTGATATCTGTCGCTCTCTCCTCCTGGCCTGAGGCATTTCTCTAAAACTGGAGGCTACTGAGGCTGCCTGTGTGCTTTTTTACGCTTTACGAAGTCCGTTTGGTCAGTTCAAACGGCCTTTTTGCGTGAAATTGAGATTCAGGCTGTCTGGTGTCAACTTCTTTGTTCTCTTTATAGAAATAAAAGCTACCGAACGAACTGCAAGTATGAGACCACCACCAGAAGCTTTGGAGCGTGCATTTCATGATGTCTGAAGTTGTAGTCAGCGAGAATGACCTAGCTATCGACTATCAGTCGCATTCAGTCTCCTGTCTCCACTCGTTCGCTGAGGCAGTCAGAAGGTCTCAGCCCCCCTGACAGCTCTCGCCCCGAAGTCTCGTCACACTCGGTCTGCATGAGTCACTTCGTGAACTGCACAACCTTTGGGTGGTGGGCCCATTTCCACTTTCCTGTTTCGAATGTTTGTGCTTTAAACGCCTTCAGGTTGACGCGTCTGCGGGTTTAGGTGGCAAGTATCTGGGTTTGGTGAGTTACAGTAGGTGGGCTAACTCATGAAATGCCAACCGAAATTCTGAAATGCGTATTCGTCTCGAAAAGATTAATTAAGTAGGGTTGTAGAACTAGTCAACCTGCAGCATAATCCTATAATATTTCAGTTACCTCAGGGTGCTGGCTTTCGAACGAACTTCCTTCTGGCTGCATGCCCAAACTACACTCTGTAACAAATGACTACTTACGTAGCATGGATTTTTCTCATTGATTTTCGATGCCTCCAGACGTCCAATTATATTTCATGGAAAACACGCATAAAAATAGTCCTTCTTTCGCTCATTCGGCAGGGTATTACATCTACTTTTAACTTTATACTCGAAGGAAGAGTATAATTCCGTTTTCAAAAACTCTTCCAATTACAGAATAATTTTGAACCCGACCTGTCGTTACACTTGCATTCAGGGTTCCCAAACTACTAGCCATATATTTTTGGCGTACGGAAAACCATACATTTCTCTATGGAATTATGAGGAGACCATATGGATTGGATAAAATTTAGCAGTGGGCTTGAGCCATACCGTTAACTTTACAAGTCACATTGGTAAATGCAGAGACATGACGTTTAATGAACGGCCATTTCACAGTATTGAAATACCTCACAATTAAAACTTTTTAAAACCAAATTATACCCTTCTTTCGGGCAAATAATTGTAAGAGGACGTAATTCTCTACCGAATGAGGGAGAGGATGAATATGTTTATGCATACTTTTTAATGAAATATAATTGAATTTTTAGGATCATCGAAAATAAGTGAGAAAAATGAATCCGATGTTAGTAGTCATTTTTTACAGTGTGGTTTTTTATGTATCCGGAAAGATATTTATTTGAAAGCCGGCATCTTGCGGTAACTGATTTATTATAGACTAACGCCGCAGGATTATTAGTTTTACAACTCTGCTTAATTAATCTTTTCAAAACGAAAACGAATTTCGGAATTTCGGTTGACGTTTCATGAGTTAGCCCACCCACCGTACAATGGGTGAATTAGGGTGCCTGGAGCATACAGCTGCGCCCGATGTTTTGGCTTTGATTTTCATCCATTGAGGACTGTCACAGAAACCTTAGCAATGGGAGCAGACTCGTGTGAGGTATGACAGTAGGAGTAATGAATATCAACTGCACGTTTTCCCAAAAAGTTCGCACGCAAAAATTTTTTCTAAAAGTCAAACCACCATAAGCGACTTAATAATTCAGACAACAGTTAAGCTAGTATGTGGACTGACCGACTCCTTTTTCAGTAATAGCTGATACGGTGGTAGGGGTTAAATGTATGCGCTGGGTGAGAACAACCGTGGAGAATTGCCCACTGCACTTTTCCAAGACCATGTTGTTCGGTAGAGTTTTGGCCGGCTCCTCGTCGGCAGAATGACATTTGCTGACCTGTATCGACCTGAGGAGTCGGTGCTTTTGAAATATCCAACTTGGTTCATTGTTCTGCACCTCCGCACGTAATTTCTTGGTAAGAGGTATGCCGATTTAAAAAAAATGTCCGGCGCGGTGAGCGGTCAGGTAGGAAAAAATATTCGAAATGCATAAGTCTGCCGTTAAAGCAGGAAGGTCTAAACACCGGTGAATTTTTCGAATAACAGCTAGCATTTTCGTAGCCCGCGCATACAATTAGCCCCCTACCGAAAAGGCATTAACTGTAACGATTTCGGTCTGGTGAAACAGTCCCGCAGCAAGGAAGACAAAAAAAGAGATGCCTACCCTCCCCCACGCAGGGTTTTACTTGCGGACATCGAGATGCGGCTGCCAGTCTCATAGTCGGCAGTTTACAAGGGTCAAAAAGAGAAGGAGAGTCAACGAATGCTGAAGCGAAGGCAGTATTCACTTTTAAGAAACTCAAGGCCATCGCCAGGAGCAGGTAGAAAAGAAAGGTGAGTCTGGAGGGGACGCAGTATAATGGGGGCCCAAGACTAGTAAGTGTACTTATAGCGTCCATGGAGACACTTGAATGAGTGTTTAACTGTGTGCAAAATCTCGGTCCGCAGTGGCCACTGTCGAGGGCACGGCTTCTGCTGCTTACAGTAGGTTGGCTAACTCATGAAATGTCAACCGAAATTCCGAAGTGCGATTGCGTTTTGAAAATATTAAGTAGGGTTGTAAAACAGATCATCGTGTAGCGTAATTCTATAATAATTCGGTAACCTCAGGACGCCAGCTATCGAACTAACTTCTTTTCGGCTGCATGCGAAAACCACAATTTGCAAAAACTAACTTCTTAATTAGCATGCATTTTTCTCATTGATTTTCGATGCCTTTAGCAATTCAGTAATTTTTCATAGGGAAACATGCATAAAAATATCCACTTTTGCTCACTCGGTAGAAAACTATTTCATCTTTCAATTTTTTTCCCGAAGGAAGAGTAAAATGCAGTTTTAAAAAAGTTTCCAATTGTGAGATTTTTCACTTTGAAATAGCCGTGAATAAAACGTCATGTTTCCATATTTACCAATGTGGCTTGTAAAGTTAGTTATATGGTTCAAATCCATGGCCCCATGTGATCGCCTCTTAATACTGTAGAGAAATGTATGGTTTTCCGTACGCGGAAATTATATGGCTTGTAGTTTAGAAACCCAGAATGCAAGTGTAACGACAGGTCGGGTTTAGAATTAAACGGGAATTGAAAACGTTTTAGAAAACAGAATTATACACTTCCTTCGAGTATAAGATTGGAAGAAGACGTAATTTCCTACCAAATGAGTGAAAGAATAAATATTTTTTATGTATGTTTTCCATGAAATATAATTGGACTTTTAGGGGCACCGAAAATCAATGGGAAAAATTCATGCGACTTCAGTAGTCATTCGTTACATAGTGTAGTTTTGCATGCAGCCGGAAGAGAGTTCAATCGAAAGCCGGCATCCTGAGGTAATTGAAATATTATAGAATTATGCTGCAGGCTGACTATTTTTACGACCCTACTTAATTAATCTTTCCAAAACGAAAATGCATTTCGGAATTGTGGTTGGCATTTCATGAGTTAGCCCACCTACTGTACGTGCAGGTAAGCCCAAGAAAGCGCATGAGATAAGTGGCAGCAGCTGCTTTTCTAGGCTTGCGGAGGAAGCTCAAGAGTTGTCTAATTAATACGTGCGGCATTTTACGAGGGGTTCATCTGGCGCGTGGGCTGATCCGACAGTGTGGACATCTGCTTGTCCGAGACGAAGTCGGTCTAGTGGCTTCAGGTCAGCGCGTCTGGAAGCGGTCGCTATGATTATGAATGACCTTGAGGCGGTGAAGCCTCGAACAAGGCTCTCAGAGAGCGTAGTGACGACCGTGAGGAACTTTGCAAAGACTTCCCCTTCCACAGATAAGAAATATTTCGCCACCGACAAGACTGACGAGTGCTTAAGTAACTTCGGGGTAAAGTATTCCCTGAACAAGTCAGAGCTATCAAAAAAATTTAGCTACCCATCCCGACTGATGGTGCTCGGCTTCGTGACATGAAAATGCCGCAGAATGATTGTGCTTTTGATTTTACAGCCACACATCGTTTCCTGGCTCCTACGAAGTTGAGCTTTCAGCAGAATACGCCCTTGCCATGCAACGAACACGTTCTAACTGTTGGTTTGGCTGAAGATAGACTAATCCAGCCTTAAACATTTCAGTCCGCCGGGTTGTTGAAGCATGACTTATGTCCAAAACCCCGAGGCCCCGAAAGAACCCGGGCCTAAAAGAACATGACGGTAGACTACATCAGGACCCTATGCTCTAAGTTTCGCTCCAGAATTCCCATTGTAGTCGAGACCAAGAGTTTTTTGACCGATTAACTTTCTCCAAACTTGTGTTAGCACACTCTTAAGCAAATTCTTTCCCAAAGCATTTCAATTTCGTTATAATCCCCTTAAAATACCGTGTGGCATTAAGTGCAGTCTTAGGCCTGCATGCAACAATGGCTGCGAGCAAGTAAGCAGGTTTGGAATCTTTTTTGGCCGTATCTCCGGTCTTGGGACATTCGAAATTTGTGTTTGTTAATGTACCCGAAGCGTCAGCTGACAACAGGGCAACCTTTCGGTTCCTATGAAATGTCTAAACATAAGAAAAGTATTCGTTTAGGGCCAAATCAATGCAAAGGCCTTGGTAAGCAAAATTTTGGCAGCCGTGCTTAGACATGAAAGTTCTACCGTCGCAAGCGAGGTCGTGCACCGTGTACTCAGCGCCGGCACCTTGTGCGTGAAGCAGTTTATAGTGAGACTGGCTTGCACGGCATCTACTACACTCTCTAATCCCACAGCCCCTTTCCTCCGATAGCGAGTAAAAGTCGAGACGAGCGAAGGTGGGCGTGGGTGCAATGGCTCAAAGGGCTCAGCAGACCGTCTACGATCTGATTCCTTCTCCAGGTGCATCAGGTGATCAGGTCTCACTTGGGTGATAGTGCTATAAAGACAACATTGAGAGCAAGTCATTGAAGCCTGACTCTTAGTCCTGGGTAAGATAGAGTTGGGCCATCAGTTGGCAGTCTTGCGAACCACGGTTCCTAGTGCGTAGACCTATTGTGGTGAGCAGTGAGGTGACTTACCGTAAATATGGATTTTGTAGAATTTGTCCCACTCTCGCATGCACCGGCCAACTGTTCCAGCCTGTCAGAAAACTGCTAATGTCATTGGGCACAGTGACCAGCAAGAGTAAACAACTCATCCACGCCCGCCAGACGTAGCCTGCTCCCCATCTCCTGTCAGACTACGCCAAAACCATGCCCCCCCCCCCCACGCACGTGAGATGTACATGTCTGGCTTGCAACATTCAACTCGCCGTAGGGCGCCGACAAAAGGGATCACATGCTCCCTTCAGTAGGGAAACATGAAGTGTTATGCCGGTGCTCGATCCAGAATTAACACACAGTCTGGGCTAAATATGCGTTCGTGAGCCGGACAGGAGATCGCATAGAAGACTGCTGTAATTAAAACTGAGTATGCCGGCGGATGCTCGGTCGGAGGATCGCTGAGCTGCTAGTGACGTGTCCATTTCCCACCTCCTGACATTTGCGAAAACGACTTAAGTGTTTTTCTTGCCCTCCTACTCCTGTTCTGTCAGTTGTCTGTTAGTCTTTATTTTAGTGTCAGAAACGTGCCCCTTCCAAACGTCCTCTCAAGTCCGTGGTTCCGTTTAACAGAGGGTGCTCGAGAGTTGGCTTTCCAGCTTGATGCTAGATGATATGCAAACCAAACGGTAATTTTTGGACCAACTATGAAGAGATAGGCGAGTAGTTAGATTGTCTTTATGTCACCCAGGCTAGAACAGCAGTTAAAAAAAACAGACATGTTAGCTCTCAGCAGACTGTCGAGTTATCCATAGTCGGAAACTGGCATCAAAAGCCAACCACTCTGTCTAAAGTGACCGTAAAGTTGATGTCGCTCAAACTTGGCAGATGCGGGGCAGTGCGTTGGTGTTCTGTCTTTTAGGCAAACTAACCGAGGTAGATCAGGACTCCCAGCATACGTGGAATCGTCCTGTCGTTTTGTCCTTGTCTATTCTGTAGAAACCGTACATAAATATGTACTTTTTTGCACTCACTTGGTAGCAAATGACGTCCTTCTCAAAGTTCATTCTCGAAGAAGGAACAAACTGCGATTTAAAAAGTCTGCAACTACGAGAATACTAGAGGCCGTGGATTATTCACAGAAGTGGAATCTTATCTGCCCATTTCATTAGGAGCCTTATGACGTATACAACATGATCCACATTCATTTCAGAGTGTAATGAGCGTTAAACAGTATCTTTCTAACGGCCTAGGGGAACAGATGATTTCCCCTACATGGAGAGTGTACAGGTGTGGGTAGTTCGCGTCTCCTTGCCCCCCCTCGCCTTTGTCACTCTGCCTTCCTGTCCGCCTCACACTCCTTGTCGATACGCTGCTGGGACGCGCGAGGCTTCTCACTAGCCTCGCGAGTGCTCGAAGCCAATTAACGCTGTCCCCACTCTGATTGGCTGGCGGACGCGGAGACAACGAAAGGCGCACACACGCGCTGGGTCTCAGCACCTCGAAGGCGGACACAGACAACAACTTGCCTGGAGAGCGCGCTCGCGGCGACTGCCTACAGAGCCCTTGTGTACGCATGTCCTCAGGCAGCAAAAGTTGTCCAACTCAAACTGTCTTCCCTGACTTTTGATTGGGAATCCTTGTCTTGTCGACCACACATCTTTGACACAGGTGATGGGGTGAAAGCCCTAAATTTATCTGTAACGACAGTTCGTGTTGAAAATTACCAGACGGTCGAAAAACCAATAGGTACCCTTTCTTGGAGCACAAAATTTAAGGGTGGTGGCGAAAGGATACTGTGATCGTTCAACTCCTATCCACTGGATGACCGACCGTTTATCAGAGTTTTGAAACACGATCAGCTGTCGTGATCTGCAGTTTTGTGCAGGGCCGGAGACAACTCCACACGTCAGTTGATTTTCGATGACCGTTTAAATTTAAATATATTTTATGGAAAACATAACAAGGATAATTTTCTTACATAAATTTTTTAGCAAAATGCGTCCTGTTCCAAAAGTTTGTTCGAATAAAAAGTACTGTTAGCTTTTTAAAGTTTCTAATTTCCGAACATTTTGAACCTGACCCGCTGTGACGCTCAAACTTAGCGGTTCCACATACGGAAACTCAAATACTGTTGGGTCGAGATCAAGTACTCAAAATCTGCCAAAATACCTCTGAATTGCGTGAGCCAGGTAGTCATTTGGTAGAATTTAAATGAATTCCTTGGGAACTACTGCTTCGGCACTCAGCTTACTGTATCAGATCCGGTGGATTCAGGACATTGCAGTATGTCGGGCGGGTAAAAGTGATTCAAATGTGATAAAATTTACGTCTCCTGGTGGGACCTCGTGGCTCAGGTGGCTAGAGCACTGGCTGTACTGAAGCCTTACCTTACTGTCGTGAGTTCGAATACCTAATAAAATATTAGTATCAACTTTCCTACCAAACTTTACTACAAATTAACGTATTAATTTCTGAGGAAATATGAATACTTAGCATTGAAAGTCCATATTGCTTGTATACGAGAGAGCACACTGTGCAACACTTGTAGCACTTTTGAGCTGTTGAGGAGCACTAGCATGCGTGGCTTTTAAGGATGCCAGCCGCAGGATAAGTGGGCCCTCTGGGTTGATGGCTAGGTTCTCTGATGTGACATAGTAGCAGTTGCCACCGACAAGTACCACGCGTGTGCAGGCGTGAAAGAGGACTTCATGATTGGACCGCCGTTGCCCTAAAGCCTACCTGCAGTCGTACCAACCTAGACTCCACCTTGGATGAGCTGGAGTGAGTTACGTTAGGTAAGAGTCCATCATCGGAATCCATACGGTAGCGGCAGTTTCGTAATTTTCAACGGAGGCGAATGGTGGCCGGTGATTTGGACATGCGGCATCCTTTAAGAGGCCTTCATAGCGCCCTTTGATTTCGGCACTGTCCTCACTGGAACATCAGCATTCTAACAAGTATCTTGAATGTTTTGGCAGGGAGCCATGCCAATAAACCCAGTGTCACTTTGATCTCCACTGGCAGCAGATTATTGCCAAAAACTGTCAAATATAAAAGCAAACTTTGTTTTTCTCAGACGCCTCTGGTCGCATAAACATTAGCACTGAACAGCTACCACCTCTGCCACAAAAGTAAAATCACCGAGTTGCAGGAACGCCCCGAATTGCAGACATCCTAGAATTTCTGAGTGGTAAAAATAAAGTCTGCAACATGTGATTCAGACAAGATGGATGTCCTCCCCCGCAACGGTCGAATTGCCAAGTCGGTCGGGCATGACAGCAAATGGGGCGGGCTAGACAATCGAAAGTTGGCTGTGGCACCAGTACGTCATCAGCTGACGGACAGGTACTTTGACCAACGCCGAATGGAAGGAGAGGTCGGGTTTTCGGGACGCTAAATTCCAAGAACCCGACTGACGTACTGCACTTGACGCCTTCTTCTAAATGAGTAGATTGTCCACAAGGCCGCTGCAGCGTTCCCCTGACCACGATCAGGTCTGTACTCAGGAAGTTTGATACACCTGCCGTCTTGGGACGCAAATGTGAGGGATACCGTGGCAAATGCTGTTCCCGCAATACCTGTACGTACACATCGGTAGGTTGCAGGCATTGTGTCAGTGTCGACTTTGAGAAACCAAGTTAAGTCATACAACCAAAAAGTTCTCATTCCCAGGCCAGTAAAACTGCTGGCCTCCGGATTTCTCGCCATTCCTCTGCTACGGAGCGCCAGTCGGCACGTCTCCCGATTGACAGTTCACACAGGTAAGGGTAGGATATGTAACCCCCCCCCCCCACGAGTGTTTGGTCAAAAGCCTACCTTCATGCCTTATGTGTGCTAACAACGGTTCACCTGGCTGTAGATTGCGAAAGGGGTTATGCGGAAGTCGATCTCGAACTCCAATAGCGTCATTGGTATTAACTTTGCCCGTTTTGGGCTCAAAGTTGGAATTTGGGCAAGGGTTAGGATTGGTGTTAACTGGGTTAAGGTTTAGATTTGGGGTTGAGGCTAGGGTTTTTGGGCTCGACTTAAGGCAACGATTATGTCCGGATTCTTCTTACATGCTTACGTGTTATAAATTTTCCATTGAAGGCATGGCCATGGTTGGCGTTAGGTTTGTAGCTAACTACGGCCACCCTCAGTGGGGTTACATGCCACAGCCTTGCCGAGTTTGATATACCCGCCAGCTTGGGACGCAGGTCTCACATCGGATTTTGGCACTATGGAGGATACCGTGGCAAATGTTGTTCGCGCAATACCCGTACGTACACATCGGTAGGTTGCAAGTATTCTGTCAGTGCAGACTTCGAGAAATCAAGTTGGTTTTCATAACCTGATGGCGGCCTCTTCTGCTGTTGCTAACAGGCGCTGGCCCAGTAGTTTAGGGTAGCTCGAGGGGACCTTGTAAATCACACGAAATGCTTCAACGGGGTCCACGCGATGCCCTGAATCAAGTTGACTAGATGGCAGTTGGTAGCCAGGAATGGGGAAGCGGACGGCGACCTTAACCCTAATCCTAACCTTAACCCTAACCTCAACCTCAAACGTTAACAGTTAACACTAACGACAACCCTAGCCCTTACCCTAACCGAAATCGTAAACGCAACCGTAGCCCTTAGACATAGCCGTAACTGGAAAACCTAACCGCAATACTCGAACCTAATCGTACGCTCAAACCCCAACCGTAACCCGAAAACCAAGGCCTAAAGGCATAACTCTAACCCGAGAATCGGAAACCATTAACCGGTACCCTGATCCTAACCTCAGACGTAAAACGGAAGCCAAATGGGTCAGACTTGATCATGGAACCCCACGAAATAGCCACAGTAAGCAAACCCCCCAGCTTGAGAAAACCCGTCGGGCAGCGTCAATTCGGGAGACAATGTCGTCTCTTCTCTGTCCATTAGGCAGCGGCCTCGCTCCGAGGTATTTAGAACTGTCTACTTCTTCAAGTTGACAGCCATCAATCCCCAGGGGTGCCTTCTCCTGGTCAGGGATGCAGCCTGGAAACACTTTGGTCTTCCCAGCGTTTATGGATAAACCGACCTCGTTCACCCCTGACACCATAGACTGCAGATGACCAAAATTTGAAGCAAGTAAGGCGATATCATCGGCATGGTCGAGATCAGTTTGTCGGTGTCCGGGTGCAAACTCAACGCTGTCACCCTCTTGTAGGGCCCTCCCGAGGATCCAGCCAATAGCATACCGTCTCAAGGTGCATACAAGATGAACAGACAAAAGGAGGCCGCTCTCCGAGTACTCCAGAGACCACGTGGCTTGAAACCGCATATTTTGAAATTCAAGAACCTTCAGTGTTTTGTGACAGCGGAAACCCTCACGCCAAGTGGACGTGAACAAGGAGGGATTTAGATAAAAATTTATACCGACAAACCGATTATGACAATAAGATGGAAGTAGATAAAAAGGGACATAGGCATTAGTGATGTAGTTAAAATGCTCTGCAAAAATGTTGATATAAGTGTGGGCGAGTGTGTACATGTGACGTTTTCTGTAAAATGTCAGTCACAGAAATGCCATTTGGAGTGAGAAAAGATGGGGGTGGGGGGAGGGGGGGGCAGAGACAAGGGTATCCCCTTTTCCACTACAAAACAAATGTATCCCTCTCGCACATGGGTGTTGCTCGCTTCCGGCGCTTGGATGGCGGCCCGGGGGCCGCGATCGCTGGCTCACTACTGAAGAAGGAGCACATGAGGTTGCGATTATCCGCATCCGACTTCTGGTAGAGTCGAAAAAGCAGACTTGGCAACGGAGCTGGCGGCAGATCCTCCTCG
The DNA here is from genome assembly GCA_902702965.1 of Spirometra erinaceieuropaei. Lineage (NCBI taxonomy): Eukaryota > Metazoa > Platyhelminthes > Cestoda > Diphyllobothriidea > Diphyllobothriidae > Spirometra > Spirometra erinaceieuropaei. The sequence goes on along the minus strand of CACRXP010000007.1, from coordinate 1,778,807 downwards.
TCCTCATCGGTCACGCCGGTAATGTTGGGAGAGTCGTTGAGTGGTCGCAGCGGAGGAGTCGCCTCTTCATCCGCAGGTGCTGGGGCCGTCCCCTGTCCGTCAGTCAACTCTGCGACGGCGATCGTCGTCGGCGTCTGCGCTGGTGAGCCTATGGCGGAATCGACTAGAGTGTCATCTGAAGCAGAACAAGTCCCATTTAAGGGGGCGGCGGCGGCGGTGGTAGCAGTGTTGCCAGTGAAGGCAGTCTCGGAGAGTTGACTGCTACTGCTGGCCCGCTGAAGGGCTTGCAACTCGCGAACTCTGAGTGCCTCGGGTAGGTGGTCGGGATTCATTACGCACTGCTTCTTATGTGCCGCCAAAAGGTGCAATGCGCCGACATAGCTGCAACCCAGGGAGCGCCAGGGGCATGCCACCTTAGGGAGAAACATAAAGTATGCTTAGTACAAAACACTCTTTAAGAAGCAAGTTATCCATCAAAAGAATTCGCGCAACGAAGCGTACTGGCGCATGTTTTCACAGCAAAGCGTAATGGAGGAAATGAAGTGAAGGAAGTCTTGATATGGGTCCATCAAAGACAGACAACCGCTGATCCTGAGTGATTCTCCTAAAACATTTAGCAGCGTGGACGCCTTAACAGTTGGAAACTGCCAGCGTCATAATCAGCAGAGTCATACTGATTGGATGTCTCCTGTAGATCAGGAATTACAGAGATCGGCGTCGGCCACGAAGGGCTTCCTGCAAATGAGTCCAAAGCAGAACTTATGTGACGTTTAAGCAGTCGCGTCGCGCCGTACAAAGGGGAATCGAATCAGCCTCTTCGCAGAAAACCATCTCATATGATCAGGAGTGTAATGGTCACCGCCGCTGACGGCTTGTCGGTCACAAGCAATGATATCTACCGCGCATCCCAAGGAGTTGGAGGTGAATTCATTTATGGTGATCCAGACTTGCACAGCACCCATCGCAGTCTCTTTCCTCAGTCACCTGACAACGGCGAAGACGACCACCGCCACCGAGTTCACACAGTAGCTTGTAAAGAGATGCGATGCATGAATGAAAGGCTTGTTGACTACATGCTGTGCGAGTCTCGTGAAGCGTATCACGGATCGCCGAGGTCAGTAACCAACTTTATCCAGCGTTGTTTGAGGCCAGGCAGAGTTGAACTCCAGCCTACGGCTCTTTACAACGTCTGAAGACTGACCAGTAATTATTTAAAGTGCGCGTCTGTCTTGATAGCACAGATGAAAAGTTCTTAAGGAACAGTTAAGAAGAGAGGCTGCAGAAGACATGATAGCTAGATAGGAACGTGGCCCAAAGGTATAGGAGGCATAGTAGAAACAAGATCGGGCGTGAAGTAGGGGGAGAGTCGAGACCTCTGGATGTAACATTTCTGATGCTTCGAATACTTTTGTATGATAGACATTGTTAGAGTTTGAACTACATAATAAAATCGAACGGAATTTTGACGATCTCTCTAAGATGGTAAGATGATGTCATGTCGTGGACTGATTGGTACAACGGCGCCCATAGCCACATATCTGTGTGGTCATGAATGTTAGCCAAAATTCTGAAATGCATTTTAGATCACTTAAATGGTTGCAGTCTAATCTAAAGATATTTCGGCCCCGCCAGGATGCCAGCTCCTGAGTGCACCTCAGTCGACTGCGAAATGTAGACTATGTTGCACATTACGTGAGGAGCATTAAGTAAAGGATGGATACAATGGCATTTGAAGAGACATTTAAAGATATTGAGAAATCGAGCAATTGCAAACGTTTCCAAAACCCAAACATGCCTTTCCTTCGAGTAACCAAACGAGTGCAAGAAGGGATTTTTATGTCTGTTTTTTTTCTATTAAATATATCTGGTTTTTGAGGGACGCCGAAAATCAATGGCGAAATTCGTACTGCTCAAGTAGCCATTTTTACCGTGTGCGTCTTTTGCAAGCGGCAGAGGAGAAGAGCATTCAAAGACCGGCATCCTAACGTAACTGAAATATCATGGAATCATGCTGCATGACGATAAATATTACAACCCCTCCTAGGCAATCCTTCCCAGACGAAAACGCATTTAGGAACTTTGGTCAGCATTTCATAAAACCGGGCACGGAATGTATGCCTCGTCTAAGTTTGTTGGAATCGGTGATTAGGTGTTTCGGCCAAAAGGCTGGTCGGTCTTCCTGCCCCGGCGGTGAAGCCCACTTTCAACCTCACAATTCCCAGAAGTTACTCTACCATTCAGCGTAATAGCACAAGACCTGGTAAGCCGAAGTCAGGCCACTTTATCGATCGGTCGAACTGGCAGCTACGCCTGTAAAGTGAGTCGATGAGATTACCAAGTGTCTTGGCTTACAACGACTGCCATAAAAAGCCGAATGCGTGGTTTGGCTGTCTGATTTCTTCGCGCTGCTAGCTGGTTTACATATCCCAACCCCCCTTCACCCCTCCGATGTAGTTGCACTCATAATCATTGCAAATTACTTTGTAAACAACCACTGCAGCTCCGTCTACGGGTCTTTAGATTGCATCACATGGCGTTCGCTTGTAGTCTGTTTTTATGGGACTGTTCCTCACTAATAAACAAAAGGACTGTGACAATGTGGAGAATGCTGCCCTAGAATGTATCTATCAAAGGGATCCACTGAGTCATCGCGGCTAGTTTAGCATGTTAAGGCTCCTGTCGAAACCCTTTCTTTTATTAAGGGAAAACCGTGAGAACCAGAAACCACATTTAGTCAGAAAACGCTAAATAACAGTCAAACTACTGACTTCTATATCTGAGTTGGGTTCTTTATTAATTTAACTCTGCCAGTCGTCCCAGACAGTTGCAAGAGTTAGTCGTTGATTCTGACGACTTTTCAACCCTGACAATAGTTAATCAAGAAGAACATTCCCTTAGCCTACAAAAGACGCGTCCATTCATCACAGCCGGAAAGCGTGGCTGCGACAACTCAGAGGTTATATTACAAGTGCGACTTTGGGGAATCGGCGGTTTGCAGGTGTGAGCCCCCAATTTCTCAATGTCGACCTTAAAAAGTGCTAAAATTACAAACTATTGTCAGTGTTCGCCACGATGAAAAGAAGGTGAATTTCACGTAGAAAACACCCGAATAGAGGGCCGCTAAGACGCAATGAGAGGTCAGAGCCTCTGCTCCAGGCGATGACAGACACCAAGGCGGACACTGGAGACAACGCAAGACAGCCTGACAAACCTTGTTTCATGTACTAGGTCCAAAAGAAGTTCCCGAATTTCTAACTGATTGTGCTCTGTGAATAACGAAATAAAGTCGCAAATATAAGAAGGAAAAGGAGAGTGCAGCTCACCGAATAGTCTCCAATTATGCTCTCAAGGATAAAGTCGTGGTGGAGACTGGCTCTGACCACGTGCTTCCGGTCGATGGGGCAGGTGTTATTATTCTTCAGCCACGGTTCAATGCACTAAGGAAGAAAGAGGAGTTGATGCAGGGTTAGGACGAACAGGACACACTGGGTAGGCAAAGATGACAACACTCCGGATATATCATCCGAACCAAAAGAAGACGCTTGGTAGGTGCAACAACTTTCGAAAACGAGTCAAATTTACGCATTGTGTTTGACAATGTTTCTCAGCCAACTGCAGGTGGATAGCATTAGAGTTCGAGCGTGCTACACAGGTCAGATAACTCACCGTGAAGCAGAAACTGTGACCGCAAGGAGCTCGAAAAGGGTGGTTGAAGACTTCTGTGCAGATGGGGCAGAACAGATGTGGACTGATAGCATTTGGCTTTACAAATCGCCTGTCATCGTTGTCCTCCAGAGCGGGCTTAACCACTGACTTCCGGCCACCCCTGCCAGCCCTTGGCGTTGCGCGGCGACGAACCATGGCTAAACGGGTTTCAAAAAAGGATGAAGTGACATCGTTTGGTGCATTGATAATGGGGGCGAGGGTCGTTAAGGAGCCAAACTGTTTGTTCAAAAAACCTAGGTGCACGACTTGGGAAAGACCTGAAGGTAGCTAACTTTCAGGTCTGGAAGTTCCCAGACAGACGGCGATTAAATGGCACTTGCTTAAAGACTTAAGAATGGATGTTACCACTTTCCAGCTCAAATTCTGAGCAACACGCAAAAAAGTGCGATAGCTTGGCAGGTTGTCGCAGGCAGTCAGGCGTTCGTGCAAGAGGTATGAATGACTCAATTTTGTGGATCAGTGTCGCCCCCTTAAGACCGGTAAATATTTCACGCTAAGGTAAGACAGAGATAAAAGGGGGAATTGGGAAAGTAGTGAGAAGAGGTCAAGGCAGGTTCGGTCATACCTAACCTACGAAGTACACAAGCTCGCAGGTCTGAGGAATGAGCAGTGGCGAACCAGCAGCAACAGTAATGCTGGGGCGTGAGTGACTGTGGTCTGGCATGTCAACTACCTTCTAAACTACAGCAAAGTCCGATGACAGTACCATGAAACGGCAGTAAATAAGTTTACCTGCGACTGCGCCTTACAGTTAGGTCATACAGCTAAGGCGTTAGAAACAACAACTTTTAGAGGCATTTTGGGACAACTATACACAAAATTCCCAAGCGAACTCACAAAAGTGTCCGAACACAGTGGGACAATCTATGCTGCGGTGTTCAAGAGGAATGGCACACCCCACAATACCGCTTCACACGCAAAAGAGAACAGCATGCGAGCTGGACTACTCAAGCGAGAACGAATCGATGAGACTGCTTGTGCAGTCCTCATAAGTACAACGTGAATGTCTGCTGCCTGTCCGAATGACAGACTTGAGTTCGTGGAGAATGAAAATCCGGGGAACATAATCCATTTGATCCTATACCGCAGCTGTTCACTCGACTCTTCTGGTAGAGGAAGTGTGGCGATCACATTTTAGTAACATATGAATCACGCAGCACTTGCGCGGGAACCAGTTAATGGTCCAATAACGCCCATAGGACCGAAGCGGAACTTTATCCACATCTGTGTCGTCTTCGTGTACGCATTAACACTAGCAGCCAACCAGCGTGATCAAGAAGCCTACTCGCTGATGCAATAACTGGTCAAAAGATTCCCCCCCCCCTCCTCCCCCCCCCGTGATGCACCGACTGTTGCTATAGATTAGCATGATCAACTTAGGCGAAATAACTTCAACATGGTCTCATTGGTTGCTGTTGACTTAGTTTTCTATGCAACAATGACCAGAGAATGTTAGACTTGGCATACGAGGACAGGTTGATCATCACAAATAAGTGCGTTCAACATCATCGCAAATATTTGACCTGGCATTCAAATGATGGTTGCAAGACCAACCAAACTGAAGACATCCCCGGTAGTTCGGGGTTCCCTAACTGGGTTCATAACGAAGAAACGATGTCTGGTGCCGAAACCAGCAAGGCTATGGATCAGGCCATGTTCTTGTTCGCACACGGTCGAAAGTTCACCCCTCACCCACTGTTACTAAAGTAAGATGAAACAGTAAATCCGAGGCTTTGGGCTCTAAAGTCCGGATCGGGGAGAGTGGCCCTAAATGATTATTACTGAAAGCCGCGGTCGGTGAGGTAGCTAAAGTAGTTATGGGATTCACGCAGCTCAGGAAATTCACCGATGTTTGACCTGACACCTCGGGCTAGGTTCGGCAACGAGGATTCCTCCGATCGGGTAGACATAGCCGTAAAAAATGTTTGGTTGGAATGGAAAACAAAATGAGGTGGTCGATAAACGTTGTTATCAGACTACTCGCCGAATTAGTGGTGGGCGTCTAAAGCATTATGACACCGTAATGTGAATGACGAATTTACTGCCGACAACTCCGCCAAAGTCGAACCCAGAAGTAAGCAGCTTCCCCATTTCGACGAGCAGCCCAGCACCTGTCTTCTTTCCTACCTCGAAGTTATATTCTTATGTAACCTATTCAGATTTGGGACCATCGTTCCCAGAAAGAGACTGTCGACGCAATACCGAGGCTGTGTGATAACAAGACATTCAGAAAGGACGTCGCCCACTGCGAAGTCTACAGGCTATGTATTGACTGACCTTGTGGGTCAGCGAGATGATTCACCAAGCATGTAGAGATGAGATTATTCCTGATTATTTGAGCACGGCCGCCCTTCTGGCTGGCAAAAAGAACTATGATAACTGACTTGGTAAAAGCTTCTGGGTGGATCTAGACGGTACGCCGGCCAAAACCGTCGTGGTTAACGTCCGTTCCTGCTTCACGACTGTTTGAGTTCCGGCCCACAACACTCTGTCCCAATCGTCCGACATTCGAGTTGGCGTTCGAGAGGGTTTTATCCTTTCACCTATTCTGTTTGACTACGCCATTGGCAGGATTCGCAGAAGGGTCATACACGGGTTGGGCGATTTTGAATTTTAGTCCGAGCGCCGGCTGACGGACTTCGGTTACACAAACGATATAATCCAGTTTTGGTGTCATGGGTGAATGAAGTCGTTAAACTAGCCAGTTTGTCGATAAAATTTGGCCGACTAGTGTTTTGAGTAGCACTGCTGACCGGGAGAAGGCAAACTTTACGATTAATCACTACTAGTGAGAAAATGCGAACGGTATCAAATATCTGAGAACGAAGCTTTTACCAATGGACAGAATAGGGAAGACATCCATTCCACAATTCATGCTACTTATTTGACTCTCGTAATCATTAGTATCTGGACCAGTGTCATTGTCCACATGGAGGGGCAAAGAGGAGGTCAGCCCTCGATCTGACTCAACACGGCCCACCGAGATATAGAGACAATTTTCGGATCCCTGATATTAGACTTCCGTCGTTGTGGATGAAAGCAATTACCCGTACTTAAACTTGGTAAGGCTGTAATCATGACTCAGTCGGTCTCGATGATATTACAACGATCAAATGAAAAAAGGTGAGTGAGGCCCTCCGGATTCGCTGTCGCAACTCGCCAAGAGAAAAGATGTACAATCTGTGACATAAGCAAGGTCCTGCAGATGAGACATGATCACCGTCGAGCCAAGTATAAGTTTTACATCCCATCAGTTTGCCATGAAAGAGTTCCAATAGCGCGGAACCAAAACGAACAGTGTTCAAGCGGTTTAAGATGATAAGTTCCCCACGGGATTTATTTTACACAAAGGTATGACCACCGGGAAGTGTGAAAGCATCCTGGGTTCGCCCGGAATTTCGACGCCCTGTTATGACATGTATGGGCACAGGCTTCAAAATGTGCGTGAAAGAGCGGGGAGCGGGAGAGTGCGGATAGTGAGTTGAGTGACTGAAACGACGAACGGAGAGGAAAATAGAAGAAACCGAGATAGAGTGACCGGCACGGCGTGATATGCGGAGAAAAAAAAAACACGAAAAATATGCATCGGGTACAGCAGATAAAGGATAATAGAAAAAAATCAGGCGAATTAATCCGGCAATTCTTGCTTCCCTTTGTGGAAAATCACCGATGGCATTGAATTCGGATGATGGACTTTTTTAAAATTTGTAAATCAAAGTAACGACAAGAATATGAAGAAAGCAAGTGCTTTGGCGTACTGCATTTTGGGCGAATATCTCAGAGTCTAGAACCAGGATTGCGAGTAGGTCACGGCAAAAACCAACCAGCACCGAGACCGAAAGGCCTTTTAACTATGGAGAGCGGAGGAGTTTCGGCTATTTCCTCGGGTGGCTCATCCCAAGAACGAGGACACCATACCATTAACGTCACATGTCAAAGTCGTGGGTTGTCACGCAAACTGCGCAATTCGTAAAGATGTCCGCAAGGCTTGTGCGTATGTCTGGCTGTTTTGGAGATGTCAGGACAGATTTTACCCACTTTCTCGACTACCTCGTAGGCATTAGTGACGCCCGTACGTAGTAAATGCTGATTTAGGCTGTAGAGACCCTTAAAAAGGTCAATGGCTTGCTCCCGCACCTTTCATCGACGTAAATGATGTGGGGGACTACGCCGGTATGGGAACAAAATACGTAAGCCTTAGGGGGAGCTCCTGGGATGTCTTCGGATACGTCGTTCGATGGCATTAAGATGACGGACGTTAGCATCCCAGAACTGCGGGGAGGCCGGAACGTGATGACTTCACCTGGCGCAGTCGGCAAGAGGGGCTATAGAGTGACTGGAGGAGGACCCATAATTGTCTGCACTTAACACTAGATCCAACAGTCCAATCTACTTACAAACTACCCTGCGTCATTGTAGGTGGGATAGCGACGAGGTCTTTGGCATGAATTTTAATTACGCATGTCTGAACGGGAATTGCATAAACTATTAGCGAAAAGTCCGTTTGCTATACCCGTGAAAGAAGGGGTTGTGTATAATCTCGGGAAACGCTACTATGGACAGCGGGTAAGGTAGCGAAAGGAGAAAGTTATAGGAGGATTTCCCATTCGACTACCTGTCTCCTTGCAGGGAGACAATGGATTATGGGCGCTAATTCCTGGCTAGCACACGGTGGCCAACGAGCGAAATGTCTTGCACAAAAAGTATACACAACATCGAGATCTTCTATACTGATAAGTCCCTCGCACATAAGACGTTTGTGTAACGCTACCTTGCTTAAGTCTTAGTAATGCTAAGAAGCAACTCCGACTGTCAAACAAACGGCCTCTGACTCATTAGGAACAACGAAACGATGCGTACTTGAAGTAGACCACCGAGGAGACAATGCCACTCAGAACCGTGCGACCAGGTTCAAAAAACTGTCGACCAATTTCGTCCTTGCGCGTAAATTTCAGCCTAGTAAAAATCAGCAATGGCCAGTCAAAAATTTGCTTCTGTGTGGTGGTACAATGAAGGCTAAATATCACCGATAATTTCCAAATGCGGATCGTGAGGAGTTTTCGAACGAAGGGGCTCTTGGTGTTTTAGGAAGAACAAGCGGACTTTAGACTAATATCCGACTTTTCATGACGAGACTGAAAAGACAGAAGGAAGGGATAAAAAGCTTTGAAGCTTTTTATCCTATCAACTACAGTGAAAACGGATAAAATGCGCCAAAGCACGAAGAGACATAGCAAGCACACGGGTGGCTATGCACACTAGCAGCGCCCATATGTGTCGTTAATGCTTAAGTCGCCAGATAATTAAATGTCACTGGATGCTCGCACTTTCAAAAAGGACGATATTTCGCAAAAAATAAAGATAGAAAAAATAAGAAGATGTCTAAGCCGTGGTTATGCGACAGACAGTTCCTCAATAAGCGCGACATTTCCGTCCCACTAACATGCAAGTTCATGGCCTGTACCTGGCTGTCGCTGTTATAAGTTATAAAGAATTAATAAATTATATGGTGCCTATAAGGATACCATCATGGAAATTAAAGAATGCATTTTGAATGAATATGAGAACGAGTACGCAAACACCGTGATGTGTTCTGTTCGTGGTTGTAAAATGGGCAGTTTGACTTTAAAATGGTTGGCGAACAATGAAAAAATTTCTTCATTTTTGAAAAGGGAAAAATGAATGTGATTTGGTCGGTTTTAAGGAGTAAAAAAATGTCAGTCGTGTGCAGGTAGATATGCTGGTCTGGCAGAACCAGGTTGGGGTATATAGGCATTCAACATGGTCATCTTCAAGGTAAAATTCCTAAGCCGGACGAGGCTATTCTTTACAGACGCTATCATAGTATTTTAGGTTGACAACAGAAGTAGCCGTCAGTGTGGCGAGACAGAAGAAACCCAACGCAATCGGACACAGTCTGCCTAGACACCAGGCGAGTAGGGGACATTGAAGGCTGAGACAGTCCTCAAAACATGGGGAGATGTGACATTGCTACTTCTTTGCTGACTGACAAAACTACTAAAAGATGACGAAAACAAAAGTCCATCGTGATCGTCAGCAGATCGCTTGAGGTCGAAAAAGCCTGTATATAACAGAAGAAGAGGAGGCGTTAACCGAGAGAGGTTTTTTGAAGTCTGAAGCGTCGAGTATTTGCTTCGTTTACCCATCTTCAGACACTGAGAAGTCATGAATAGGCGGACTATCTACTCGTAACGTCAGACCTATAATAAACCTCTCCTGATGTACGCCGCCTCTTCTTTTTATATGCTACCTGGAAATCGTATTTTCGCCCATATCGATTAGCCTGTATGTATTTCAGGATTAGAGGGGGGTCCCTGATGGTCCTGGTGACTCACAACTACATACTTGCTGTACGAGGAAGATCGTATTTCCCTACGCCTTTAGAAATCCGTCAGATAGGGCCTATAAGACTTTGCAACGCATATGGCCAAGTGGTTTGATTTTGAACGTCAAGACAAAAGGCAAAGGTTGTATCAACTAAAACACGTCCCTTTGGTCGCCCATGATAACCGACGAGGGTCACCCCTGCCAGCAGGGGGGCGCGGAGATGCCTACTGGAAAGACATGTACTGCACACTCATCATGTTTAAACGGTAGGTCAACTGGAGAAGAGCTCGTACGAAGTGGTTGGCTAGGCGGAAGTTACATCCACGGCTACAATTCGTGCTCTGGCTCATAGATCCACAAGAATAATACTCCAGTGAGGGTTCTCGGAACTCACATGAGTGAGAGGGCCGGGAAGGCCACATTGAGCGGAGCAGGGACATTACGACCTGAACCAGGTTATCTCCCCAGATAGCAACGCTCCAAGCCAGCACTCTAAATGCACCCAGGCAATTTTAAAATCGTGGAGTATATGTGCTTGTTATGAAGAGCTAAGCCCTGAGTTAATCTTATCCTCACTTTTTAAACACTTATGCCATTGGCCTATGTCCAGTTCAGTTCAGTTCATTTTGTTAGGGGAAAGGTAGGCAAACGCCTTTGAACTTCTTATTGGTTACAATAACGTGTTTAAAAACAACATGTAGGGCAACTGTGAAAGAAGGCTACGTATGTAATTACATACAACAAGCATGAAACACTCGTATGAATGTGTCGCTGTATACACATTGTTTAAAAATTATGAAATAATGATTACGCGGTACTGAAATGGTCCCAGTGATGTGGAAACGAATTCTTTTGCTCCAGTCGGGATCCATTGCTTCGCATGTAGACGTCGAAGGAGGCACACAATATACGCGCTAAAATAATATTACTTAAATGTAGGGAGTAGCATATGCTGTAAATTATAACTTCCGACCGTATAACCAACGGGAGATGCGATGGGACGCAGCAGTTCAGGTGAGTCAAACCTCTCCTTCCGGCCTAACATGTGCAACTCGCAGATCACTCTTTTATCTATACGAAAGGTTTGTTTAGAGCCAAATCGAAGGTGTCAACGAAGGGGAATCTGACTGCAGGAGATGTAAATAATAACTATCCAGGTCACGACTTTTAATACACCTTGATGGCTCCATGGAATTCGGGTTCAGCGTGGGGAGAAGTGCACTGTGTTAGCACGATGGAGAGGGGTGTCACAAAACCCGTGCACACTGGTCTTCCCCTCACATATGCTAGTGGGAAAATGCAACGCAACAGTGGCTATCTGGCCTGTTTTCTTGCAGTAACAGTTAAGAACTCGCACAGACTGGGTGTGCTGCGACTAACGCATGCCATATGCGGAGAGAGACCCTTTTGGTCATGCGCAACAGCGGCACAGTTCTTTTGGGTGACCAGTGCACACAACCGCCGCATGATTGGATGTCTTCGTTGTACAGTTAATTGAGGCGGACTTCTGCTTCAGGACAAATGGCTCTTCCACGACAGCTAATTGAGCCTCAGTCGTACTCAGGAGCATTACCGTCAGCCAGTGGTCTTGATGTAAAAGCCAATATCTGCATGAAGTATTAGGACAACAATTAATTCAGCACAAAACCCGGCAACAATGGGGTGAAGGATACCAATTAGTTGTCGGTATATTGTATTCGTGCCATACGGGAATGAGGTAATGGGGGGTTTACGAGTGAGGCAGCACGTCGGACAGTAAGCTGGCGGGATGCAGGAACAATGCTACCGACTAAAATGATGAATGTATGCAGATACGGTATCCGGCTGGATATTCCATGGCGTTCCATCTTGAAAGAGTGTCTTACCATCGAACAACTGAGCCCATTCCCTGGGAGGCATTTCTGCTAGGCCTTAATTCATGCTCAAGTGATCTCCGTTTTTATTACTCCGCTCTCGGGTACAACTGCCAGTCATCAGTACTTAAGTAGACTTAGCAATTACATGCACCACCACACGATCCACAGTCTACCGACAGCTGACAGGGGTCCTTCACCCTACCGTCGTCTAAAACTCCTCCTTATCGCAAAAATCAATGATAGTTTTACACTGCTGACTTATGACGCAAGGGCAACTCACTAATACTGAACAATTGATATATTTAACACTTTCCCAGGAATGACGGCTAATGATCTGAAAGATATCAACTTGCGATTTAGTCGTACTCAGACATATTAACGTCGACCAATGCTCGTTACTCAAAAGACAATATCCAAAGGAACTGTTAGGACGGTAATAAACCCAGGACAAACTCCCACCTTATCACGAAGATCAATGATAACTTTACACTGTTGAATTATGGCGAAAGAGCAAAACACTAATACTAGACCGGTGTTATATTCAAAACTTCCACAGGAATTATGGCTAATGATATGCACAGGTTTCAAAGCCGGTATTCAGCTTTGCTTTGGTGTTTGCCTGTCTGACGACGACATAAAAGTCAAAATGGCAGGGGACTAGCACATAAATCCCCCAGATCCTTGGCGTCAGCTCGTCTCTAGTAGTGGAATGATGGTAAACTTGGGTTTAATGGCAGGACTTATGCTCTTGGGGTAGTTCATGTAGACCTCGAAAGGCGATTAGCCAATCAGAAGACTCCCGCTCGATAATGTTTGACGGGCATGACAGGCTGCGCTCTCGTCGGGTGTCAAGACTGAGCGCAGAGTGATTTCGGTGCATGAGATGCGTGATCTTGTTGTCTGCGTCCTCGAAAGTAACGGGTCAGAGCTGACGGTAACTATAGGGTGTATGATCCACAAGTAGATTGCAACTACAAAAATATACACCAAACTCTAGTGCTATGATAAACATTTTTAAATTAAAGCGCTCACTTTCTTTGCCAAATGACAGCGTACGATAAGACTTTCGGTAGAAGTCCATCTATTTTCTGTGTCTTTTTGCCTTACGTCCTATGTGCTGCCCAGCTCGTAAGACTCCGCCTACCGCCCTCCAACGTACGACACAGTCCACAGGCTAGGTCAAGTTAATTCGGGGTTCCACACCCTATCGTTGCCGAACTGAAGTGGCTGATGAAAAATATGGATCGAAAGGGTTCTGGTGCGAAGACTAAGACAAGTGCGGACGAATGTTTGAGCTAGTAAAGTCATCTAAGCGCAAACAGGCAACCCTTACCATCACTTAAAAACACGCTGGGACAGGATTTTTATGCGCAAAACAATCCCAGCTGACTGGACGACTTCCAGGCGGACATGGTGGTCAGATACGTATATCCGACCTGCCCGTCATGCTCAAAGTCGACAAAGAAGGCTCGCTCCAGTCTCCCCTGTCTGCACAATCCACACTATGTCACATGGCGATTCGACAATAGCGAACGAGGACGTCTACTGCGTACCTGAAATATTGGGCCTAGCAAAAGAGACTTGCGCAGTACCTACCTCGCACTTTCTTCTCTCATCCCCATTACTTTGATGATAAGACTACCGGGGGTGGGCGTGAATGCGGTGCCTGAGGGTCAAACGGACGTCTACGCGTGCTACACACCATCTGCTATCAATTACGCGTGCTAGAACGCCGCAGGGGCTACTCGGATCTCAGATCAGTGAAAGTGACATAAAGGCCCCACTAAGAAAGGACAATTGCAACCTAGCTGTCATTCCTGAGAGAGACTGAGTTATTCCGTCAGGTGGCGACCATTCAAATCACCAACCGCGTCAGACTGATTATAGTGGGTCATGCGCTGATTTGTTGTGAGGATCGATTCCCCTGTATTGGCCTCATCCTCAATATTCCCTTACCCCTGCACCGGTCAACCGTCCGTCAACTGGTATCACCTGCCCTCTAAGATTCACGCATATTGCCTAATAAGTCATTTTTCAGGGTGTCGCGTTTGAAAATCACAATGGCCTTCGAAGCCTACTTTCAAATGGTTGCTTGACTCCTTCGACAGGTAAAATAAGACGGCCGCCCTCCTCCAAAAGGCAAAACTTGTGGCGGTTCTTCGACAGTTACATTGATGGAGCCAATTTTAATTAAAATCTGGCTTATTTAGACTGTGCTTATCTGGATTATCTTGGAGGCGTGACTAAAGGAGTGCTTACACTTGCCTAGAAACCTCAAAAACCAGTAGGAGCCTGTTAGCGGTTTGACCACGTCAACGTCGCTCATGTCAGAGGGTGGAGGGACGGTTAGCATGTGTGTCAAGTCCTTTCGCTCTTACTCCCACTCTGCGGGGCGGCACGCCTAGGTGCGGCTCCAGCCGTGTCAGGCATCCTTTTGTTGTTGGTTAAAATCCTGGTCATTTGCTGTGTGGGCCGGAGGGTGTGGAGTGGAGCGCCAAGGTGCGGACTGGACCGTACGATTAACCTGCGCCCTCCCCCGTCTCCGGTTCTCTTGGCTATGCTTTGACACCGGGTCTAGGTGGGGGAGGAAGAGAGACGGCGGCAGATGCTTCGCAAGTCTACTACCACTATAGACTAAATCACGCGCAAGTCACCTTGTCTGCTTCACTTTGATTTGGATCGCACGGGGGACATTGTCGGCAATGAAGGTCGAACTGTCGGGTGTGAGAGCGTCTTGATTCAGGACACGCTTGGTGTCTGTTCAGAAGCTTAACGGTGTCTTGGCTGTGATTCGATGAGACTGACAATCTACTCGGGCTCCCTACCAGAATGGGCGCCCAATATGGCATTTGTAGAGATGCGCTACGTTAAAAATAGGCAATGGGCAACTAAGCAATTGCCGCATCAACCGTTTTCAAATAAAGAGAGCTTACTCAGCAGCTGTTTCAATAATCCCATATCTGTCGTCCTACCAATTTTCTGCAGAAAATCTTCAGCCCCACTTTTCGTAACCTTTTTCGCCATGCAAGTTTAGCGCTTGCAGATTCAGTACAGCCAATAAAACTTCCTGTCACAGACTCTTGGTGTTATCGCGCCACTTCCTTTTATGTTCTCTCAACAGGATAAAATATGCTCACCTCACGGACTTAGAACGTTCCTACATGTACCGCGGCGTCAGTAGATGCTGTAACTCAGGAAGTGTGCGCCAATTTACCAAAAGTTGGTAAATCGAAAACCGATCCTGGTGAATCGGTCAAAACCCCGCAGTAAAAGTGGACGAACTGTGACGAGCGGAAGGGCAAGTCGATAAATAAATTATTACCATTAACTAGTCGCCTTGATCTGGCTTAAAGCCATCCCCACTCTGAAGTACTTAAAAACGTGTGCATTTGGGTCACGTCGTTTTTATTCTAACGTCCAAAAAATTGGACTGGGTTGTTTGAATGAACTGAAGACTGTTGGCGCGAATCCAGGATGGAGATGGTGTAACCGCGCGTCTATGGAGA
>CACRXP010000007.1:1663117-1763281 GCA_902702965.1 Spirometra erinaceieuropaei | reverse complement strand
CCGTTGAAGCGATCGTTCCGGTCGCCCTCTACGTCGAAATTTTCCACGGCCGTCACCTACAGCCGCCCACAGCACTGCATTCTTCCCCCCGACCCCCATCGGGTCGTTTGGCAGGCATGTTAGCGCCACCTTCCCATCCAGCCTGATCATCCCTCTAGTGTAATTCTCATCCCTCCTTGTATCATTTATTGTCACCCGATAAGCCAAACTCCTTGTTTTTACTTTTGAAGTCGTTTTATTTGTCTTCCATTTTTTTCGTATGGATGAGAATGCTGACGTGTCTTGCAAGTTACTAATAAAGTGCTTGTCCCCCGAACCGGCTCTCGGCTAGATCGCAGTTAGTATTCAGGACTGGGGAACCGGACGGCGACTTTAAGCTTAATCCTAACCTTAACCCTAACCCTAACCTCAACCTTAAACGTTAACAGTTAACCCTAACGACAACCCTAACCCTAACCCTATCCGAAATCGTAAGCGTAACCTTAGCTCTTAGACATAGCCGTAACTGGAAAACCTAACCGTAATACTGAAATCTAATCGTACGCTCAAACCCTAATCGTAACCCGAAAACCTAGGCCCAAAGGCATAAACCTAACCCGAAACTCGGGAACCATTAACCGGTACCCCAGTCTTAACTTCAAACGTAAAACGGAAGCCAAATGGGTCAGATGTGATGATGGAGCCCCACAAAGTAGCCCCAGTAAACAACCCCCCCCCCCCGCCACCTCTAATACGGGTCCTGGCTACCAGCTACGATCTAGCCCGGCTCCCATCCTGTCCTACCTTGCTCCCGAGCAATAACACTTGTTTTAAAAACAACCCAAATACTGGACGTTAAGGTCGGCTCGCTTTTGGATTAACCAGTAAAAACCAACAACCCTCCTTGTATATGCCCGCGTGACCTGCAGCAGCGTCAGGACCTTGGAGAGTACCTAGTCAGCTTTCTTGCCTTCCCACACATTTATAAACCTTCTTTGCACCCTATCTACAGCGCTACTTATGACTTTTTTCGTCAGATCGATGCGGCCTGACACAGACCTACCACGGCCCAATCAACGCATGCCAATATTGATCGCCCTTTCGGGGCGCGCGTGTCAAACTTTTCCATACTTATACGCCAGGTACTTAGTCGCAATCTGGCTTCTTATAAAAAGTATGCATATAATAACTTAATATAGCTCTAAATTAATCAAAATAGCCATAGCTTAATTTTGTTCAACTTCCCCCCCCCTTGACTTACTCTCAACCAATCAACTATGGCGGCCTCAACCTTAACGCCCTTGGCCCCTGGAGAAGCTATAAATACGGGTGAGGATTAACCTCCGACAACCCCATAGTAGGCCGCCAACCTTCGGACATGGGACCTCTGTCGTTGCCTTCGCCGGATCCCTGTGCCTCCGCCAACCTCTCCTGGACAATCTCACCTTGCCCCAGTTTATCTTTGTAATTAGGTTCCCCCTTTAGTCTCTTATTAGACATAGGACGGTTGAGTATATGGCAATTGCCAAAACCTTACTTTCCTTGGGCCGCCTTTCGTATTGACATCTGGGCTCGTTACACAGTGTCCTAAGCTATCTCGTACTTAGCGCAATCCCACCTTTATTGAGGGCAAGGGTTATTATTCCCCTGTCATACCGATTCCAGGTTAAAACCTCAGGCGGACAACCCCGGATGGCGCGACATCACTGGCTGATATCAGCCAGTCGCTGAAGTTGTCAGTAAACTTCCCAATTAGTTTCTGATAGGTACAAGTTTCAGCCTACTGAATTCTACCGAAACAGAAAAGCAGTTTGTTGCCTAAGTGCAAGGATAGGCGGATAAGATGGTACGCCACATTAATGGAATTGGAGTTGTTCCTGCAGAATGCGGCCAGAATGAACTGCGAGTAGGCCTTTTTAAAAGTCACACAATGTTTGTTTTTTAAACCTATCCTGTCTAGAGTAAACGTTTTTTTTAGAAAAAAACACAATTTAAAACAGAAAGGACCGGGAACCGGCATGCATTGGGTAATTATCATTGGGAAAATCCATCAGTGTCAGACAGTTAAAAACAGTCATGTCTCTCTTAAGGCGAAGTATAAAAAGTGAGGAGCACAAAAACGTTTATGAAAATAGAGGAAACGGAGATTTTTCTACTCTGGCGGTTGCTCCAACTTTGCGTTGGCGGGATCGGACATGAGGTTTTGCAATGCGGTGAGCACGTCACGTATGTACATGCCGCGTTTCCAATCTCGAAGGACGGGAACCTTGGAGCTGTCCACCTGCGTCATGTAAATGGATTAGGTAATTATTGAGAATACGCTACAGTTGTCTGTTATTCAACACGCGACCGTCACATTCAAAACTTGCACACAAAGCAACCTACATGACAACTTTGATGCATGAGATCATAAAGTATGGAGGCCTTAAGTCAAGCAGCAAGGGTCAATTCTTGTCATAAATTGGTGCTTGCGAGTTGAGGTTTTAGCCGAATGAATGACGTTGGGTACCTACTTATATAAGAGCTTATGGATTTGCAGTAGTACAACATCAACCGCTGCCCAATAATGGGATGCCTTCCAGAATCAGAACTCAGAAGAGGCGCTTTTACTGGGCTGCCATGAATCAGTCAGATCGTACAAGCAGCTGGCAGGAAGCCCTAACAGGACTATGTGAATATCGCGAGACAGAGAGGCCCGAAGGCCTTGCTCCGGTTGACCAGTAAAGCAAGAACATCAGGCTGATGTTATGTGGGCGAGAAATAGTAAAGAAAAAGTGGGCGACGAGGAGAGTCGTGCAGTGGTGGTACGTCTGAGCAGGATCGCTTCCAGCCTTCGTGGTCAATGGTGACCCAGGACGTGTTCTCAGGGAGTTAAGCCATGCTTGAGAGAAAGAGCGAGAATGTGGTATCAATCGCTCTTAACGATTTGTGGGAGGAAGTTAATGTGTCTTATGCCCAAGTGGGTATTACACTATTCGAAGGCGGGTGTATCTAGTGGTCTGTGTTGCACTGGTCGAAAAGTTGTGTGTTTAAGTGAAGCATGGACAAATGTAGCCGTCTGTACGTACGCATGTAGTTCTCCCGAAGTGGGCCACGTGGTAGGTCGTTGGACCAACACGGGGGTCATATCAGATTCTGGCAAGCGTTATCGTAATGCGCACTATAAAAAAGTCCAACATTTCGAGTGAGATGGCAGCCCCAGTTGCTGGCAGACGTCGCTCAAATTGGGACCCCTACCGCTGTTCCCCATTTTCGTTGTTGTTGGTTAAAATCCTAGTTATTTGCTGGATGGACCAGGGGGTGGGGAGTGGAGCGTCAGGGTGCGGGGTCGGTCGTGCCAGTCACCGCTGCCCTCCCCCGTCTCCGGCCTTCTTGATTCTGTTCTGACACCGGATCCAGGCGGAGAGTGGGAAAGAGAGAGTGCGGTAGGTGCTGTGCAAGTCTACTATCACAATAAATTAATTCACGCCCAAGCCACCGTCCCTGCTTCGTCTTGCTGTGGAGCACACGATAAGCATCATTGGCCAAGACGATCGAATTATAAGGAGTCTCCTTCTGCGTGTATTATTAATCTCCGTGCGACTGTCTACGGGACTCTAGATCCGGCCCTTATAAACGACGAGGCGAGTAGGTCCCGTACTGTGATTGTTGAGCATCCTCTACCATACTTACTATGTCCGATCGAAACCGAAAGGATTACGGACCTGTGGCTCAGTAATTAGTTCGCTGGACTCTTTAGCCAATCGAATCCGGGTTTGAGCCTAAAAGGTTGCAAATCTGGAGTTAGGTGTGGCTGGCTGGTGGTGGATGATGAACCAAAAATAACCCTTCAAATATACATATATATATATTTATATAATAGATATAGGTCAGACTTTGAGTTTCCGAGAACTGCTGTTCGCCATGTTGACAAATGACCTTTTCTTGCGGTGTCACGTTACTTTCTTTAAAATGATCAAACTCAAAAGGACGAAAATGTCCGTGTTCTTCCTCGCGACCAGCTGTCCCCTCCAGTCCGACGGCCGCTGTTGGAATGTTGACGTCGTCAGATTGAAAAATCTTTCCCATAAACAAAAAACGGCTTCCGTTTCCACTTCAATTCTCTCTCTCTCTCTCTCTCTCTTTCTCTCTCTCTCTCTCTCTCTCTCTCTCTCTCTCTCTCTCTCTCTCTCTCTCTCTCTCTCTCTCTCTCTCTCTCCAGACAGAGCGATCTCATTGGGTGGAGTTTATTCCTAAGATTGCCCATTAAACGTAGTGCATTTGTTGGAGGACGGCATCTGTATAGATGTGTATTGTAGAAAAACACATGCCTTTGTCGTCATTGGTTCAGGCCGATTTCATAAGACCATCTCGCAGTGGCACAACCAACGACGTCTGCTGTACCATTTCGTCCTTGTACCTGGTACCTGCCTGCGGGTGTCCCAGATGAGGGGTTAGTTTGAGATTCCGAAACACTAATCCAATAAAATTCCCCTGCCAGCGACCTCATCTGTTTATGTGAACTGGATTCTGGAACTCGCCTATCCGCTGCTATCGGCTCTGCATAATTCAGTTGTCGTTTTTGGCCAATCACAGATGAGCAAGCCGACCAACCACAACCGCTCAAGTCGGCCAATCATCTATAAGCTTGATGGTGATATATTCTCGCGCACGCTTCATGCCCGGCTGCCAGATCGCTTAAAGTCTGGTTTCCACCAATTGTATGGAAAGTAGAATTCTCCCTTTACTGGTGTTTATCTTCGTCCGTGCTAGCTCGTAAGGATGTCTGCTCAAGACTTTGGCTGCTGTCTTAAATCCACCTATTTTCAGCACGAATCACCGTGTGGCAAAGGGCTCGTTAAAGTCTCATCTATCCCGACCACGTGCCCGTAACTCTCGGCTGGGCTGCCAAGGAGCGCCAGATAAGTCAGACGAAATCGGAGGAGGAGGGGGGGGGGGGCTTAGCGATGAGGTGAAGCAGGACAATGTTGCGTTGCGGATGGCAGACAGTACACCAGTCATTTATAAATTTCCTTCGAATTGAGAGTTGGTAAGTACCGAAACGCAATAGACATACCTTGCCATCTGGTTGGACGCAATTCATGGAGATTTTCGAGGAAAATCTAAAAAGAGAAAGGGATCAAGCCTTTCATTTCCCACAAGCACATGGTGGCTACAGAGAATAAAGGGAATAACGCAAGGTTATAATCCCCCCCCCAAAGTTTAAGCTTAGTCAGTTGAAATGTGCAACTCGAGTTAGGCATGTAGTCGGACTCCAAGGCTTCACCACTGTAGTGTTTGTAAGACTCGTCCCAGAATAAAACGGCCGAGGAAGTAAAATGGAGCTCAAATGCTCAAACAAAATAAGCGACACAGTCATCGAAAGTCAAACTACCTTCAAAGAAATGCACTCACAAACGCGCAGCTAAAGAAAAACCTCATGCCTCAAAGTCATCGGCCCATGAAAACCCATTCGCAAAAGCTGTACTCCGTTGAGTTCAGGCGTGTTAACTTACTTGACCTCCGGCCGGACATCCGGGTAATTTTCGCCACACTTGATACTAAGAAAGTATACTCTCTGGTTGAATTTGGTGTCCTTCGGACCAACGATCATTCCAGTCCATGAAGTGAATGAAGCATCATCTGGGTCTTCCAGGCCCCAGCTTATAGTCGAGTCGGCTGAGCTCTTTTGGCCCTTTTCGAGCTCATCCAAGAGGTAGAAATTCCGAGGAACAATAACTGAAATGGTAAAATAGGCAAATTTTTAGTTCAGTCACGAAGAACTACCCGTAAGGCACATATGGAGCTTCTGTTCTTTGTATGAGTTCTGCATGCCAGCAGATAGGGGTGGTCACACAACGGGCTGCGTTGCAAATGTGCTGGGCCAAAACGGGAGTGAGATTAGCTCCCGGCAAGCTTTGATCAGCCTGTGGGGAGTCTGCGCGAGACGGGAGGTGTTGTGGCACGTCTAAACGTAGGCATTAACGCCGCGTCAGTCGTTGCGCGGTTGACAGGCTAGGGCAATCCAGTGATACATGGGGTTGGGTATGGGTGGCTGGCGACGGTTAGCAAGCCAGAAATGACCACTCCAGTCTTCGTCCTCTTTGTCGGAATGCATCCACAGCAGTGAGTAGTCTGGCGCGCCTAAATCCGTCGCGACGCACAAAGAGTCCTCCTTTGGAAGATCTTTAACTGACTAGATAATTCGGTATTCGTGATCAACGCTGTGTGCGTATGTGTCTTCACACACAGGGTAGTACAGCATAGGCGCTCACATCAGCGCGAACGCATGCACACACTGGGACTGGTAACAGCAGCAGCCGAACAAATAAACAAACAAACAAACACACACACACACACACGATAGTTCGACCGTCGCATCCGACGATGTCCACCGTATGCCCCACAGCTGCAGCAGCGGTGGGAGCAGGGACGGTGACTTGCGCTGCATCTACCACACTCTCTCCTCCTCCTTCCCCGCCTTAGCCCGGTGTCAAGACAGAGTCAAGAAAACCGGAGACGAGGGAGGCCGCAGGCGGATGGCTTGGACGGATCCTCACCTTGGCGCTCAATTCCGCACCCCTGGTCCACACAACAAATGACCAGGATTATGACCGCCAAGACACAGATTGGAGGTTGACACGACCGAGGCCGCAACTAGGCATGCCGCCAACGCCTGGCTCGGATCCCACACTGTGATGGGAGTGCCATAAAGGCCACATTAAGAAGGAGACATTGCAGCCTGACTCTCAGACCTCCAGTCAATGAGGTCAACACACACATACATAGACAGAAGGCCTACTGACACCAGAGGAACACCAAGGTGCGGGCTCGACTGCGCCATCCACTTGCGCCCTTCCAGCGTCTCCTGTCTTCTTGACTCTGTCTTGACACCGGGTCCAGGTTGGGGGAGGGAGAGAGAGTGTGGTAGACGCTGTGCAAGTCTACATTCACCATAAACAAAATCACGCGCAAGCCATCGTCCCTGCTCTCACCTTGCTGCGGAGCACCCGGTGGACATCGTCGAACTCGACGGTCGAAATCTCATGCGCGCGTAAGATGAATGGCTGGAGGGAAGGGAGTCGTGCTGAATGGGTCCTTTTTCACTACTGACTGGACTGGCACGTGTTACGGAGACCACGTCGTGTGTGTCACAAGTAGTCGGGTAATTTAGCTGTGTAAGTCATTGGGCCCGCGCCAATATCAGATCGAAGTCAGGTGGATGAGAGGGAGAGAATGTACTATAAGTTGCCTCATTCCAAAATAATTTGCACATAAGTCACCGGGTGCCGCGCCTACCGCTCTCTCGGGCACCGAGAGGACATCGTCGTTCGCGACGGTTGGACTGGCATTAGGTAAGCGCATTAGACAGTCATCTATCGTAAGTTCATTTCAGTAGGAATGAATTATGGCGGTTCGGCCGTCGTTGCCGACGATGTCCACCGTGTGCATTACAGTCAGGTGGAGCAAGCACGGTGACTTGCGCGTGAATAAATTTATAGTGATAGTAGACTTGCACAGCATCTACCGCACCCCCTCCTCCTCCTCCTCCCCCACCTGGACCCAGTGTCAAAACAGAGTCAAGAAAACCAGAGGGAGGGGCTGAGGACGCAGGTGAATGGCACGGTCGAGCCCGCACCTTGGCGTTCCACTCCACATTCCCTGGTGCACACAGCACTTGACCAGGGTTTTGACCAACAGCAACAACAATGGGTTGCGGCAGGGATCTTAGTGTGCGTGACGCCTGCCGGCAACTGGGTCTGCCGGCGCACCCCAAGATGTTGGCATTTATCATGATGCGCATTCCGATGACGCCTGCCAGAATCCGATATGACCCCCGTGTTCGCCCAGCACATTAATCATATGCCCTGTTTTGGGGGCCCCCTTAACAGCCAATGTGGATAGGAAGGTCTCACGCAAAATAATGCATGTAGACCTGCGCACAATTCCAAGATGAGTAAAATATTCTCGTGTCCTCACCTCAAAAATAGCCCTAGTTTAAAGATAAACCGTTGCCCTACTCTTGACCCTAAGCCTAACCTAAACCTTTGCTCTGCAGTCAACACTAGCGCCTATATCAACCCTGAAATTGATCCTGACTTAACTTACCGGCAACTTTATATCTGGCCTTAAACCTATTCCTTAACTTAACCCTAGCCCTAACCCTAACCGCGAGCCCAATTCTTAATTTATTGGATGTTAGCGCAGCGCCATCCCTATTGTAAGAGGTTACTGCTCTCACATTAAGTGGGCCAACTTATGAAATGTCAGCAGAAATGCCTAAATGCGTTTCGGTTTCGAAAAGATTAATTAAGTAGGGTTGTAAAACTAGTCGGCCTCACACATAATTCTATAATCATTCAGTTATCTCAGGATGCCGGTTTTCGAAAGAACTTCCTTTCGGCTGCATGCAAAGACTACGCTCTGTAAAAAATGACTACTTAAGTAGCATGAATTTTTCTCATTGTTTTTCGTTGCCCTTAAAAATACAATTATATTTCCTGGAAAGCACGTACAAAAATATTCATTCTCTTGCTTATTCGGTAGATAATTACGTCTTCTTCTAGGTTTATACGCGAAGGAGGGAGAAAATTCGGTTTTAAAGAAGTTTCTAATTGTGGGACTTTTGAATACCGTGAAATGGCCGTTCATAAATCGTCATGTCTTTGCATTTACCAATGTGGCTTATAAAGTTAACAATATGGATCAAACCCAATGCTTAATTTAATGAACCCTATATGGCTCCCCTTTAGTACCGTAGAGAAATGTACGCTCTTCCGTACGCGGAAAATATACGGCTTGTAGTTTGGTAACCCTGAATCCAAGTGTCGCGGTAGAGCAGATTCGTAATTATTCGGGAATTGGAAGCGTTTCTGAAAACCGAATTATACACTTTATTCGAGTATAAAATTGGAAGAAGATCTAAAGTTCCTACCGAATGCACAAAAGAATGAACATTTTTGTGCATGTTTTCCATGAAAGATAATTGTATCTTTAGGGGCATCGAAAATCAATGAGACAAATGCATGCTACATAAGTAGTCATTTTTTACACAGTGTAGCTTTTGCATGCATCGGGAAGGAAGTTCTTTCGAAAGCCGGCATTACTGAGATGACTGAAATATTATAAAGTTACGTTGCAGGCTAACTAGGTTTACAACCCTACTTAATTAATCTTTTCGAAACGGAAGCACATTTAGGCATTCCTGTTGAGATTTCCTGAGTTATCCCACATGCTGTATGTCCTGTTTGGAGGCCATATAATTCAGAGGGCTCATGGAACCTCCATTAAGCGCATTTAACAGATACAGACGCGTTATATGGGTCCAGGGCGACGTTGAAAATTCCGTTGTTCTAAGTAGCATGTAAGTAGACATTTTTGAGAAGAACAGGTTATTCAACCTGACCCGACCGTGAAAAACTCGGTGCCTCGGTGTGATTCGAACCAACGACAGCAAGGGGAGGCTTTAGTGCAGCCAACGCTCTTACCATGTGAGCTACGAAGTCCCACCGAACGACGCGAGTGTAGTCCCATCTGGGTCAAAGTGACTTATTCGAAATCTACCAAAACACCTCTGAAGACTAGGTAAAAGTACTGCAGTTAACTGGTTGCCGTATCTTTCTGCATCTGAAGCTGTCGTCATCAGGATGCCAGCACTCACTTTAACCGAAATTAACCCTACAAGTTAACAGCCATTAGAGTCGAAACCTGACACCTTATTGGAAAGAGGGTTGATAGAGGCTAATGAAAGGCAGAGGAGTCTGACGCCGAGTCGAGCACCTGCTAACATTCACGCACAGATTATGATGGCGACGACGCCGCCGATGCGATGCTTTCCGACGCCCTGGCGATGATAGACACAACTGCACACCTGGAAGCCGAATCAATCACATTACACTGCATTCCATGAGACCGCCCACACGATATATCGCAAGCGTGCGTGCGAACACCCAGTACTCGCGCGCGCATCGGCATGTGTGAGCTATACTTTCACCAGATCGTCAAACTGCAGTGTCGTATACTTGCCATGTGAATCGATAATGGTGCGGCTTTTGTCAGTATGTCTACACTGTCAGCGAGTTGCCTAGGTAACGAACCTGGAGACGGACAATAGTACACACATGTGATTATAACGAATGAGACAAATGTGACGGAACAGACAGTTCTGCCACCGCAGTATGTGCTCGAAACTCAAGTGGGGCTGCGAAAAAATCCAACATTTAGGCACTCAAAATTCGCCTCTGGGCGTGGCTTAACAATTTCCTTAAATGAGCAGCAACCACGAATTACCGATGCCTGGAAGATTGTGCACTTCTATTAACGAAATGGGCACCTAGGCTGCTGTAAAAAAAGCGCGCAGTGGTCCAACTAGGGCGGGATACAAAACCCGGTTCGAATCCCGTGTGTTCCAAATTCTGGGTTGGGTGTGGCTGGCTGACGACGGCTAATAAGCCAGAAAATACCAGTCAGTTAGATGTGGTTATGTAGCCCCATCCTAAGTAATAAAAACTCCAGTCACCTGTAATACAGGACCGGTGGTAATATGGTTTTTACAGGTGGAGCCGGGAACGCACAGGCGACGAGGTCAAGTAGTTTTATTTAGAAGAAAACTATTTGGAATGCACGGTTGTACTTTGAGCGGTTTAGAAATAGCTGCCCTAGTCCCTAACCCCAACCCCAAACCCCTAACTCTAACCCTAATTCCTGCCCCTAACCCCGGCAGTATTGTGTCCATCAGGTGGGGCTACATAAGCACATCCTACCGACCAGTTTAGTCTCCCCCGTCTATGCCGGTAAGGTAATTCCGTTCGTACTTCCACTCGCTGCGTGACTCCCTACAAGGCTCTAGGCCAGACCAAAAATCATAAGGGAACGAGCTGGTCTGTAGCCCAATCGGTGAGCGCACTTCCGACATAAGCAGCAGTCGCGATTGCGACCAACAGGGCAAAGAGCCCCTGACTCAAGCGACAAGGCGTTTGACTCAGTAGCCGAAGCTCACGGGTTAGAATCCGAGGTGTTACAAGCGTGGGTGTGGGTATGGCATGCTAATGACGACTAACAAGTTAGAAGTGGAAGTCGCGGTTCATTCTCGCAAAATTTTAATTCTAAAAGTTGGCTTCAGTTTGAGGAGACAATCGTAATGCTGTTAAGATTGCGGCACACTTAGAAAGTTATCCAGCCCAGTTTTCACATACTGCTTTGCCTGTAGTAAAAAATGTGCTATGACAAACTACCCTCGAGGCCACCAATCAAAAGCTCGCTTTCTCAGGGCTGAGCTGGATGCGCGTTAACCGTTCTTATCGAACATGATGACGTAGTCAATAATTGGGTCAGTACAAACCCTAGACTATGCGGCTTTTCCAAAGAAAATTCATATGAAAATTCTCTGACAACCTTGTGGGCTCAAGCAAGTGAGCAGAGTAATTTACATCTGCCAGAAGTGGGTCAGACAAAACACTCCCATTTCTATACCTATAACACCAATTGGCTAGCCCTATTTGGTAAGGAACCTGTGCAGATTTAATTAATTTATTTAATTACTTGATTAATTTAGGTAATTAAAATACGGTGATTGACAAAGAGAGCTTCGTGGTGCAGGAATCGCCCACTACTCTGCCGATAGGCGCATAGACGCAGATGTTTCTGAGCTTGAGGAAAATTAGACGAGGCTTGGGAATCGTCATCAAAAAACAAAAATAAGACACCGCTCACCAAAGCGGCAGAGTACCAAGAATACCGCAAAACGTTAAGTTCAAACAAGAAAAGTTAAGCGGATTTTTCCAATGAGCAACACATTAAAACTAACTATCGTACAGAGAACCTTAAAAATTGTGCGTGTGAATGGGATCTACGCAGGCCTCGGTCATTAAAATAGATAGAGGTAAAGCGCGAGATTTATCCTGGAACCAAAGTCTCCCGCATATTTTACTGTCTTAAGCTGGGGCTTGCGAAGGTATGCTAATCAGAGGAGGAAGAACACTCAGCCAAGATGCGACATGAGTGCTGACATGTGAAACAAAAATAAAATGTGGAAGCTGGGAGATAGAATACTGAGATGTGAAGATAGAAAATCTGGAAGGACGACGAATCCGTTGCAAGTAATTCTTGCTGATTTAAAAGAGCCAAGATGACACTGAAATGTAGAAAATAGGGAAGACTCTTTCCACCTCTTTGCCGACCAATATTGGCTTGGGCGGGCTTGCGCTCCAAAAAGAATAAAGATATTGCAAATTGACTCGCATGCGGGGTTCGATACGCCACCCGAAGGTAACTACGATGTTAAAGCACGTCTGAGTAATACGTATGCTCAGGTATGACTTATATAACTTTTTGGCCCCACTAAATCTTTAGAAATTCACACACCATCTACGCCATCAATCTAGTAGGCTTTTTGCGTCTGCTGCAGCGTGGGAGGGAGAAATTTCAACTGCCTCATTTGAGACCTTTTCTGAAACTCCTATGCTAAGTAGGAGACATGAAGACATGGCAAACGCTTAAGGTCAAAAAACGTAGCGTATAGCGTTCAAAAGTCTTATTTTCGAACGTTATAGACAGCCTGTTAACATTACTTAGATGAGAGTAGTCGGGCAGAAGTACTAATTGCATAATAGATGATCGGCTAGGGTTGAGAGACGGATTTGTAATAATTGCAATGGCAGATCCTAGTAGGCTGTCCATTGTTGTGGTCCAATAAGACCTTCCTGCATATTAATTTAGGCGGTTTCTTATGATACGGTAAGGAGGTCAAGGGTACCTAGTGTAGTGTGCAGCTATAAGACCCCAATCACATTAAGGACAGCGGCCGTATATTGGCTTGTCTTGCCTCAACTATCAGCCTTTTCACTTGAAAAACTGCCTAGGGGATAGGAGTGTGCTTACGCGTTGGATGTCAAGACGGGAAGTCTGTACATGTTTAACGTCGATTTGACGCAGTCATATTGTTATTCTCTGGTTGTTTCGCCTGTGCCTACGGGGCCACACGGACATTAAGCTCCGCGAGATGGGACTTCGTACTTTGTTTATATATCTAATATATAAACAACTGAACTCCGCTGAAGGGCAATAACAGAGGCTTCTCATATACAATGTACTGAGCACTGACGAATACCTTCACTTCAATCGCCAATAACACCAAATGTAGGTCGCATATAGACAGGTTTGTGTGATAGCATTCTGGTATTCATGAATGAAATTCTGCAGTCCGTGGTCAGAAATGTCGTCTTCATGAGTGAAGTTGACGATTTGGTAAAATAAGCATAGAACTCCCAGCAATCTTCGCTTATTAACTATACATTACCGGAAATGTACATTACTTGTTTAAATTCGGTAAGTACGAAGAGGATCTGGTCGCTGGTTTTGGGAATGATTAGGCTCCATATCCGGGAGATCAAGTTGGGAAAGTTAAATGAGAGTCAGTTAAGAAATCACAACTCCAAAGGGCCCTTTTAAGGGTCTTTTCTGAGGGTGAAATTGCCATCAACTACCACTGGTGAGTCTAAGTTTCAATCACAAAAACCACAGACATGGTAAGATTCTGCAGGCCTGCTTCTAAAAATATGAGGAGCATTAAAATAGAGTTGGCTTGTTTGCACCAGCCCCAATTGAATAGTTGCGTTCGAGACTGATTTAAAGGGCCAGCATTGGGTGCAGAAGGGAGCCAGCATGATATTACACAGTCTTATTTGACCCCTGATAATCCTATTTTTGACTGGTATCTGAATATGTTTAGAGAATGATAATATATTTCTAGAGCGTTCGAACGGTTAAACTGGTTTTCTACATGACATTTACTAAAACAGAAAAAAGAAAGATCTTTTGATTAGCGATTTCGCCATGTTTACCTATGCGCCGGACCCGGCATTTAAAGTTCATAAGATCAGACCTTTAGGAACTCCTGCAAAATCACACTGTAACTGTTTTCGTTAAAAGTTCTTCCTAGTGTCGAACTGAAGCTGTAACTGATATCAGCGTGCGTTTATTTAAATTTATGTTACAAACGGACCAATCGTTGGGGATTTTTGCTAGTCTAGTTAGTTGCGTAAACGAAAAAATACGGTTGAACTAGTTTGCACTTAAGTAGAACTTCGTGTTATTATCGTAAACGTATTTGTATCCGAAAGACATAACAAAGGTTAATAATAATTTTACCCGGTTTCTTAAGTTAGATCCCCAACTGACCTACATTATTAAGAACTGATGATTTTCAAGTAAACTTATCCTACACGCCCAACAGAATGGGCACCGGAGGAAATGTTCTGCAAACTTGGAAGACATAGAATTAAGGATGTTGGTTTTGGCAAACATAATGAAATATCTACAGCATCAGATAAAGATGCCGGCGTTGTGCAGGCAAAGAGTTAATGCATAAGAAACGGATATTGGCACGTTTGAAAATGCGTTTAATTTGATTATCTTCTAAGAAGAGGTAGTTTTTTACAGAAACAACTCAGCTGAAGCGAAAAAAACAGGGCATCAGCAAGTCCAGAGGGTTTTAAAAGTAAAAAATATTTTTATAAAATTCACATTGAAAGTCAGGTAGTTGGTAATTAGCAAGTTGTACGTAGTGATCGTTGTCAAGTAAACGCACTTGAAAAAGTGGGTCGATTTCAAGTTAAAGTCGACTCATCCTGCATGGGCGCGAAGCCTTCTGAGAGACTACTGCGGCTAAATATATCATGTTATGGGCGAATATCGCTTTGCAGTCTGGTTTATTAAGCCTTCTATTTTGAACGCTAAACAGTATTATTCGACTTTTGATCTTATTCGAATAAGATCTTTTTTCCCTTATTTACAAGCTGCTTTTGATAAATTGGGAGACATAACTGTCGACGCAAACACGCTTCAAAGTGCTTCAAATAAGCCAGAGCTCCGGCCACCCAGCCCTCTCTCAGCCGAACCTATAACGGTGCCAGGTGCTTGCAGGGTCTAGACCTCATGTATAAATACAAGTTTATTGCAACAAAAACTGCTCTCGCGATTTCTATTCAAGTAATGTAAAAAATTCAAATCACATGAGTTTATTAATTACTCCTGGAATTCAAGTTCTCTTCCGTGGACCAGAGCTCAGTTTCACACAACTGTGTGAAACCGAGTTTTCTACTGAATTGTCTATCATTAAAAATAGATAAGTCGGGTCCTATTCAATTTCGAAGTAGGTCAGTTTGTAAATTCCTTTCATGCAGTACACACAACCTTCCCAACCGGAGTACACCTCACATAAACTGATTATGTTAAATTTTGTATTTCGCTTCCTATGACGTCACGTGACATCATAGGAAGCCATGAAGTACTTCATGGTTTTTTAATGATTTTATCAAAATAACTGGCGTGAGTTCGTTAAATGATATTTTCTGGAAGTTACACTTAAAACCGTGCCGAACGACATAATCTGAGGTCAAAACGATCAATATTTTCGTGGACTATTAATGTGCGTCTAAACAGCTCACCGACCTTGCTCACTCATGGTTACAGAACTCGTAAGAAACGGTTTATTTGAAAAGTCGGCAAGAATGTGAATAACCCCATTTCAAGGTCAAACCTCAAATGGTCACGTAAAACGCTAACTTTTGGCAGTGTTTGAAGCGGTGTGTAGATAATAAGCAGCCCTTCCATATGTGTATTGCTTCTGCGGTCACCCGAAAAATTCGTCCACAATAACGTAAAAGTACTCTGATGGACCGTAATTCCAAATGGAACCTCAAGACCACGGACAAATTATGTGAGTGCGAGTTAAGTGTAAGGGAAAAGGAGATAATCGGCACAAAATGCGTTTTTCGAACTGTCTTAAGACCGAAATAACTACTAATGGGCAGTTTGTCTTCACACGAATTTAGCTCATTATCAGCACTCTTCATTGTGTACGTTAATGGCTGCGCCAGTATACAAAATAACAATGTCGTCATGTTTGCTGTCCATCTAACTTTAGGCACGTTATCTAGCCGATGTCAACGAAGACCGCTTCCGGAGAAATTCAAAATGGCCTGAGCAATGGTGAGACCACAGCTTACTGCTGCCCACTGCGATGGGGTCAGCAGAACCAGTCGTTCAAATCACCGACATTTCCAGCAGAATTGCACATTACCAAAAGAAGTGGATGCCCAGAAGAACTGGTCGAGTGCCTCACGACTTCTCATGAACTATCCCTGCATTAGGCATAGGCAACTTAATACGCGATATTCACCCTGTGCCTTGTCACACGCGCTATGACGAGGTTGTTTAAAGACTGCTTCGTCAAAATCGTTGAGACGTTTGCGCGAGCTCCAACTGTATTCCATTCTCACGCTTGGAGAGCCTGGATCACTAAAGACCGTAGCCTTCTCGAAATCGCCTCAATTCCTGCAACCAAACCGGTGAAGGGAATGGGACACCGTATGAAACGCAGCTGTCCAATCTCGATTATTTCCGCTAAGTTATAGACGGCTACGACAAATTCAATGAACCTCCGCAAGTATCAACTTTAAAATATGCGTAACTAGAAGTGACAGATCCCATGGGAAACATTCGTTGTGAATACAGCGTGAGAATCCCTTCACTGGTTGTAATCCCACTAAACTTTAATACTACTTGAACGGATGATTTAAAGCTATTAGTTATTCTGCCTTTTTGTTAACTATGTACCAGATTTATTTCAGAATAGTAAGCCCTTCATACATGCCGATGATCTGAAAGTTGCATACAGGTATAAGCAGGCAGATCGTGACATCGTGCTTGAACTCATAAAGAGCAAACTACACGCCTTCGTCCAGTGGTGCCGCACATGGCGCCCTAATCTTTCTTGGCATAAATGCTCAATCATGGTGGTTGGCGACGATCGAGAGCCTCAAGCAAGTATTGACGGTCACGCCTTAAATATGCATCTGGTTATTAAGGATCTGGATGTATCATACTCCAAGAGTCTCAATCTTTCGAAGGACTGCGCCCTCATAGTCCCCAAAGCGCGTCGAACGACCGGGTTTATCCTTCGAAACTTTGCAACCAGTGATATTCGAATGCGCCAGTATAACATGAACGTTGGAGAGTTTTAGCTCTGGAACACCGACATTTTTCGTACCACGATTGTTGCCGGTTTACAGGCCTTGATCGTTTATGGTTTCGTAGATTATAAAAGGGCCTATTTTTGCTATTTAGGCTTTTATGTAATCGTGCCTTTAACTCACTCACTACTTTCAGACATCTTGACCACTGCCGACGTAACAGTCACCGTGATGTCTTTCTATTTCTTCCTCTGGGATGTACTGTTAAATATCGTCGATTCTTTTTTGTAAATGCAATTGCTATTTGGAATAAACTACACAGGAATTTGAAAACTCTGCAAAATTACTCTCTGTTCTCGGAAACTATTACTCGCTTTTTGCATACAGAAAATCACCCACAAATTTTGGCGCTGAATCCATCGATCGAATGTACCGTAACTATGGCGTTTGTGGCCTCTGACCTTAAGGGCCGATCTCACCAGGGACAATTTGATTAAACAACGGCGGCAGCCGTTCTTCGGTGCACCTGTTCGGACCAGCCCCAACTTCATGAAATAAATTGACGACTGACACTTTCCGCTACAATGCTACCCATCCTTATCTTGAATGTCTACATTTCATGAGCGGTATTTTTTTCTCCTGAACTCTCCAAACTATGAAAAATCTTCATCAACTCTGTTTTTGTTACTTTTTGATAGGAATTATTTTTCGCCGCTGGCCGGATTTGTGTTTAACGCTTCCCTGACAATGCCTGTAAACTGGTATTAAATAAAATTATTACTATCATCGTCATCTTTTTAATTATTATTGATATTATTAATGTTTTATTTCATCCGATATATATAAGCGGACCAAGAGTTATATGTGTTTTAACAAGACAGGGCCTAGATCGGTGTCCAGAAGGAATTATCGGGAAAGCTCACCCACATAAAACGTCAACACCTCTGTAATGCCAAACTCAGTTGGACGTTCACGCCGCGCCGCTTGGCATTCGAGCCGGCCAGGTATATCCTGGTGTATAAATTCCCCGTCGGTGTCAATGTAAACTAGGGGGTGTAGTGGTACGTCTAACTGGGGGGTCTTTACCGTGCCAATGACCTGTGCCCTCACACGCCCACGGTCTTCTTAAATCTGTCATGACACCAAATCCAGGTGGAGGTGGAGAAGAGAGTGCCGTAGATGCTAAATCCCACCAAGTCATTCTAACCTTGCTTAGTACCAACGATACCTTCATTACAGAGGAGTCAGGCGAAGCGGAAATGTTAAATTCGTTCTTTGCCAAACATTCCACCATTGAAACTGACCCAATCCCTTTAATTCCTCCGTTTTCTGATGCCCATCTTAGCATCATGAATTTTTCTTCTGAAGCTATTCAAAAACTGATAAACCATCTTCCTAACTCTCACTCAGTAGGTACGGACAATATCCCAAACTCTCTTATATAACAGCTAAGAGATTTTCCTCCTCTGCTTAGCAAAATCTTTTTAGTATTTCTCGTAAATGGCTTCTTCCCTGACTATTGGAAAACTTCTATTATTATTCCAGTATTTAAGTCTGGCTGTCGTTCTGACGTTCAGGACTAGCGAGGTGTCCATAAAACACCTTCTCTCGCCAAGATCTTTGAAAAAAGGATCGCCTTAAAAATTACCGACTTTTGCATAGCCAATTAAGTTATTAGCCCTTCCCAGCATGGCTTTTATCAGATCGCTCTTGTGAAACATGACATTTGTCGCTTCTCAATCTACTTACTTCTCTTCGTAGTGACCATCTATCTGCTGTCGTTATTTATTTGGATCTTAGTAAAGCCTTTGATAAATTGCCACATAAAAGACTCTTCGTTACATTAGAAGCTCTATGAATTCGCAGTCCACTAAAAGACTTTATCAAGTCATACCAGTCTAATCGTAAAGAAAAGGTTTTGGTGGGACCTTCACTTTCCAGTGAAAGCCCTACTGTACGTTGTGTCCTAGAAGGCACCGTTTCCAGTCCTCTTTTGTTTGTACTTTACATAAATGATATATCGGCGGCAGTTAAACATTCTTAATCATTCATTTACGCCGATGATCTCAAATGTGTATATTCTTCCAATAAATCTGCGAACCTTCATTGCATGCAGCAAATCCACGCTGACTTGCTTGCTCTTCCAGTGTGCAGCTCAAAATGGCAAATGGCATTCTCTTCGTCCAAATACCGCATTTTTTGTTTTGGATCTCAAAGGCTACCTCAGACCGTGGTCGTTCAAGGCACACCTATGACTGAATGTACCACCATCAAGGATTTCGTTTTAAGCTACACAAATAATCTTGATCTCTCGCCATACGCTGACAGAATTACAGTCAAAACTACCCAGATTTGTGGCTTTATTTCTTACCATTTCTATCTTCCCGAAAGTAAATCAAGACTCTCTCGTACGTTTGTACTTCCCATTCTCGAATATTGTTGCTACTTCTTTGGTTTGATGAATGAGGCTAGTCGTTTAAAAGTTGAAAATGTCCAAAGACGTTTTTCTAGAAAACTTTTAGATAGGGAACATCCAAATATCTCCTACTCAGATAGATGCCAGCTAATTTATCTAAATTTTTTATGGGTTCTAAGACTAGAAGCAGGCGTCTGTCTCCTCTTCCGCATTAATAATAGTTCAAATCATCCTCGGATTTCAGCCCTCACCCCTAGTAGTCGCCCATACAATCTTCGCAACTCGTCCTTGATTATATCTCCTCCAGCTTCCTCCACCTATAAGCGTTCTCTAATTTTCCGCTTTCAGATATACATTCCTCTGGAATAACTTTCCAATAAATATAAGACCTTCAGATAATTCACACACTTTTAAGAGAAGTTTGCGCCTATGTCTGAATGCCGACTCGATTAAACTTTTATTTTTCTCATCGTTCTCGGACAAATTTCTCTATGAAACCAAGAAAGGGCCACGGGGAATTTAGGACGCCACCATTAACTTTCCGTATCCGCTCACATTTCCTTCTTTTGTGTGTAGTATCGCTTCCTAGGATCCTTCATCAGAAATGCTAATTTTTTCGATTTTCAGTCCATGCATCGTGCCCCTCACAGAATGCTCTCTATCGGCGCTCTTGGCGGAACCCTCTGTATTCGCCATATACTAGTAGTCTGGTCGCATCTCCCTCGCTCCCTCCTCGGCTGGATGTAACCGATCGTATCTGAGTTCCTATTTCCTCAAGACTGGTTTTATATTCGCCACTTTGACATGCATGGTCTCATCCGGCATATGAATTTTAACTTGGTGACACCCGTTTCCAGCCTTTTACTCAATACCACATACAGGTCAGTCCTTCCTGACCCGTCTGCTTACCCCTTCATGAAATCCGTTATACAGTACCACGTAGAGGCCGGTCCTACCTGCTTTTTATATATTTAGCGGCCGCAGTTTTTTTCGTATAGTGTTACTCCAGCCATACTCATTTTGTTATGTTCGCTCAGCATTCCTTATAACATACTACTTAGTAAATAACTATGAATCAAGTATTGTATACATTCTGCATACCTGTTTAAAAATTCTGAGGTTTTCGCCGTCTTTGCTCTCAGTCTGCTGTGACGTACACGGTGGACATCGTCGACTACGACGATCGGACTATCATGTGTGTGTGTGTGTGTTTTCCCATAAACCGGGCCAGGCGGTAGACGCACTGGACCAAAACACGGGATGGGTCGGAGTCCGTTATGTCAATGCACACCACAACAAATGCCAAAAAGTGGATATGGTGGAAGGCCCAGGTGCAGGCGCACCCTGGGCCCGTCTTTCGTTTCGCGTGAAATCCTGCTCAGTATCCGTTGACGACCATGAGGTGTGGTGAAATGCATGTTGCGGATCGGTGCGTGTGGTAGTACGCATATGTGAGGGTCCGCACCTGCCCGCCGCCTGCGCCTTCTCCTGCCTCCGGTCCTCCGAACTCTGTTTTTACTGGGGGCCCAGGCGGGAGCGGAGGATAACCTACGGCAAATACTGCGCAAGTTTACACTCACTGATGGTAAGCCCTTTATGTATGCTAATGATTTAAACGCTGTCCAACCATGCAAGAGGCAGATCGCGACAGCATGCTCAAACACTTGAAGGACGATCTTCAGGCTCTTGCCCAGTGCGGCTGCATGTGGCGCTTTTCTCATTCTTTGTGCACATGCTCGGTTATGGTTGTTGACGACGATCACCAGCCTCAGCAAAGCGTTCACGGTGTCAAGTATTATGCTACTCCCATTAAGCTGGGATCCGAGCCGCTCGGCGTGTTTTTGCTGTGTGAGATGGCAGCGAGTATACAGTGAGTTACCTAACTCATGAAATGTTGGCTGAAATTCTGAAATGCATTTTCGATTAGGAAGGATTACTTGGTCGCGGTTGTAATATTGACTATCTGGCGGCATACTCTTATAACATTTCGGACTTGGCAGGATGTCGGCTTTTAAATGCACTTCTTTTCAATCTCCCGTAGAAAGCCTGCTAGGTCAAAAATGACCACTTAAGTAGCATGCATTTTTCCCATTGATGTTCGATGATCTGGCAAATTCAAATATATTTTATAGAAACCACAAACAAAAATGTACTTTCTTTTAGTCAATCAATGGAGAGTCATGTCTCCTTTATATTTTATACTTAAGGAAGGAGTATAATTAGGTTTTAAAAAAGTTTTCCAATTGCCGAATAATTTGGAGCCTGATCATTCGTTGCATTAGCGCTTAGTAATTTCCGTCTGCAAGGTGCATGCGTTCCGCGTAAAGAAAATCATATATCTTTCTAGGCCATTAAAGAGATATCATACAGAGTCCATAAAATTTTACAATGGATGCGGACCATGCTGTTAATTTCATGAGAAGCAGTAGTAAACGGCCAGGTACGATGCTATGTGAATTGACATTTCGCGGTCTTAAAAAGTCTCATAATTAGAAACTTTTTTAAAACCTAATTATACACCTTCCTTAAGTATAAAATATAAAGAAGACATGATTTTCTATTGATTCACTAAAAGAAAGCATATTTTTGTTCATGGTTTCTATAAAATATATTTGAATTTGCCAGATCATCAAAAATCAATGGGAAAAATGCATGCTACTTAAGTAGTGATTTTTGACCTAGTACGCTTTCTACGGGAGATTGAAAAGAAGTGCATTTAAAAGCCGACATCCTGCCAAGTCCGGAATGTTATAAGAGTATGCCGCCAGATAGCCAGTATTACAACCGCGATCAAGTAATCCTTCCTAATCGAAAACGCATTTCAGAATTTCAGCCAACATTTCATGAGATAGGTCACTCACTGTATGCAGTCAGAGGATGTGGTAGTACACCCAGGTGCAGGTTCTTGCCGCGTCAGCCACCCGTGCCCTCTCGACATTGCCAGAAGATCGGAGCGAGTGAGTAGGCGAGAGGAGGGCGCGACAGATGCGGTACAAGTCAACTACCACTACAAGGCAACCTGCGCACAAGCTACCGTTCCTGCGCCTACTTTGATTTCGGACACGCGATTGACATCGTCGGAAACGACGGTCGAGCTGGCGTCGTTGATGACCCTCATGCATTCAGCATAAAACTGCTATCATGTAGAAATGCGCTCGGGTCCACATTCACGCAAGCAATCAAACACAACGATGGACTCCCGCACCAGTCCGAATACCCAGAATAATAAGCAAACTGTACCGGTGATCGAAAAGTTTTATTCTTTGCCCACAAGCAAAAAGGATTGAAGCTGCTCAGGGCGAATTACCACGGAAAAAAAGTAGATCGCAAAATGTTTAACAAGGCGAGATTTGCCAAAATTTTTGCAGTGAAGCTTCCTTTTAAAATCATATATGACGACAGGCGTACTCATATGGTTCAGTAATGAGTTCCGCCACTGACTGAAGAAAAATCATCTGAGGCCTAGTCGCGTACGTTTGCGTCAGACCTTGTGGGGGTGGCCGCGTCAATGATCTGTGCGTGCAAACTTAAAGAAGTCCTCCGGCCTCAGCAAGGCCAAGGACAATCCCGAATGTCCATATCAGGCTTCGCCGTAATTGCTTGCAGGGTGGGGGAAAAAAGTCAAAACTCGGTATGGGTAGAGTATGTAACCCCCCCCCAAAGCCTACCTTCCTATCTTACTCATGAAATGTCAACCAAAATTTCGAAATTCGTTCTCGTTTCGAAAAGATAAATCAAGTAGTGTGGTAAAACTTATTATCATGCAGCATAAATGTATAATTGTCCAGTTACCTCAGGATGTCGGCTTTCGAAAGAACTTATTTTCGGCTGCATGCAAGATCTATGTTCTGCAAAACATGACTACTTAAGTAGTTTGCAATTTCCTCATTGATTTTCGATGCCCTTGAAAATTCAATTATATTTCATGGAAAACATGCATAAAAATATTCATTCTTTTACTTATTCGGTAGAAAATCACGTCTTCTTCCAATTTCATACTCAAAAGAAGAGTATAATTCGGTTTTAAAGAACTTTTCTAATGCCCGAATAATTTGGAACCCGACCTGCTGTTACACTTGTATTCAGGGTTTCAAAACCACAAACTGTATATTTTCTATGTACGGAAAACCATGCATTTCTCTACGGTGTTAAGAGGCG
This sequence comes from Spirometra erinaceieuropaei, assembly GCA_902702965.1. NCBI lineage: Eukaryota > Metazoa > Platyhelminthes > Cestoda > Diphyllobothriidea > Diphyllobothriidae > Spirometra > Spirometra erinaceieuropaei. The sequence continues at coordinate 1,739,776 of CACRXP010000007.1, read as the reverse complement.
ACCATCTGAGGTTCATAAAATTAAGCAGTTGATTTGAGCAATATTGTTAACTTTACAAACCACATTCGTAAGTGCAGATACATGACGTTTCATGAACGGCCATTTCACCGTATTAAAAAATCTCACAATTAGAAACTTTTTAAAACCCAATTATACTTTTCTTTTGAGTATGAAATTGGAAGAAGACGTGCTTTCTACCGAATAAGTAAAAGAATTAATATTTTTATGCATGTCTTCCGTAAAATATAATTGAATTTTCAAGGGTATCGAAAATCGATGAGAAAATAGCATTCTAGTTAAGATGTCATTTTTTGCAGAGTATAGATCTTGCATGCAGCCGAAAATAAGTTCTTTCGAAAGCCGACACCCTGAGGTAACTGGACCATTATAGATTTATGCTGCATCATGATCAGCTTTACAACATTACTTAATTTATCTTTTCGAAACGAGAACGCACTTCAAAATTTTGGTTGACATTTCATGAGTGTGAGGTGTGCTTCACAACGGTTTGCTTGGCAGTAGGTTGCGATAGGGGTTAAGCACGAAGCGAATTTTTGATCTATGATAGCGTTTTCGATCTTAAAATTGCCCGTTTTGTGCAACGGTTTAGATTGATTAGTTGGGTTATTCGTGGGACTAGGGTTGCCAGGCTTGGAATGTGGATTGGATATGGGATTGAGGCTAGGGCTAGGATTTGATCTAAGACTAGTAATTTCTCACTTAACGCATCACCATGGTTGGCGTCAGGTTTGTGGCTAACTACTGTCCTCCCAAGGGAGTAACGTAACATGCGCTTGCCTCAAGTTCTTTCCACCTATCCTGGGTGCGATACTTCTCTAAGGCAATCGACCAGTTTCGTTGTCCAGCGGAGGTGAGAATCGGTCCTCAACCACGGTGCAAATGCTGACATGTCGAAAGGTGCGATGGTTGACAAATGATAATTCCAAAACCACAAGTCAGGGCGAACGGACTGGGTCAAACTAGCCTTGCTGAGGCAAAAGATTATATAGCAGCCTCAGCAAGGAGTTGTCGCAAGCTCTTTCACCAAGCAAGTGTCCGCGAGTGTCCGTCGCTGAGAATTTTAGCCCCCAGGGAGTGTGTGGGCTTCGTCGCCTGCCACCAAACAACCAATGACGCAACTTAATTGGCTTCGAGCTCTCGCGGAGCCAATGCCGTGTCTCGCGCGGTCCCAGCAGCGAGCTGACAGGGAACTTTAGGTGGAAAAAGCGGCTTTAGTCAGCTGTGACGCTGACAATCGTAAAAGCAGATAGCTACAGGCGTTCCGTAACCCAAATGGAGTATCATGGAGACGCCGGAAAACTTTTCCGAAGAGTTCAGGAGCAAATATGATCTGCAGACCCCAAAGAACATGGCATTTGAGAACTGATGCAAGAAGTGCATGCTGTCTTACGATAGACCAATATTTACACACACACACATGACAGTTCGACCGTCGATTTCGACGATGTCCACCGTGTGCCCCACAGACTGCATTGTGAGAGCAGGGACGGTGACTTACGCAGGGGTTTATAGTGCCAGTAGACTTGCGTAGCATCTACCTACACTCTCTCCTCCTCCCTCGCCTGAGCCCGGTGTCAAGAACAAGTCAAGAAGACCGGAGACGGGGGGGCCGCAGGTGGATGGCTCGGACGTATCCTCGCCTTGGCGCTCCACTCCGCACCCCCTGGTCCACACACAAATGACCAGGATTTTGACCACAAAACAATGGGGTGGTGGCTGTGGTCCAGTTGAGCGACGAATGCCGACAACAGGGTCCGCCAGCGCACCCCGCAAATGTTGGCATTTGTTACTGCGCACAGATAACGCCTGCCAGAGTCCGATGTGGCCCCCGTGTTGGTCCAGCGCATCTAACACGTGGCCCGTTTAGAGGGCACACACACACACACACACACTGGCAGCTCAGTCAGGAGTCGTGGTGACGCACTGGCGCCCTGATTTTCAAGATAACCACGTTGTTGCATAAGGCAGCATTACGTCAATGTCAGAATAGGAGCTCCTCCACGGAGATGTACACAGATTTGTTGTTTCCAGTGGCCGATGTGTTCTCTGCCGAGCTTACATGCGGCTTGGGCGCTCCAGCTGGTCTGTTAGTTAATTGGCCAATTCCAGCTGATAGGTACGGATTCGACAGTCCACCGCGGCGTGACTGTCAGCATGCAATAGAATTCTATAATATTTCAGTTACCTCAGGATGCCGGCTTTCGAAAGAACCTCTTTACGACTGCAAGCAAAAACTATACTCTGTAAAAAAACGACTAATCAATTAGCATGCATTTTTCTCATTGATTTTCGATGCCCCTAAATGTCCAATAATATTTCATAGAAGACATGAACAAAATTATTTATTCTTTCGCTCATTTGATAGACAATTACGTCTTCTTTCAATTTTATACTCGAAGGAAGGACATAATTCAGTTTTAAAAAATTTTCTAATTGTGAGACTTTTCAATATCGCGAAATGGCCGTTCATAAAACTTCATGTCTCTGTATTTACCTATGTGGCTTGTAAAGCTAACAATATGGATCAAATACAATGCTACATTTTGTGAACCCCATATGGTCTTCTCTTAATACCACAGAGAAATGTGTGGTTTTCCGTACGCGAAAAATACATGGCTTGTAGTTTGGGAACCCTGAATGCAAGCGTGACGACAAAGCGAGTTCAAAATTATTCGGAAACTGGAAAAGTTTTTGAAAACCGAATTATGTCCCTTTTTCGAGTACAAAATTGGAAGAAGACGTAATTTTCTACCGAATGCGCGAAAGAATAAATATTTTTCTCATGTTTTTCGTGAAATATAATCAGACTTTTAGGTGTATCGAAAATCAATGAGAAAAATGCGTACTACTCGCGTAGTCACTTTTACAGCGTATAGTTTTTTATGCAGCCGAAATGAAGTTTCTTCGAAAGCCGGCATCCTGAGGCAACTGAATTATTATAGAATTATACTGCAAACTGATTAATTTTACAATCTTACTTAATTAATCTTTTCGAAACGAAAGCGCATTTCGGAATTTCGGTTGACATTTCAAGAGTTAGCTCACCTACTGTAAATGCTCAGTGTTTTTCGTGAACAGACTTTCTTTACATCGACGAATTAAGTTTACACATTTATAACCATTTCTGACGTTTTCGGTATTTTTGGCTTTTCTAAAAGAAAACCTGATATTTATAGACAACGCAACATCGTCTCTAACATTGCTTTTATGATTTTAATTCCCATGAAGTCGTTAATTATTAACGTAGATATTGGGTCCGTGTATTGGTGTCGGTTTGCGTGTGATTAATAATCACTCGTAAAATTCAACACCTTTTGTGCGTTAGGTCACATACTATTATCCCACCTTCTTAAGCTGACTTTTTAATAGATAGTGGCTCAACAATTCCTTCTTTTGTTTTATATATTTCCAGAAAACAATATATTCACAAGGTCTGAAAGGAAAAAAATTATCTCAGAAGCAGCAATGAGGAGACGTTCGCGGTGCAGAAACCACATCCGATATCTTTTACCTTCAGACAACGTGACAGCGCCCGATTTATACAATGGTAGAATATCTAAAAGGAGGTCTTGAAGGCAAGGATTCTCTCGGAGGCAAAGGGGGAGGAATAGGGGGTGCCTCCAACTTTGCAATAATGTCTGTGCAATCTGGACGACTGGCGGGGTCTGCCTTTAGACAGTCAAGTGCCACTCTCCGGACGTTTACGGGAGTATTCTCCGGGAACTCAAGTGGACATCTGTTCTCATCGAAGGCCTTCTTCAAAGCTTCGCTCAGTTTTTCATTGGGTATGTCAAAGAAGGGAACGTGTCCGAGACTGTATACCTCCCACAGAAGGATGCCATAAGACCAGATGTCGGATTTAGTGCTGTAGTTTTCCTTGTTCGCCAGTATCTCTGGCGCCGACCACTTCACTGGCATCTCTCCGCAAGGATATCGAGAGCCCTCCCGCCGACAGAGACCAAAGTCACCGATCTGCAAAACGAATTTTATGAGGACTGCATAGAACATCCAGATACACTGTCAGTGGGGCAGATTTGTAAGCAAAAAAGTCTAAAACGGGTCAGCAAACGTCCCTCCCCACGTGACTGATTCCCATGCTCAGGGAATGTCCCAGCACTGAATGTGTCACCGGGAGGTCATTGCGCTTGTTGATGGATTGCGGGCCTGACAACCGTGATTCGAGCAGCTCGCGGCTCACGCGGTTGTCCGCTCTTGCGAGGATGTGGGTTCAAGCGCAATGACCTCCCCGTACCACATTCAGTGCTGGGACATTACCTGGACAGGAGAATCAGTCACGTTGGGAGGACGCGGGCTTTCAACTAGCCTGGTCACAGGGGGCCAAATGGCCGAGTAATCGTCACGTCAACAGCCAACACGGATGATGAATTTGCGGCAATTAACGACTCGGTCGAGGACTGACGATCCATCATCGCCTTAATTACGATCCTCAGTATTGATCACGAGAGCTGTTAATTATAATACGCGTGTAGTCTCACGGCAGCTACGCATTATAAATAATGCAGTCCTTGTGCCTCCACTACCTTTATTTGCAACCGTCTCTAATGATGCGTTTGAGCGAGAATCCGAATCGTCAGGCCAATAAACTTCTTGCTCCAATGATCGCATCTTCTTCTTCTGAGATGAAAGAATGTACAGAATGCCCTAGGCGTGAGTAAGAAATGGGACGTGCACTCCGAGCTTTTAAACAAGACTAATCCTGCTGCTTAGCGCATTCACAAGTAGACACTGGTCGGCTGAAAAATGATCCCACTTCTAAAACCAACAAAATGCAATGCTTGGAACCTTACACGTTAATCCAAATATTAGGAAATTAAGCCGCACGAAAACACCTGAGATTAGCCTACCTCTACGTCCCATCGACGCCTCTGTAGCTCATATCTTCCGACACCCTACGAAGCAATGGCCTCTCTATGCCATTATGACTGGGATTCCTGGGGTAAATTTGTGTTTTAAATACACTTCTCGAATCACTGTATTGAGAGGGAGCAATGTTTAGCAGGAAGAATTTAGGTTGTCCCTTCAGTTTTACTTACGAGGAAATAAGGCCTTTGGAATATCGTGAAAGACACAGCGGTCCACACTCTCGAAGCTAACGCTGAAAAGAATTTAAATATGATACTTCTCATGCCCAAAAATAGATCTAAATCATGCCGCTTTTGCTTGAACATGCAGGCATTTTTCAAGATTACCACGGTGACAGACAGCGTCGTAAGAATTATGGGAACACAGGGAGAAAGGTAAATTCCAAAGCTGACCTTTGGATTATTTTCGGTGTCCAAAAAAATATTTCGTGCCGCCAAATCTCGATGGACTAACTTCCGGGCTTCCAGGTTCTGCAAACCATTCGCGATGCCCTTTATTATTTTCTCCAGTCCTAGGTTGTTCAAGTCTTTTTTCTTTGCCTTCTGGACGTAGGCTCGTAGGGTTTCACCCTGTACCAGTTCAGTGATAATGTAGAGAGTTTTGTCTTCAAAACACCAGCCGCAGAGTCGAACCAGATTCGGATGATTTAGGTCAAGCATTACGGCCACCTCCATGACTCCGGTGAGGAAATCATTGGACGCCTGGGGAACCATTTTGACGGCAACTTTCTGTAATAAAAAACGGCACAGTCGATTGCGTTAAGGCAGTCGAGGGGCTTTCATCTGATGGATACAATAAATACAACTGGCTACGCAAAACCATAACTGCTGGCCAAAGCAAGTCTGGATGTGGTCGGGAAGGTATAAATGAGTAGAACGATGCATAAGCCGCAGACAAGGTCTTTCAGATGGTTGCTGCCGAAGGGGCCCTTATTCACATACGAATGCGCACACTCCGATCCACTAGTTTTACGAAGCAAACAACCCGCGAATGGTGAAAGTGATCATGAACAAACAACCACCTAACTGGGACAGAGAATGGCAGGTGACAAGACATCGATGAGCTTCGGTTCGCGAAATGCTTAAAACTTATTTTAAAAACTCCATCTGTGAAGCATCTGTGTCGTGTGCGAGCGCATGTTTGTGTTTCTGGTCTCAGCTGGTGGTCGAAGTTATAATTGACCAATAGAAGGCAGGATAAGGCCGAAACAGTGCTGTGTTAATCCAACCGCATCGTCTGTCGCCACTCCCTTTGTCATCATAGCTTAATCGGCTTCGATCTGGCAGTTAGTCGCATGTTCATGACCACTGCCGCTCATTCGAGACTTGTTTTTATTGACAAGCATGTGGATTGGTTTGCATCCATTCATGTTTGAATGACTGTCTACTCATGTTACATAAATGGGTACTGACAAAGATTAAGAGGACTAAGACTGTCAGGTCTGACTTTTCAGCCCTCTTCAGGCAGCCTCAGATGCAAACCCGCGTTCCTTGGGAGAGTCGTTCGCAAGGCGACTGTATCATGTACTGTGGTCGACCAACCACCCGCTCATGATAAACGTACAGTAGATGTGCTAACACATGAAATGTCAACCAAAATTTCGAAATACGTTCTCGTTTCGAAAAGATAAATTAAGTATTGTTGTAAAACTAATCACGATGCAGCATAAATCTATAATGATCCAGTTACCTCAGGGTGTCGGCTTTCGAAAGAACTTATTACCGGCTGCATGCAAGATCTATACTCTGCAAAAATGACTACTTAATTAGCATGCAATTTTCTCATTGATTTTCGACGCGTTTGAAAATTCAATTATATTTCATGGAAAACATGCATAAAAATATTCATTGTTTTACTTATTCGGTAGAAAATCGCACCTTCTTCCAATTTCATGCTCAAAAGAAGAGTATAATTCAATTTTAAAAAACTTTTCTAATTCCCGAATAATTTTGAATCCGACCTGCTGTTACACTTGCATTCAGGGTTTCGAAACTACTAGCTGTATATTTTCCGTGTACGTAAAACCATGCATTTCTCTACGGTGTTAAGAGGAGACCATATAAGGTTCATAAAATTAAGCAGTGGATTTGAGCAATATTGTTAACTTTACAAGCCACATTCGTAAATGCAGATACATGACGTTTCATGAACGGCCATTTAACGGTATTAAAATATCTCACAATTAGAAACTTTTTTAAAACCGAATTATACTCTCCTTTTGAGCATGAAATTGGAAGAAGGTGTGATTTTCTACCGAACATGTTAAAGAATGAATATTTTTATGCATGTTTTCCATGAAATATAATTGAATTTTCAAACGCGTCGAAAATCAATGAGAAAATTGCAGGCTACTTAAGTAGTCATTTTTGCAGAGTATAGATCTTGCATGCAGCCAGTAATAAGTTCTTTCGAAAGCCGACACCCTGAGGTAACTGCATCGTTATAGATTTATGCTACATCATAATTAGTTTTACAAAACTACTTAATTTATCTTTTCGAAACGAGAACGCATTTCGAAATTTTGTTTGACATTTCATGAGTTAGCACATCTACTGTATATATGTGGATATACTAAAGGTGGTATGCATTCGCAACTACATGTAAATTCATAAATACAGTTTGATATGGCGTGCATAGGCAGAATGTCTTTAGTTGGTCTAAATTGAATGGCTCTTGTAGAACATACAAATAAGTTACAGGCGGCGCATGTCCGTTGAATTGTGCACCGAAGTCGTCGCTTGATCACGTTTGACGCAACATAACCCTTGAAAGGGAGGCAAACGCTCACTGGCTTTCTCGGAACGAATATTTCTGTAGGAACTCATTGTCAGGGATGACGATTTTTATCAGGGAATTTCTCCGCATAACCATTCCTAAGAAGAACTTTCTTCAGGAAAGTGAGTTTGTCATCGATTTTATCTGAGGAGAAGATTCTAGTGGCTCCGTTGATCGGGCACAAGACAAGGTACCGTTTTCTCCCAATTGGAACGACACTGAAGAAGTGCATGTATTGTCCTTTCCGGGGGGGGGTATTCGATAGATATATAGATCTTGAATAGAACCATTTAATGTCATTAAATCCTGCATGTTTCGTCGCCTATGCCTTGTTCACAAGGTGATGGTTTAAAGGCATTTCAGGTTGTTTATAGTGAGGAATATGCGCTGAGGGCGGTGATGATGGCGTCCCCAGAGCCGACCTCACTCTCCCTTCTCGCCCACAGGCACAAGTCCGCCCGTCGGCCATCTGGCGTTGGGTTAGGGTGCAAGTGGCTGGCACGACGTAAGTGAAGCCTAGGCATGCAACATCACACCCCACCCACAACGGGCATTTGTTTTGCGAGGTGCACGCACCCGACGCAGCCCCATTAACACAAATCCTGCCCTAATCTGGCCCCTGTCTTGGTCCAGCACACCTTCCGCGTAACCTTTTTTTAGGGGCACAGCGCTAGCATTTAGACCTCCATAAAACTCGTTGAACAAATCATGTCCAGTAGACTCCCTAGGGTGCTCAAACATGGGGTTGGGTCAACAAGCAACTCCGACAAGAGATTTCCCAAAACTCCAGGCGAACAAGACACGACAACGATAGGTTGTGTAACCCAACTTCGCAACCAGTAACCCCAGACTCGTGTGACACGGAACTGGCGGTGATATGGGTTTTACGGGTGAGGCATCACGGCAGAGAGGGAGCGAAATGCACGCGACAGAAGCTAAAAATAGGTAGATTTCCGCCGAAATTCTTCTTCCACGCCTACATATAGCAACAGAGGTGAGCGCGTTAATTGAAAAATAGACAACAAACGACCCTCAATAAATAATCCATCAATCGCAAACTTGCGACAGCTCAGAAACAAATGGAACGAACAACCAATAGGAAAGAAGAACGGTAAATGCCAAATATTGTAACTGCGAACATTTACTTCGAGGTGGCGTAATGCACATGGGTATTAAAGAAGCCATGAAAATACACCTTGATAAACAAGGTAAAAGTCAAATAACGTAAGTATGAACGACTCCTTGTATCTTCATAATCACTAAACTGACCGCTGTAAAATAAACATTTAAGGATAATAAATATTTATTAGATTATGCACAATAATGGAACGCATTTGTGAACAGAGCAGGAAATAATCGTTGATTTTATCCTGCTAAAATACAGACTGTCGGCTGCAGGTCGCAGAAATGTCAACCAACCGCAGCTTGATTTTTTTGACCAAAGCGGAGGAAATAACCGCAACTATAAACTCTATGAAGATGGTAGAATACCGGCAAATTAGGGGATGGCTAATATAATGTGGCAAAATGCCAATGCGGACGCTAAATGCGCCATCAAGAGCTGAGGCCGCACACCGACGGATATGTGTTCCGGTGCGGCTGATCTTGAAGGAGGAAAGCCCTAAGGGATCTGATGTCGTGTCAAAGCAATATGAGCCCACGTGAACGGGGTTAAATATCGTCTGTGGTTTGGCCTAGACAGCGTTGGCCTAAGGCGAGCTTGGGAAATATCCTGGAAGCATACCCGCTGCGGCAGCTTCTCGAATAGGGAACCTGTAGGACTCCTTCCTGAGCGCAATTTAACGACCATTTGTAAGTAACTTTTTTATATATAGACGCAACTGAATGTAACTGTAATTATTGCTTATGCGAGGGATAACGCGAAAGTATTCTTGAAGAAGAAGAAGAAGAAGAAGAATGAGAAGATGGAGAAGAAGGAGGCGAAGAAGAAGATGGAGAAGAAGAAGAAGAAGAAGAAGAAGAATGAGAAGATGGAGAAGAAGGAGGCGAAGAAGAAGAAGAAGAAGAAGAAGAAGAAGAAGAAGAAGAAGAAGAAGAAAGCAACCCATGGCGTACACGTTCGACAACAGAGGTATCTTGGAAGCCGAGGGTTTGTGCTCTAATCGAGGCAAAGTAAACCAAAACGCAGCCGACGATCCTTACACCACGCGTTGTATAGTAAGTACCGACATAACACGGAAAGGTAGGGCTACCCTTTAGGAAGGAACAGATTACGGAGAGGGGGCGAAAACCAAAGGCAGCCTAACGCCAAATCTTTTATCACTAAAAAAGCATCACACTGAAACAACTCGGAGCATGTGATTATATCAGTGTGCCAGGTAGCGCACAAAGGCTGACAGCCTGTAGCTATGAAATAATAAACCGACAAAGGCCTACTAAAACATGTATAGTAGACAGTTACACGTAAAAAACCTAGAGGGTCTACACAGCCTACCCTTACTCAACAAACAATGAGAAGTCATTGTCGAAGCAGTATAAACCTAGAACAATTTATTAAATTCTCATGGAGCAATTCAGAAGAGTGTTTGGCGAGCTTGCGCATGCTTTCGATAAGTTCTCATCGGGCCTGTACATGTGTATGGGAACGAGGTACAAACTGGACGTGTGAGTAATAAGTGCAATCGATTATGGTTCGTCTTTTCATACAAGCGGGGTATGTGAATAGAGTGGGAGAGGAGGGGAGGTAGTCAGTGACAGTGAGGGTTAGGTTGAGCCGTGTCATAATGGGGGGAGGGAAGGAGGTGGGGGCGCGAAGACCTGCATACAGTTAATCAATCCTAGTCCACGGTAGACGCGGAGTGTGCAAAAGGTTCTTCTGTGCACACAGGACCGACCTCTGTAGCCTGATGGCAGTTGCCTCTGCTGTTGCTAGTACGCGCTGAACCAGTCGTTTAGGATAGTTAGGTGAATCTCGTAAATCACATGGAAGACTTCGTTGGGATACACACGATGCCCAGAATCAACTATGCGTGCGAGGATGGAGCTGCGTATACTCCTGACTTAACCCTTCGTCAGCCATGCCGGAAGATGTTCTCGTATGTTTACGGATACGCGCCGACTCGTACGACCAATGTAGCCTGCTCCATGGAGCAAGTAAAGCAGTAAATGCACACGGAGGTGGTCTGAGCTGGTAGCCTATTCTTACCTTAACCGCGTAAGACGGGGTTGGTCGAAAATAATGCTTGGACCCCTGCTGCCGGGAAGGTCCGTGAAACGGCTTGGTCAAGGCGCCTTCTCAGGAGCTCACCCGTCGCGTCCCCTTGAAAGGGGACTTACAGGAACGGAGTTTTCTCTTCTGCGGTCGGTATGATGAGGTTTGCCGGTCGTTCGGCAAGATTCCTTACAATAAATCTGCCAGGATACCCGTTCTCGCGAAGTAAGTCCTGGATTCTTCTAAGTTTTTCACCAACGCTATCTGCCGAACAGAGATTTCTAGCCCTTTGCGCCAAACAGCGGACCAGATTACGTTTCTGTTGAAAGGATACGAAACTGTAGAAGTTCGTTTATTGTCCAGACCGGGGTTCTTTCAATAGACGCTTCTTCGGATGCTGCCGTCAGTTCCTCTGCTTAGGCGTACGTCTAGGAATGACAGGGCGCCTGCCTTTTCCACCTCCAATGTAAACCTGATCTACGAATGGGCTTGATTTACAGTATCCAAGAGGGCGGTGATGTCGGTTTCTCTGGCGCCCATTGCAAAGATGTCGTCAACGTAGCGACCGTAGTGCCTTAACTTATTGATTTGGTCGTTTAACTGACAATTCTCCAACTTGCCCATGAAGACATCGGCTAGGAGAGGACCAAGAGGTGAGCCCATAGCAACTGCGTCTATTTGTCTATATATTTGGTTGTCAAAAAGGAACAACACATTTTGTGTGCACTTTAGTAATATTTACTTAAGGGCGCTCGTCGGAATACCTATTTCAAGGTTAAGGATTTACAGGAACTCAACTGTCTCCGTGACCGGGACGTCTGTGAAGAGTGATGAGACATCAAGTGAAGACATCACCATACCGTTTCAGTTTAGGTCTTTAACGTCCTTGATGAATTCGAAGGTGTCTCGGTAGTTATGTGGTGCCAGTTGATACTGTAGAGGTTTGTTTTTCTCAGCTAACCAATCCTCTATAGCATGATAGGGAGAGTTGAGCATGTCCAAGATCGGACGGACTGGCAGGCCGTTATTGTGGATCTTCGGTAGACCATAAAATCGAGGAATGTGTGTGCCTACTGGGCGGAGGTTTTCAAATTCGCGATCGCTTATGAAGCCTCCTGCATGGAGTCTGCGCAAGCAGTCTGTTAGTTGTGCTTCTACTTCGTCTGTGGAATCTTTCTCTTTGTCGGCTTTCCTGAATTTCCTCGATCTCACAATATGGACTGTATTTTCGCCACATAATCCGACCTATTTATCATAACCACGTGTGCTTTTGTTATCCGATCTAATTACCATAATCGATTGCACTTATCACTCGTTCCTCGTTCCCATATAAATGTACAGGCCCGATGTGAATTTATCGAAAGCACGACTAAGCTCGTTCTCGTTTCGAAAAGATAAATTAAGTAGTGATGTAAAACTAATCATGATGCAGCATAAATTTATAATGATCCAGTTACCGCAGGGTGTCGGCTTTTGAATGAACTTATTTTCGGTTGCATGCAAGATCTATACTCTGCAAAAAATGACTACTTAAGTAGAATGCCATTTTCTCATTGATTTTCGATGCCCTTGAAAATTCAATCATATTTCTTGGAAAACATGCATAACAATATCATTCTTTTACCTATTCGGTAGAAAATCACGTCCTCTTCTAATTTCATACTCAAAAGGAGAGTGTTATTCGGTTTTAAAAAAGTTTCTAATTGTGAGATTTTTTAATACCGTTAAATGGCCGTTCATGAAACGTCATGTATCTGCATTTATGAATGTGGCTTGTAAAGTTAACAATATTGCATGCATTTCTCTACGGTGTTAAGAGGAGACCATATGAGGTTCATAAAATTAAGCAGTGGATTTGAGCAAGATTGTTAACTTTACAAGCCACATTCGTAAATGCAGATACAGGACGTTTCATGAACGGCCATTTAACGGTATTAAAAAAACTCACAATTAGAAACTTTTTTAAAACCGAATTATACTCCTCTTTTGAGTATGAAATTGGACGAAGACATGATTTTCTACCGAAGAAGTAAAAGAATGGATATTTTATGCATGTTTTCTATGAAAAATAATTGAATTTTCAAGGGTATCGAAAATCGATGAGAAAATAGCATTCTAGTTAAGATGTCATTTTTGCAGAGTATAGATCTTGCATGCAGCCGAAAATAAGTTCTTTCGAAAGCCGACACCCTGAGGTAACTGGATCATTATAGATTTATGCTGCATCATAATCAGTTTTACAACACTACTTAATTTATCTTTTCGAAACGAGAATGAATTTCGAAATTTTGGTTGACATTTCATGAGTTAGCACATCTACTGTACTCTTCTGATTTTAGTAAATTTAGTTTACTGTCTTCAGCTTGAATACGGAGCGGACTTTTGTTGGGTTAAAGGACGTCAGCCGCAAGTGAGCAAAAATTAAATTGCCAGTACTAGCTAGTCAGTTTGATAGAGGCTTACAAATTTCAGACTGGCGGAACACACGATACCTTGCCTTCGAGTTCTCCAACTTGGACCTTTCCGAAGTTGCCTTCTCCCAATTTCTCCTTCTCGAGCGTGAAGTCCTCAAGGTTCTTCCTGGATTTCGCGAAATCTGCACAGCGCTCAATGTCCGTTATTCTGACGATAGGTTCCCCCTTTCTGCTGATTGGCTCTCCGATCTCGATGTCCGCCTTAGAATGGAACAAAAACGGGTGTGCTTATTGCTCCATGGTAGGATTCACATGTAATTTCTCTAAAACAACCACCCACTTGCAGACAAAATGTTATAGAAAGTCGTCGAAAAATGCTCCTATTCCCTAAGAACGAGAAATAAGGCGTACCTTTTTGAAAGCTGACGCAAGTTTGGAGAGATATTTGAGATAGGATAGGACGGAACAATGGAACAATGTAACAAAATGGGTTTGATTATTGATGCTTGGTGGGATTCAAATTTAACTCCTCTTAAATCATTACATACCTGTAGTCAGTGTCGGTGACTTCCTTGCAAACAGCAGTCTTCCTTCTTTATAACATACGACAAAGTCAGGCGTTGATCATGGACAATTATCCACCAGAAGTGCAGCACATTTTGACACCCGCCTCCGGCATTCTTATGGCCACGCAAATTACTCAGATGGTCGATCGGCTTATGGAGATGCATGGTTTTTCCAAGCCGTCACCTGTAGCACTCTCAACTCCTCCTGCGTCTCCTCTTTCGCAGATGGAGATCGGACTTACCAGGCTGGCTGATGATGTAACTTCTCTCTGAAGGCAAACAGTTTTTTCCTCATCTCAGCGCCAACCGAAGCCTTCCACCCCGCATGTCCAGTCTCCGCGTTCAGCCTGTTCAAACACAGCCGCCATCTGCTGGTATCACGCCACATTTGGTGTTAAAGCCCGTCGCTGCATCTCTCCCTGCCCCTTCACCTCCAAGCAGAGCAAATGCGTTAAACAGGTCAGCCCGAAGGTCAGTGCAGCCAATCTTCACGACAGCTTTAACCCTGGTTGCACATTTTACATCCGCAACACCCGGAGTGGCAGAAGTTTCTTGGTTGACATTAGTGCCCAGTTAAGTGTCATTCCACGCACACCAGCTGCTCTTCCGTGTCCCAATCACGGCCTTTTCCTACAGGCCGTCAACACATCGCCAATTACCGCCTTCGACACCTGCTCCCTCTCTCTGGACATCGGCCTCCGGCGTCTTTTCCCTTGGGTCATCGTCGTTGCTGACATCCCCTGTGCCGTTCTCGCTGCAGACTTTCTCGCCGCTTTCGATCTTCTGGTCGACTGCCTTCAGTCTCGTCTACACGACAAGACCACCAATCTCACCGTTCGGGGTATCTCTTCCTCCGACGCTTCCCGTAAACTCGCTGTCTTGGACCCCGAACCCGAGAATCCATTTTGGCAACTCCTCGCCAAATACCCCGGTCTCACTCGTCCCGACTTCAGCACTTCCATTCCGCCATTTCATCCGGACTACTGGCCCTCCCGTGTTTTCTCGACCCCGTCGTCTCGCGCTTGCACGTCTTGCTGTCGCCAAGGCCGAGTTTAAGCACATACTTCAGATGGCCATCATCCGTCAGTCTGAAGGCCCATGGGCCTCACCCCTTCACATGGTCTCACTGGCCGCCATTGGTGACTGGCGCCCCTGCGGTGATTACAGGGCCCTAAACAACGTCACTGTCCCGGAACGCTACCTTGTCCCACATCTTCAGGATTTTGCCGGCGTCCTATTCGGCAAGTCTGTATTCTCGTAGATCGATCTGGTCCCTGCCTTCCAACAGATTCCCATCGCCCCAGAGGACGTTTCGAAGACAGCCAGCACCACCCCCTATGGCCTCCTTGAGTTCCTGTGCATGCCGTTTGGACGTCGCAACGCCTCCCAGGCCTTCCAAAGATTCGTAGACAGAGTGCTTCGCGGCCTGCCATTTGTATACGCCTACATCGACGACCTTCTGGTAGCTAGCTCCACCACCGAAGAACACATGGAGCATCTTGCAACGGTGTTTGACCACCTTCAGCAGTTCGGTGTTGTTCTCAACCCGTCCAAGTGCGTCTTCGGTGCCCCCTCGCCAGAATTCCTCGGTCATCTGGTTGACATCCCAGCGAAGGTTGCAGCCATCCGTGATTTTCCGCCTCCCTTATCCAAACCTCAGCTGCAGTGATTTCTGGATATGGTGAATTTTTACCGTCGGTTCCTTCAGCATTGCGCCGACAACATCCAGCCGCTCACGAGCCTCCTCTCTGGTCCCAAACGTTCGTTTGAGCTCTCTGCAGACGCCCTCGCTGTTTCTGGCAAGGTGAAGGCTGACCTGGCCGACGCCACCCTTCCGACGCATTTTTCTCCCAATGCTCCCATCTCCCTCATAGTTGACGCCCCCAATGTTGCAGTAGGCGCGGTTCTCCAACAGTACCTTGCAGGTCACACCCAACCCTTAGCTTTCTTCTCCAGGAAGTTATCAACTGCCGAGACGCGCTATAGCACATTTGGACGGGAGCTCCGCTCTGTCTACCTCGCCGTGAAACACTTTCGGCACTTCCTCGAGGGCAGGGACTTCACTGTGTTCACAGATCACCAGCCCATTTCGTTCGCTCTCAAGTCCACGCCCGACAAGCTCAAGCCCCGGGAAATTCGCCAACTGGACTACATCTCGCAGTTTACCTCAGACATCCGTCACATGGACGGGTCAAGCAATGAGGTGGCTGACGCACTGTCCAGGCCCTCCGTCGCACATCAACTTTCTCCCGGGACCGACCTAGCTGAGATGGCTACCGAGCAACGCCGTGTTTGTTCTCCCTGTGACGATGACGTTTCCGGACTCCAACTCCAGGACCTGCCACTGACTACTGGCAACGGCACCATTCTCTGCGACGTCTCCACCACTTCCCACCGTCCCTTTGTGCCGCCATCCCTCCGCCGCAAATTCTTCTTCTCCCTGCACCACCTATCGCACCCTGGGAGTCGAGCTACCAACAAGCTGGTTTCCGACCGCTTCTTCTGGCCTTGGATGCACAAGGACCTCAAAGCCTGGACACGAGCGTATCTCGGCTGTCAACAGAACAAGGTACAACCGCAATACAAAGCCCCCATCGCCACCTTCCCCACTCCGGATAGACGGTTCAGTCATGTCCACCTGGACATCGTAGGCCACCTGCCTCTCTCCAATGGCTGCTTCTATCTTCTTACCTGCGTGAATCGATTCATCCGCTGACCGGAAGCTATCCCTCTGCCCGATGTCGATGCTCCAACAGTCGTCAAGGCCTTCCTCAGTCGTTGGGTGGACATCTTAAGTGCTCCCTCCACTATCACGACTGACCGCGGTGCCCAATTTTAATATAACCTCTTCCAGTCTCTTCTCTCCTTTCTAGGCTGTACTTGCATCCGCAATACAGCCCAACACCCGACAGCCAATGGGATGGTCAAGCGGTTTCACCGTCAGCTGAAGACCTCTCTACGCGCCACAGACGATCCGGTGAACTGGGCTGACCACTTCCCTCTGGTCCGGTTGGGCATTCGCTCAAGTCGGACCTTGACTGTTCCGCTGCTGAACTCGTGTTCGGTGCTACCGTCTGACTTCCAGGTCAAATGACCTCGCCAACCCCGCGAGTTGCAGTTGAGGATCCTACCAGCCTCCTGCACCGTCTCCGCCCAGGTCATCCGTCTCCGAGTCTTACCTCGTCTCACACTCCTTGTTGATGCGCCACTGGGGCGCACGAGGCTGCTCACTAGCCTTGTGACTGCTGGAAGCCCATCAACGCTGCCCCTCCTCTGATTGGCTGGCGGACGCTGAGACAACGAAAGGCGCACACACGCGCTGACTCTGAGCACCTCGAGGAGGGACACAGACAACAACAACAACTTTCTTCGAGGGCGCGCTCGTAGCAACCGCTTACAGTGCCTTTGTGTACGCACTCCCTTAATAGTAACTGTTGTCAAAGCCAATCCGTCTTCACTGAATTCTGATTGAGGAATCTTTGACTTGTCGACTAAACCCACTCCGACCAGTTAATCAGACAAAATGTCCAAGAAAGTCGTCGAGAAAATCTCCTATTTCTACGTACAAGAAATAAGGCGTACCTCTTTGAAAGCAGACGCAAGTTCGGAGAGGTATTTGAATTTATGTTTTTTGTCGTCCTTATCCTTTATCACATAACGCCGTCCTTTCACTATGACCTCGTGTGAGTCTAAATATTTGCCGCCTTTGAAGACGCGGACTTGGAGTTGATCTCCATCTTCCCGTATGATATACTGCAATGCTTGTCCCTCAGCCTCCGGTAGCCAATCTTCCTTTTGTTCCCCGTGATAAGCTGGTTCCCAGATTTTCTTGTCTACTGCCAACAAAACATCGAACATAGGAATGAGAGAAGGAGCTTGAAATTGAGGGTAAAATAAGGGATTTGATGTAGAACAACAAGAAAATGGCTTGAAACAAGTACCACAGGTCGACAGTCCTGAAGCGTGTGCCCCCCTACGAGTGGTGGCAAGACGGTGACTTGGTGTGTCAGACTTGCGTGACATCGGCACCACTCTCTGCTTCTGTTCTTGAAGCCTGCCAACCGGGTGGGGATGAAATTTGGTCCGGCAGACATTGCCTTCTAGGGCCGTTTTACTTCGGTAAGATCTGGGGCCTGTGCGTGACAGGCGACAGACGATGACTTCACTTCAGATCACGGTTCGTGTCGACATGTCCTCTTCTACGGCGTAATACGCCGACTCAGGTGGGCGCTCGCCCAAGGCGCTGTGACGCATTCCCCCCTGTCACTCAGAACGTCGTCCTCAGGGCGCCGAACGTGTTTTCTTGGCCGGCCGCGCCAAGTTATTGCAACCGCCTCTCCCCTCTTTCTGCACAGAATGCAGTATCACCCCAGCAGACCTCAAACACGACCTTCCATGCGGGGCCGGGCCGAGCCTACGGATGATTGTGGCTAGGGTCTGTCCTTAGCTGTTCTAACAGGGGCTAGTAATGACGTTAACACAGTGCCTGGACGTTCCTCGATTTCTGTGGAAGTTCAAACCTTTGTATCTTTCTAACTTGCTATCTGTGTTATGCAACGACAGGCTGCAGTTGATAAGAACGGTTACTGCGCTACCTAGAGGCAGCCTACATACGGCGGGAGAAACCCGACCTATTTAAACAGTTAGATCACGTGGTCGACCACAGATTGCCCTCGGCGTGTTAACTTCCCATTTTCTTTCCTATGTTGCGTTTTTCAAGCTACCATTTTCTTGATTAGCCTACGTGCAGTATAAGATGGCCTTGCTGTTTTATATTGATTTTCTCTGTGGAAGTTCAAACCTCTGTATCTTTCTCACTTGTTATTTGTGTTATGCAAAGATAGACTGCAGTTAATAAGCCGTCGCAACATTTACTGGTTCCAATAAATTCTGCTGTCTATGCCTGTTTTAAATTGTGTCTAGGGTCTGTCTTTGGCCTTAGCTGTTCTAACAGAGGCTTGTCCTGACGTAAAAACAGTGTCTGGACGCTTTTCGATTTCAGGGTATAGAATGCCAAAACAGGGACAGAGGTACGTTTGAAAGGCCCCTTGTTGTTCACAAAGTAGCGAAGAATTTTTGCTAGGAGGGGCCCGTGAATGTCTCTCTGCTGAAGTGCATGGTCAGTAAATAAAACTACCGTAGAAACGCTGGGAAGCACATTTCAAAATAAATTAAAAATCAGAAGATTAGATTCTCAAAGGCTCTTCGTTACAACTTTTGCATTCAGAAGACACAGTATTCTACGTAGGCAAAACGCTGATTATTCAACGTAACTTGAGATTTCTTGTCTTTGGCCAAGACTAAAAAAAGTGTAGAAAAGGTGAAAATATTTTGCGTTTCGAGACTTTGCGCCAAATATTAAATCGTTAATGCATGGTCCCTCTTAAAAACGACTTTGGGCAGCGTCTACTGCTACAATTTGCCTGATTCCATACAAATGCGGAACGCCCAAAAGCGAGATAAACAGCTTCCGTAGATTAAACTTGTAGTCTTGTCCGTTTTGGTCGGGAATGCTAGTTTTGGTAGATGGGCGTCCAACAATCAGGTTACAGAGCGTTCTCATCCCGTTGTTCCGTGGTTCAATCATAGAGTGTCACACTTAATGATCAAGGTTCACGGTTCAAATCTCAGATTGAGGTTGGGTATGCTTGGCTGATGACGGCTAATAAGTCAGAAATAGTCACTCCAGTCTCCCTGGTCTTTGGCGGTACCACCCTATTTACAGTGAGTGCCCGATCTCATGAAATGTTGGCCATAATTCTGAAATGCGTTTTCGATTGGGAAGGATTACTTGGTCACGATTGTAATACTGCTTATCCTGCGGCATAATTTTATAACATTTAGGACTCGGCAGGATGTCAGCTTTTGGATATGCTGCTTTTTGATTTCCTGTAGAGACCGTTCTCGTTAAAAAATGACTTCTTAAGTAGTACGCAATTTTCTAATTAATTTTCGACGGCTTTGCAGATTCAAATATATCTTATAGAAGTCATAAACGAAACTATGCTTTCTTTAAGTTACTCGATAGAAAATCACGTCTTCTTTATATTTTATACGCAAGAAAGGAGTATAAATAGGTTGAAAAAAAGTTGTCTAATTGTTGAATAATTTGGAGCCTGGTCATTCGTTGCATCAGCGCCAAGTGTTTTCAGTCTACAAGGTGCATGCGTCCCGCATAAAGAATATCATGCATTCTTCTAGGCCTTTAAATAGATATCATACAGAGTCCATAAAATTTTGAAATGGATGTTCACTTTTTGTATATTTCATGAGGAGCTGTGGTAAAAGTCCAGGTTAGCTGCTATGTGAATGGGCATTGCACGGCCTTAAAAAATCTAATAATTATAAACGTTTTTAAAACTTAATTATACTCCTTCCTTGAGAAGAAAATATAAAGAAGACGTGATTCTCTATTGATTAATAAAAAGAAGGCGTATTTTTGTCTATGGTTTCTATAAGATATATTTGAATCTGCAAAATCGTCGAAAATCAATGGGAAAAATGCATGCTTCTTAAGTAGTCATTTTTTAACGATAAAGGATCACGGTTCAAATCTTAAATTGGGGTTGGGTATGCTTGGCTGATGACGACTGATAAGTCAAAAATAGTCATTCCGGTCTCCCTTGTCGTTGGAAGTACCACCCTATCTACCTGTTTCACCGGCCGCTGTGCGACTGCGGGCGTGAATCAATATTAAGACCGAAGACACAACGGGAAGCATGAGTCCCGTAATGCGATCGATGAGCGCCACTCCACCATTGTAGATACCCAATGGCAAACGACAGGAGAACGAGGACATGGCTTATCTGCTAGGGCGTTACACTACAAACCGACAGTAAGCGGCCGGGTCGGGCCCAGCGGTAACCTGCGCGTGCATTTGTTTATGTCGGAGCAGGCACATGCTACGCATACTTCACTTCCTTCCCCTTTACCCACAGTGCTCCTATTACAAAGAATTTAAGAGCACTGGATTCGAGTGTGGTGACTAACAAGGCTAAACAACTCTTTTGAGCGTGCCACACACGACTTGGCACCCAATCCATATGCACCAGTCTACAAAAAATGGCGACAGGAATCTTGTGGCAATTAGATTCTCTACAGCCATACGTTTCTAGTTTTATGTTTAAATGACACAATATTTTACATAGTTCCCACAATGATTACTCAACGTACCTGGAGACTTCTTGTCGTCGGATGAGTCTAAAAACGTCGGCCGGATCTTATTTCGTAGTCCCACCTGCAGCATTCAGGACCTAGCCACCTGTCATACGGGAACGATGGTAAAAGAAGATTTAACACTAGACCTTAACCCTAACCCTGACTTCCAACTCTGACGCCTAACCCCTAACCCTAAGCCCTAACCATAACCCCTGAACCTAACCCCTTACACTAACCCTTAACACCAATCCCAGACCCTAACCCATAGCTTCCAACCCTAATACCTAATCCCAACCCCTTACCCCAACCCTAACCACTAATCTCTGACTTGAACCCCTAACAGTAACCCCTGACCCTAACCCGTATTCCAAACTCCTAACAGGTGCAGCTACGAAATAAGATCTTACCAAAACGTCCACAAACGAAAAAACCTAACGCGTCAATATTTTTCTTCACGTGTTAGCTCAATAACGCATGATCTCAGTAACAGACTGTTTATGACAGCATCTACAGATATTAAGTGCATGATAGCGAACTCTGAGTACGGACGAATTTAGGCTTCGGACAAATACTCATAACCTGACCATCACTTATTCTGCAGACGGCTGATTCTTGTTCAAAACGCATACCTCACCTACTCCACTTCCTCCTTCTTTACCCACCGTGGCAAAGAGAATTCAAGAAGCAAGGCACGGTGGCTAACAAAACTGAAGAGCCCGTTCACGCATTTCGCATACGGCCTGACCTCCAATCCATATGTACTGGCCTACTAAAAAGATGTCACGGAGCTCACAAAAAAAATAAATGCGATGTTTGGATACTCACACCCAGTCAATATCAGTTTCGTGTGGTGAAACCGGAAAACCCGCCTCTACACGCCTGCATGAACACAAATTTGCAGTGAAGAGACGGGACTGCTTATCCCAAGTCGCCATGCATACTCTTGAAACTGGGTACAAATTCGCTTGGAATAAAACACGCGTTGTCGGTCCCTGCCACATAAGAAAGGCCGAGAATTCCTAGAGGCCATTCACTTTGATGATTCATGAATCAACCGGCGCATCGATCTGGACGCCATGTACACAAATCTCCAAGAAAAATAAAAAAGGTAATAGCTAATCAAGACGTGACATCCAGCCCACAGCTTTGACCCATCCTCAGCTCTGACAAGCAATATCGATTTTTGGGCATGTTTAAAGTTTGACTGTTTCTTCACACTTAAGACACGTCTAACAACGAGCTGGGGAACCAGACTCGAAAATTTACGCAATAAAGTTTGTCCATTTTCCCAAAGGACACATTCAGCTTCGAATTATGTTTCTTGGGACGCCCATCTTCTAGAAGTAGTATTCTACGTAGCACCTATTAGGATTATTCAGCGTACTTGAAGACTTCTTGTAGTCAGCAAACTCTAAAAGATGTAGAAAGAAATATTGAACGCGTCAAGATTTTTCTCAACATATTAACTAGTCAGCGCATGTTACCATTAAAACACTTCTTTAGACAGCATCTGCTGACACTACCTGCATGATAGGAAACTCTGAGTACGAACGAATATTGGCTTCTTGTAAATATTCATAACCTGATCATCGCTTAATCAGTAGACGGACGACGGAATGAGATTCTTACTCAAAACCCTCTGGACTAGCATACATCTGTCGATCCTCTTTCACCTGCCCACACTGCCTCAGGACATTCAGGCACCGCGTGGGTCTATTTAACCAAATGCGCCTCTTTGAAAATCCCAAGTGAAATGTCGGTAGCCAGATCCATTATCACACCTTGTCCTATCCGGAAGTCCCCACCTATTTAGGCTACATGTGGACATGCAGTTAGTGACCTAACTCATGAAATATGTCAAAATTTACGAATGATTGCCAAGCACTCGCAAACTGACACTATTTCATGAGTCCAATGTCTATGTAAATTAAGAACAAGTTTTAAAGGAATTTAAAACATAAAAAAATATAAGAGGCAGTGTAGCGTTGTTTAGAAATTCAGATTTATTTAGAAAAGCGCAAAATTCCGAAAATGTCAGAAATGGTTTTAATTTAGTAAACTTCGTTTTTAGATGCATAGAATGCATTTTCATACCAAAAACGTAGTAAATATGAAGTAAGAAATAAAATAACGTTTAATAACAGTGTTTTAGTGAGATTTACATCTAAATATCATTTAGTAATTAGTGTGATTTTATATATGGCGGTTTCTCGACTGCCTAAATTATGGGTGTAGATTTCAAAACAGTTTTCTAGGGTTTCGTGTTATCCTTGACTATTTTCAGTTAAATGAACTGGGGTTCAACAAGAGAAACTAGATTTTGCTTGATTTCACCGATGGGGACATCGTAGGAACAAACGTTTTCATAAGGTGACATGCCATGAAGCCAGTCTGTGCCTTAATATACGTCGATCACGCAACATCATGTCAATCTCTGTAGCAAGCATATGATCTACTCCGCCATTACCGTCGGGAAGGGCGAACAGTGGCACGTCAGTACATTCAAGCCGGCATCCTGAGGTAACTGAATTATTATAGAGTTCTACTGCAGGCTGATTAGCTTCACAACTCTACTTTATTAATCTTTTCGAAAAGAAAACGCATTCTGGAATTTCGGTTGACATTTCATGAGTTAGCCCACCTACGGTATGCCTGTCGGCTTAAGATCAGAATGGATAGCAAATATTACAGCTTAATTGTACCATCAATAAGTAACCTGATGTGTGAAAAATCCGCCTCGAGGTCGCAGGAAGCGAAGAATCTCCGCAAAAGACTCAACTGACAGGACACGCGAGGCAGCAGTACTCCAAGCCTAACCGTAACTTCAAAGGTAAAGTTGATGCTTAACATAATTGTCAACCTAACGCTAACCCTAAACTTAACACTAAACCTAACCCTAGACCTACCAAAAGCGCTAGCCCTTACCTTAAGCCGAACCTGAACCATGACTCAAATCCTTACTCTCACCCTCAACTCTGACCCAAATTCCAACCTAACCTTAAACCTAACCCAAACCCTAACCTTAACCTATCTTAACACTAACCCTTACCAAAACCTTGACATTACATGTAAGCGTTAACCTCAATCCAAATCGTGACTCAAACCGGAATCCTTAAACTTAACACGAACCCTAACCCTAGACTCAATTCTCACCCTGACACTACCCCGAACCCTAAAATAAGCCCTACCTCTAGACCGTAACGTCGGGATGTTCTTTCCCCTTTTAGTTTTGGCTACAGTTCCACTACAGTTCCACGATTACAGCATCCTCCTTTGGCATACAATACTTTCAATGCCAAATTGGCGCTAAGGCTTGAGACTAGGACTGCGTAACCGATCCGTTAGGTAAGATAAGCTAGAAATAATTATGCAAGTACCTTTATGACATGAATCTACCGCCTCACACGAGCCACGCACAGAATCGGCTCTCCCAGAAGTGTCATGAAGGCGAAATTAGCAATGAGCCAGTGCAGTCGAGTCCACGTCCCACCTGAGGATCGGATTGTGCCGTCAACAAGCAACCGTCCAAACCCGACTTTTCATGTGTCCGGACACGTCCAAGCACCTCGGACATGTTGAGAAACTGGGAGACACTGGGGTAAGTAGATGGCTTCTTAAACGGCCAGGACACAGGTAGCATCAGGCGCCGGATCATTAATGCAGGCAGATTTTATTCGAAAGATATGCAATCAACGTGCGATCAACCAGATGGCAACACTTAATTTTTCCAGCCCTTCGCAGCATGGACCAGATTAATGAGGCTCAGTATAATTCAGAATTGACCAAAATGATCATCCAACGCACCTTGAAATTTCTTGTCGTTGAGCAAGTCAAAAATACGTAAAAAGACGACAGCATTTAGCTTGCCGACATTCTGCTACATGCATTAACACTTAAACGTATGGTCCCTCTAACATACGGCCTGTAACAACATTTACTGACATCATCTGCATAGGTCAATACACAATACCGGATGCCGACAGACGAGACATGCAGGTTCCAGTAGATTATTCTTGTGGCCCTGCCCACAGTGGTCGAGAATATTAGTACTGATGGATTGGCGTCCACCAATCAGATTACTGAAGGTGCACATCCCGTTGTCCCGTGGCTCAATGGTAGTGTGTCATGCTCAAAAACCAATGATCGCGGGTTCAAATCTCAAGTGCCCCACATGCGGGGCTATGTATGAATGTATGATGACTGCTAATAAGCCAGAACTGGTCACCCGGTCTCCCTTGCTCTCGTCGGCAAAGTTCTGTGATAAAAAGGAGGTAGTCTATAAGATACATGCGATGCCTACGATGCCGTAAATTGTGGCCAAACAAGAAAATTTGCCTCTACACGCATACACGAACACCAGCTGACAATTATGTGGCGAGGCCACCTGTCTTCAATGGCCATGCACACCCTTGATACTGGACACACCTTTGCATGGGATAAAACTCGCATTGTCGGAGTTTGCCCATCTAAAAATGCCGATAGTTTCTTGAAGCCGTACACTCCGATGAGTCATGCATCAATAGGCACATCGAGTTACATGCCAGGTACAAAAATCTCAGGGAAACGTGGAATATACGAAAGCATATGGATACAGACTGACGCACATGGCGGCCGCTTACTGGCTGAAGCACCAAATGAATATTGATATCTCAGCACGTTTGAAATGCTAATTGTTTTTTACAAATTTACTCGAGTCTGGCGACGACACGGAGAACCGACGTCGAAAATTTACTCGATAAAGTTCTCTACTTTTTCCAGAGAACGCATTTGCTTTCAAATTATATTTCTTGGGATGCTTACGTCCTAACTCATATATATACATATACATCAAGTGAATAATTCCAGAAATTACTCACTGCAAAACGTGGACTTAAATCTCCGGGCCATGACGTTTTAGGGTCAGAACCGAAATTTCAATGAACATTTGAGTCGAAGACAATCAACTACTGTGGAATAACCACGTAATGCCCATTCTACAAACAAGTAGTACTACGAGTAGTGTGAATTCCATATGGTAATGGTAGTATACCGTACTCCCGACCTAGATACTTGCTAAAAGCCCAGACACGTGTTTCGCCGATATTCTGCCGCTGCATGACAGAGCTGCGAGGGATTCGGCCCTTCAGTGGTAGAATACCTTTACCATATGGATTTCATACCACTCGCAGTACTAACTGATTTAAGAATGGGCATTACGTGGTTATGCCACAGTAGTTAATTGTCTTCGATTCGAATGTTTATTGAAATTTCGGTTCTGACCCAAAAAAGGCATGTCTCGGAGATTTAATTCCAAGTCCTGCACTGATTAATTTCTGAAATTATTCACTTGATTATTCTCTGGAGTTCATATACCAGAAACCGCATAGAGAACGCTGGGGGTCCAACTGAAGAGCCGAATCCCTCGCTGGTATGTCACGCAGCGGCAGAATATCGGTGAAACACGTGTCTGGGCTTTTAGCAAGTATCTACGTCGGGAGTACGGTATAATCCCTTTAACATATATATATATATTGGAACGCAGGCATCCCAAGAAATATAATTTGAAATCAAGTACGTTCTTTGGGAAAAAGAGAAACTTTATTGAGTAAATTTTCGACGTCGGTTTCCCGTGTCGTCGTCAGACTAGAGTAAATTTGCAGAAAACAATTAAAATTTCAAATGTGCTACAAAATCAATACTCATTTGGTGCACTCCGATGAGTCATGCATAAACAGGCATATCGAGTTAGATGCCACGTACAAAAATCTCAGAGAAAAGTGGAAGAGACGAAAGCCGATCAATACGGACTGACACACACGACGGCAGCTTACTAGCTGAGGCACCAAATGAGTATTGATTTTGTAGCACGTTTGAAATTTTAATTGTTTTCAACACATTTACTCTAGTCTGACGACGACACGGGGAACCGACGTCGAAAATTTACTCAATAAAGTTTCTCTTTTTCCCAAAGAACGTACTTGATTTCACTCAGGAATGGGCGGACACCGATCCATTGGTTTCCCGAAGCAAACAAGCTCCGTATGGGCGATAGGGGTCACGAACAGGCAACCACCTACCAGGCCGAAGTCGGCCAAGCTATGATAGCAGAGGGGAGACGACAGAGTCTGGGGGTAGATTGATACAGCACTGTTTCGGGCTTGTTTGCTTCGGGAAGCCAATGCATCGGTGTGCGCCCATTCCTGAGTGAATAAATACCCGATCTGCAGCGACAGAGAATGGCAGGTGGCGAGGCACTGATGAACTTCGGTTTGATGAAGTGCTTATGACCCATCTGGTAGACCCCAGTGGTGGACCAGCTGCGCCAGGTGCGTCTGAGCGCATGTTTGTGTTTCCGGTACCAGCTGCTGGTGGTCAGGGTTATGATTGGCTGAATGAAGGCAAACAAGCCCGAAACAGTGCTGTATCAATCTACCCCCAGACTCTGTCGTCTCCCCTCTGATAATATAATGCTAAGGACGCTCACCGATCCTTCTTACGGAACTCACTCGTTCTGTTGTGCCTTACGGGCTCTCTGTCTCGAGCCCAACCAGCGGCCGCACAGCGGCGTATAATATAGGCAGTATGGTATTACCGACAAAGACAAGGGACACTGGAATGACCATTTCTGGCTTATTAGCCGTCGTCAGCCAGTCATACCCAACCCCGAGGTGTGGAACGCCTGGGCCCATGAAAGTTACAACAAATGGTTTGCCTGTGAGTTTGCGTTTGTCTAACATCTCCAGAAATGTTAGTTTTCACTCTATTTTTCAACACTTATCCTTCACAGTAGATGTCAAATTCACAGAAAATACTGGAATTAACTCTCAACTTAAAAACTCTAGAGGCAGAATAGGTCTTACGCTTGCTTCGTGGTGGTGCTTCCGGTACAGATTGGTCTACAAATAAAAAATCACGAGATGCTTATCAAACATATGAAAATGCTCATAAATATTTTCTTGCTCATTTCTCAGTATAAGAACTCCATTGGGTCTAGTGCAGGCTACAGTCGCATTTGCGGATATGGTCACCGTGCCAAAGCTTTTTCGCCTACAGCTGTCTGATTTCTGCTTTAAATTTCGTTAGCTAAGCACCTGATTCTTTTCTGAAAGCCGCCTCATCTTATAAGGCGCCAACTAGGAATCATTAATCATTCAATGACCTTCAGATATTATTATTCACCCGGAGTACCTGTTCACAGTCACTGCATATTTGAAGTCCTTTTCGTGCGCTCTTCGATAACCCAGTCCACAACTATGAAATAACGTTTCTGCTGCGTCTACTCTGGAAGACTGTTCATTTTAGGAACCATAAGTTTTCACTTGTCAATATATTCTAAAGATTAAACATTCACTAGTAGAATGAAATGCACCTCAGCTGAACTAATGATCAGAAACGATGGGCAGTTCGTTAATTTAAAAATTGTCGCAAGCATTCTGAAATTTGACGCCACACTGCGCCACTGTCGATGTTTTTGCATGACCAATGGGCTTACAAGGATTGCAATTTATATCCTCAGGGTTTTCCACCTAGAATGAACGCATGACCGGTACGGAGAAAGACTTTAAAAAACCGAGGTAGGTCTGTCTGTTGAATTGCCAAGTAGAGCTTTGTACTTGACAGATGACATGCCGTGATGCAGACAGCCACAGTTAGGTGTGCACATGTGCCCACCTTGGTTTGCGTCCTCGTAATAAGTACTCCGTTTTGCAGGGTGGTAATACGGGTGGGGCGTTTAGACCCGCCGACTAAATCCAGATGCCTAGAAAACCTCGCGAGCACTGTGAAATACGCAACCACAATGCACTGCTATCAATTCGATCGAAGTACCATTTCGCTCGCGACAATTGCAACGGATGATCAGAGAGAGGTCGTGGCAATTACATGAACGGATAGAAAGGTTTTAGGGGAAAAAGTTGGTCTGTCTGTTTGGTTCGTACTCCACAGACCTCAGAAGGGATAATATCCTCCGGTGGTACTGTCGATCACAGTTAGGTGGTCAGATGTGTCCTCCTCGGCTTACAGCCTTTACTTGCTTACTGCATTTTAAACAGCCCCTAATCCCAACTCCAGCAGTATTGTATCCATCAGGTGAGGCTACATAAGGACACCTTACCCGTTCAAAATAGAGTCTTGTCAACGGGCTCGATTGTCTGAAGCCTTGCCATAGTGGAGGGTGATTCGAGTGCGCACAAGTCGGTAAGTCTGCTTACCCTCACAGCAATGAACACTGTTCTTTAATAATCTTTCCAAGTTATCTGGAAAGTTTAATTTACATGCAAGCGTGTGTGTTCGATGTTAAGCATAGAAATCGTTATCAGGACAATCGAGAATGCATTAATGACGTCCCAAATAATCGTTTCTGCTTGAGTTATCTATCAGAATTCCGTGCTCTGAAGATTTCTTAAAATGACAACGCTTACACCATCGGAAGTTTTCTTTAAGCCAGCCTGTTGTTCGACCGTGGACCTCACTCCCAAGTGAAATAGGGACATCTGATACAATGGCTGTATTCACAAGGCAGCTGGATCGTTTGATCTTTGATAAACGACGACTCCCATTGCAGGACTATCTGCACCCAGCCCTGAATTTTATTTCCTGATTTCATCCCTATGTAACGCGTTCCTGACGTTTCATGAGATTTCTCCTCGCAAACTACGCAAATGACTGCACTTTATGCTGATTGTATATAATTGCACTTAAAATTTCATATGTACATGGAAAAGAACGTATACCGCACCATTCGCAGTCCAGCACTGTAGAACCTTTTTTTCCGTAAACTAATATGTTACTGGCAAAATGTTGGTACGATGTGTATTTAACATTTATATTGTGCGCACCGTTTTCATTAGGGTCATCAAGGGCATTGCCGACCACCCTAAAATATACTATATGCATCTCACTGCGTGCGCGCTGCGAGATTAAAACAGAACCTTCTGCGGGGTGTGTCGGGCCGGCAAAAAACAAGTTGGCACTGTGTCACCTTTGGCTTATTTAGATGCATCAAGTATGCCCAACCTTATGCTGAATTAGAACTTCAACTGGTCTCAGTATGCTTGTAGCGGGCAGCCATCATGACCGGTCTGGTGACATCTGTCCTCCTTTTGCCACATTCTAAGTGAAGCCTAGGGGTGTCCAGGGGAGAATGGTGTACCCAGAGGCAGGCCTGAGCGGGGAGTGTGTTTACGGCTCCGGTGTTCAGGGAATCATCCGGTAAGTTTAATCATAAACAAGCTGACTTTATAAAACATTAAATATTATGAAACCTTTTTTCTAAAATCATGAGCAGTGCGACATCGACGACTGCATTTACCGGTTTCCAGAAAACAGCCCAAACCTCAACCGAACCCCATTCACCACGCACGGTGGTGACACACATCTCATTACACAGTCGTCCGCCCATCTTCTTCCAAATCTGGCCTCGTTCATCGATCTTTCTCAGTAGAAATCATTCAGGATGTAAAGTAATTATTATTTATTTCCTAAAAAATCTGAATTATGTCTTGTAAATACTATTTTTACTCTGGTAATCTCAAGCAACTTGGGTTATCAGTTGCAGACTTTAGTTCGGTCGAACCTATCACTTATAGGAAAGTTTAATTAATCATGCACGCGGGCTCCGGAGACGACTAATCAATATCGCTTAAACTCAGTAGGGTTCCAGTAGACACAAATGCCCTCTTATAAATACTAGTTTTATTAAATTTAAAAGTCGAAGAATTTCCTACCTGTACTTTCCTGCATTTCGCCTAGAATTGATCTGCGGTATGCCTCCCTCGTTCGCGTACCTAAACGAATGACTAAAAAGTTGATTTCAGGCCGATTTTGGGAAAAGTTAAGGTAAAGTATGTAGGGTAATATCCCAGGGACATGTTACCCGTCGTCTTGCTGACTACAAACAAACCTTTTTTGGGCTTCTCGTCAGAACGGTACAGAAGCTGGATTTGTATAGCAGTGTCCGCTAAATTACCACCCGACCTCTGTAACCTTGACAAATACGGTTGTTATAATACTACTTGCTTTATTTCAGTAGCCTTTTAAATTGCATTTCATATTGTTTCCAGTCCATCGCTTATGCTTACTGGCATGCACTTAAGCAACTTTTGTCGCTGGAGATATTATTCATCTCCCTGCACTCGAAACGGCCACTGTACTACTGCTCGTACCACAAACACTGGAGACAGTTTGTTTACCTGTACAGAGTTGACGCTTTTCCGATTGTTTGCTACCTTTATGATGCCTTTCCCAGTTTCTGAGATTTTCCAGTTGCTTGTAAACAAATAGGAAGTTTAAAGGTGAGGACCTACAGTTCCCTCGATAAAAGCGAAAAAAGAGTCAATAATTTTATTAAGTATAATAAATCGCCGGGTTTAGTCGTCTATGTTGGATTGTCATCTTCACATCGGAGATACCAGACGGAAATTGCAGAATCGTCCCAAGGAGACTGCACTCTAACCACTAACTTCTAAGGCACACTTAGGGAGGTGGGAGCGATCAGGAGGTTCAAACTGACAAGACGAAGATCTAGGCCAGTCTACGTAGAGCACCTTAGTAGATTCTAAATTTAATACGCAGGAATGCCTGCATCCCAGATGCTGGCAGTTGCATAAAGAGGCGAGTCAGTGAGGAGGTGGTACGCATCCAATGAGAACCCTAGAGTTCCCTTGGAATTAACCCTCACTATGCAGTTAAGTAATCCAAACCTATCACTCTGTGGCTGTATGACCTTAGCCTGTGTTACCTTAAAATTTACTCCTCCCGTTGTAGGCTGAGTTTTGAATATTAAAATTTAACCATAACAGAGAGCCTTGTTGACAGGCATTTTGTAGCTTGTGTACTCAAACAAACGGCATTCCGACACAGCCAATTTGTTTACAATTGAATTCACATGTGAAGCCAGACATCGTGAGCCATAAAGCCCCCCCCCGTTCAACGTCGCACATGCTAGACTCCACCAACTCTCCTTTATAGTATCTATTCCTGAGTTTGAAACTACTGATTTATATTCGGGCGCATAATCACGTCCTTTCCACTAGCAATACTGGCAATCCTTCTTACAACCTTATTGTTGCAGCTGCAGCTGTTTATCGCAAGAGATTTCTAAAAATACTCAAATTATAGTTTTTTTAACTGGCTGTCGGATGTTGACCAATCACTGCAGACTAGGGTATTTGGCGCAAAGTTTCGATTCGCTAAGGTTTTAACTGAATTTCTAAGACCGTTTAACCGAGACCTCGACGAAGATAGTGAAATTCGGGACCAAGAGATAACTTCCCATGTGACAGTTGGTTAGTCAAATCCACGCAAATTTCGACTTCCTAAGCTGTCAGACAGAGAAGCGACCATCAGCGGCGTGATGCCAAGCCCAGTTAACGAATGCCAAGTACTTCAGAGGGTCATCTAACCTCAAGCGAAAGTCATAGAGACCTTTTCAATCTTAAACGTGGTGCTCTGATTATTGCGATAAGCCCTTAAAAAGCGCCAGAAGAAAAGACTTGCGAAATCAAAACTATCCTTCATGTAGACAGGGCTGAGGGGATTTAAAACACGGAGGAATTTCAACTGCCACAAACACTAATAACTGCAGTTTTCAAGGAAATTTTGCAGACCAACAAAGTGTTATTTGACATAGAGCGCGCCATGCAAATCAAAGAAGAGCCGCCTATTCCAGCGCGCCATCCAATTCTATTCTTGTCTCAGCGTTCGTGTGTGTGTGAGAGAGAGAGAAAGAGAGAGAACCGTCGAACATCTAGCCAAAACAGGGTGAGACCGTGAGCTCCGTAACAGGGGCCCAAATCTACTTGAACCTGCCATGATTCAGCTCCTGGTATGACTAACCGGTCAGATTCGCGAAGAGTACCACACGGCAGAGTGCCATTGCAGCTCTCAATCACAGCGACTGGGTGTTATTTATGCAAACTCTAGTGCCTGCGCAGACCTTTCCAGTTAAGGAAATTTCTAACATGACTGAAATGCTGAAGCGTAATACGGGCATCATTTCAGTCAACTTTCTGACCAGCCGGAGGAGAACGCCACCGAGAAGGATGGAACAGTTAGGCAAATTTTCGGTAGTCCCGTCCCCTTCCACTCTGTCTGAGAAGCTAAGGGGCAGACATCGGCTCAACAGGTGAGCAGAGGTCGGACGCAATGCGCAGAGTGTTTACTCCAAGTCCACTTGATTGTTAATGGGAGAAGAGAACGCACCAACGCACTTATTTTATGTTTAGCCGTACTGCCGGGGTTTTCCAGGCCAAAAAAGCTCCTCAAACACCGCCTTAGCAATCAAGGCACAGGTATGCTTGTGCATTTGCTTGCACTTGACCCAGTCCCAGCAGACATTCCCGCTGAAGTGGTCCCGTCGTTGCCATAATTTACCCTAGCCATGAATTCTTTTTATTGGAAGTTTCCCGAGAAAAGAGTTTTTAAATCCTCCTAAACATTCCAGAAGCGCCGTCTGCGCTGATTCTGCTTATCTGAGTACAGTACTTGGGCTAACTCATGAAATGTCAACCGAAATCCCCAAATGTGTTTTCGTCTCGAAAAGGCTAATTAAGTAGGGTTGTAAAACTAATCATCCTTCAGACTAATTTTATAGTTATTCAATTACCGCAGGATGTCGGCTTTCGAATGAACTTCCTTCAGGCTGCATGAAAAACTACACTCTGTAAAAAATGACTACTCATGTAGCATGAAATTTTCTCATCGATTTTCGATGCCCTTAAAAGTCTAATCATATTTCATGGAAACCATGATGAAAATACACATTCTTTCGCTCATTCGGTAGAACATTACGTCTTCTTCCAATTTTACACTCGAAGAAATAAGATAATTCGGCTTTAAAAAGTTTCTAATTGTGAGACTTTTTATAACCGTGAAATGGCCGTTCATAAAAAGTCAGGACTCTGCATTTAGCAATGTGGCTTTTAAAGTTAACAATATGGATCAAGCACAATGTTAAATGTGTTGAACTCTATATGGTCTCCTTTTAATACTATAGAGATGTGTGTGGTTTTCCGTACGCGGAATATATACAGCTTGTAGTTTGGAAACCCCTAATGCAAGTGTGACGGCAGAGCGGGTTCAAAATTATTCGGGAATTGGGAAAGTTTTGAAAACAAAATTACACCGTTCTTTCGAATATAAAATCAGAAGACGTAATTTTCTATCGAATGAGCAAAAGCATGAATAATTTCTATGCATGCGTTTCATAAAATATAATCGGACCTTTAGGGTCATCGAAAATCAATGAAAAAAATTTATGCCACTTAAGTGGTCATTTTTTACAGAGTATACTTTTTGCATGCAGCCGGGAGGAAGTTCATTCGAAAGCAGGCGTTCTGCGGTAAATGAATTATTATAAAATTATGCTGTAGGCTGATAAGTCTTACAACCCTACTTAATTAATCCTTTCGAAAGAAAAACGCATCCCGGAATTTCGGTCGACATTTCATGCGTTAGCCCATCTACTGTACCAGTTGTTATGTGTCACAGCTCAAGTTCGGCGTTTTTGTTCAGCCGAATTTCACTGCGCCACTGTCTAATTCACTAGGACATGTTTTATTTTCAAGAGTCTTCAGGAATTCATATGACGAGGCTTACTGTATCTAGGCTGAATTCTGTCTAATGTGAATCAGTGCACTGCTCTTGACAGGTATAATCCAATCTGCCGGAATTGTCACGAGTCAGGTATATAATCGACGGTGAGGTTTGTTCTGCAGCCCCACTTAATTGATGCCATATGGTTAGCTTCCTAAAATAATTTTACTTAGCGTACCTAATTTAGTCACCCGCTGGATTAGGAAAGAAAAGAGAACACAAGCTCAGCTCGAAACACGCGCAGGGATGCGAGTGAAGATGGCGTGTTCACACACTCCTCGCGACAGAGCCACTCGTTGGATTAGTAGGATAAATAGGGTGCCATCACGACTGGAAGGCCACGGATGGAACCGCGTGGTAATTTGCAGTGCATGGCCATTGTAGTGCAACCGACGGAGTTCCAATCCATCCAAACAATTCCATTAGCAAAGCCACTTACATACTCGCTGGATTAGTATAATAAAGAGGGCGTAAGCCGGGTTGGATGCTCGCGCAGGGAAGCGCGTGTGAACTGATACCTCATGTAAACGAGGCTGGCGTATAAGCACTCCTCTCCACGTGGCACAGTCACTCGTTGGATTAAAATGGTAAGAAAGACGCAAACGCGTACCTGCATTGGCTAAAAGTGTTTAAGGAAGCCGATCGTATGGTATCAATGAAGTTGAGCTGCAGAAACAAACCTCGCCTAATCGACTGCTTAAAGAGGCTAACTCCTAAAATTGCCATCATATGCTCTCGTGAGACGGGCGACCACCACGGAGGATGTGAATTATACTCATCTTTTTGTGCCTTTGGGAATTAATTTATAGGCCTCAGAGGCGAAGAAGCTATCCCACTTCACCCCGTTACGGAAGTCATTTCAGTCGCCCTCGTCAGGGTCGGTACCATTTCGTGCATCTACCTTCTTTAGATGGTTCATACTTCTTAAAATCACTAATCCCAGTTTTTTGCACAATATTTAGCACTTCTCAAAATTTACCTGCAGTACTAATGACAGTGAAATTGAGATAGTCAGAAGAAAAGATGGCGAACGAACGTTGCTTTCGATAACAACTTGTCAAGCCAGTACAGTTATATGGGACGGAGTACAGTGAGTGAAAAAATCGATAAAATTGAGACGGTCTGAGGTGGCAGCCATGCATCTGCTCATTCACTTGCTCCTCTGTAGCAGGTTAAAATGGCCGTACGAGTCGGCGCCTTTCCAAAGGAATAAGAGAGCACCTTCCGGCATGGTTGGCAATTGCTGAAACTAGGAGAATTGACAGCGCCATTCTTGCGCATGCAGTGGATTCAGGGCATCGTGTGGATCCCACTGAGGCATTTTGTGTGATTTATAAGGTCCCCTCGAACTACCCTAAACTACTGGGCCAGAGCTGTTAGCAACAGCAGAAGCGGTCGCAATCAGGTTACGAAAACGGACCCTATGCGCCCAGAAGAACCTCGCTCAAGCTCCGCGCTTACCGTGGTCAAAGGTTGACTAACCACATACAACTTTCTGCGCCCTTCCGCTCCTGCCTAGCCTGTCTTTTAAGAACTAAATTTTATCGATTTTTTCACTCACTGTACTCCGTCCCCTATAACAGTAATGGCCCGACGAGAAGGTATTGAAAGCAACGTTCGTTGGCCACCTATTCTTCTGAATATAGCTATGAGGATTTCCACAAGGCTGAGATTGAGATACTCGACAGAAAACAGTTCATGCCTGAGTAAAGAGAATGGAGACTGATTGACTGTCCATCATACTGGTCTTTTGGTCTAATTTTTAATGGTTCTCCGGGGACTTTTCGAGACAGAAGAAGTTAGTGCGCAGACTTCTGTTTTCCCAACCATTCACGGATACCTGAAAGAGAGATAGGAATAACGGCGCATCTGTATGCGGTCGCGTTAGCTTGGGTTGCCGATTCAAGTCTATTTTAGGCAGAACTAACCAAAATAAAATAGGACTAACATCCACCCGACTGCAAAAGGCATTGATCATAAAGGTAGTCAGTCATGTCAGGGTCGCCCATCGCATACTTCAAAATTAGTCACCTTGATTTTGCTGTTGCATAATGAACTGCAGTGTCCATCACAAGAACAGGTCTAAAGGGCGTAGAGGCCGGATGGTCGAACGCTCGAACCACCGACCAGCCTACTCTAGTCTGCACTCTCACTGTAGCCACTATGCACCATTGGAATCACTGTACTCATTGTCATCTACTTCCTACCCTCGTAAGCAGTGTCGTATAAGCTGCTCGGAACCGAATGAGAGAAGAACGTTTGTCGTGGAATCGTTTCGTAAGAAGGTCAGTAATATTTGGGAGGGGAAGCATACTGAGGGCCGTTAATGTTCGTTAGAAGGCGCAGTTCACTGCTGTCGTTCTTTCGGTGAGCGGCAAACAGTAGGAGGGCTAACTCATGAAATTTAAACCGATATTCCGAAAAGCGTTTTCGTTTCGAAAAGAATAATTAAGTAGGATTGTAGAATAGATCAGCCCGCAGTATAATACTACAACAATTCCGTTACCTCAGGATGCCGGCTTACAAAAGAAATGCTTTCCGGCTTCATGCAAAAATTATACTCTGTAAAAAATGACTACTTATGTAGCATGCATTTTTCTCATTGATTCTCGATGCCCTTAAAAGTTCAATTATATTTCATGGAAAGCACGAAACGAAATATTCATTCTTTCGCTCATTCAGTAGAAAAGGACGTCTTCTTGAAATTTTTTACTCGAAGGACGGAGATAATTCGGTTTTAAAAAATTTTCTAATCGTGAGACTTTTTCTAACAGTGAAATGGCCGTTCATAAAAACTCATGACTCTGCATTTACCAATGTGGCTTTTAAAGTTAACAATGTGGATCGAATCCACTGCTGAATTTTATTAACCCTGAATGGTCTCCTTTTAATACCGTAGAGAAATGTGTGGTTTTCCGTACGCGGAAAATATACGGCTTGTAGTTGGGAAACCCCGATTCCAAGTGTAACAGTGGAGCGGGTTCAAAATTATTCGGAAATTGGAAAAGTTTTTGAAAACCGAATATCACCTTTTTTTCGAGTGTATGATTGGAAGAAGACGTAATTGTCTACCAAATGGGCCAAAGAATGAATATTTCCATGCCCGTTTTCCATGAAATATAATTGGACATTTAGGGGCTCCGAAAATCAATGAGAAAATTTCATGCTCATTAAGTAGTCATTTTTTACAGAGTGTAGTTTTTTGTATGCAGCCGGAAGGAAGTTCATTGGAAAGCCGACATCCTGATTTAACTTAAATATTATAGAATTATGTAGCAAGCTGACTAGTTTTACAACCCTACTTAATTAATCTTTTCGAAACGAAAGCGCATTTCGAAATTTCGGTTGAAATTTCAAGAGTTAGACCACCTACTGTACATATGGTGATTTAAATTTCATAGCGGGTAACGGTAAGATGTGGTTATGTAGCCCCAACTGCAGTAAAAA
Organism: Spirometra erinaceieuropaei; assembly: GCA_902702965.1. Lineage (NCBI taxonomy): Eukaryota > Metazoa > Platyhelminthes > Cestoda > Diphyllobothriidea > Diphyllobothriidae > Spirometra > Spirometra erinaceieuropaei. The sequence continues at coordinate 1,701,767 of CACRXP010000007.1, read as the reverse complement.
AGCCCCAGCCCCCTGTACTATAGGGCTGATGGTAATAGGGTGTTTTATGGGTGGAGCCGGGCAATGTACAGGCGACAAATTCGAGTGGTTATATGCAAAAGAAAAGCTATTGAAAATGCGCGATTGTACATGTAGTGTTTGAGAAATAGTTCTCCAAACCTCTAAACCCTAAACGTGACCCCTAGCCCCAACACCAACTGTATTTTATCCATCAGGTGGGGCTACATAACCGCATCTTACCTGGGTAATTAACTAAATGTACTTTTAAAAAGATCATAATGAGACTTTTGCAAACGCGACGCCTTGTACATGCGAGGTCTTCAACGTCTTCAGTCTTATATAAACTCAGAATAATAAAGCCCCACAACACACAGCAGATATCTTTCCATCTTTAATTCAAAGCCGAATAACTTTTACGCCAGAGGTCAACTATCGAGACATAAAAACCTGTGACATATAGTCACATCATTACTTAAACGAGCATGTACGCAGGATTGGGGCATTAGAAATAGACTCGCGCACTTACTTCCGAAATCAGGGAGAAACGACTGTTCCTTGCGGTCCCCTCTTCTCTTCCATTCGGCATCTGGATGCATAAAAGGAAGGGCATTAAATCTTTACAAACTATTTTACACTCAACAGATTTGACAAAACACACTCTAATACGCGTTTGGCGAACTTCAATAAATCAAAATATAAATCAAAGCACGCATAAGCGATTCCCCCTGCTCCACTACGGTATGTTGGAGCATGTGGTGGACATTGTCGGTAACGACGATCGAACTGTCATGTCACTTTAACGAGGAAGTAGGCAGGATTGGAGTAGTAGAGATGGAGTTGCGCATTTACCTTCGGAATCAGGGGGACTCCTGTGCTCCGTTCGATTAAGCTGGCTAAGCAAAAACAGACGTATATTTTCTTTGTATCCTGTCAAGTGGCGAATCAACCATCTCTGCACACAAAACACCAGTGCAGTCAATATCACTTGCTGCCTGTCCTCATGAGCGACGTTGTGTAAGCAACAGTAGGTGGACTAACTCATGAAATGCCAACCAAAATTTCGAAATGCCTTCTCGTTTCGAAAAGATAAATTAAGTAGTGTTGTAAAACCAATCATGATGCAGCATAAATCTATAATGATCCAGTTACCTCAGGGTGTCGGCTTTTAAATAACTTATTTTCGGCTGTATGCAAGCTCTACACTCATTTTCTCATTGATTTTCGATGCCCTTGAAAATTCAATTATATTTCATGGAAAACATGCAGAAAAATATTCATTCTTTTACGTATTCGGTAGAAAATCACGTCTTCTTCCAATTTCATACTCAAAAAAATTTAAGTCGGTTTTAAAAACCTTTTCTAATTCCCGAATAATTTTGAACCCGACCTGCTGTTACACTTGCATTCAGTGTTTCAAAACTACAAGCTGTATATGTTCCATATAATCAGTAATGTTTAGGAGGGAGCCTGAACTGAGAGCCAAAAGTGTTCTCTAGAGGAGGCAACCCACTAGTGTAGCCCTCTCTGTGCGCGGCCTGCAGTGCAGTACGGCCAGTCATCTTTATGACCCAATGATTCCTGGTGTGCAGTGTGGCCTCAAACTTACAGTGGGTGGGCTAACTCATGATGGGTCAACCGAAATTCCGAAATGCGCTTTCGTTTCGAATAGATTAATTAAGTAGGGTTGTAAAACTAGTCAGCCTGCAACGCAATTCTATAATCTTTCAGTCACCTCAGGATGCCGGCTTTCGAATGAATTTCCTTCCGCCTGCATGCAAAAACTATACTCTGTAATAAATGACTACACATGTAGCATGCATTTTTCTCATTGATTCTCAATGCCCCTAAAAGTCCAATTATAATTCATGGAAAGCACGCATCAAAATATTCACTCTTTCGCTCATTCAGTAGAAAATGACGTCTTCTTCGAATTTTATGCTCGAAGGAGGGAGATAATTCGGTTTTAAAGTTTCTAATTCTGGGACTTTTAAATACCGTGGAATTGCCGTTCATAAATCGTCATGTCTCTGTATTTACCAATGTGGCTTGTAAAGTAAACAATATGGATCAAATCCACTGCTAAATTTTATGAAACCTATATATTTTCCCTTTATGACCGTAGATAAATGTGTGGTTTTCCGTGCGCAGAAAATATACGGCTTGTAGTTTGGAAACCCTGAAGCCAAGTGCAACGGCAGGTCAGGTTCAAAATTATTCGGGAATTGAAAGAGTTTTTGAAAACCAAATTACACCTTTCCTTCGAGTATAAGATTGGAAGAGGACGTAATTATCTACCGAATGAGCAAAAGGATGAATATTTCTATGCATGTTCTCCATGAAATATAATCGAACTTTTAGGGACATCGAAAATCGATGAGAAAAATGTATGCTACTTAAGCAGTCATTTTTAACAGAGTGTAGTTTTTGCATGCACCCGGTAGGAAGTTCTTTCGAAAGTTGGCATCCTGAGATAACTGAAATATTATAGAATTATGTTGGAGGCTGACGAGTTTTGCAGCCCTAGTTAAGAAATCTTTTCGAAACGGAAACGCATTTCGGAATTTCGGTTGACATTTCATGAGTTAGCCCACCTACTGTAGTTATACAAAATAGGATAATAGCACTTTGTTACGCTCGACCCCCCGTCCATGCGAGATCATTAACACCTTTAAACCTAGATAAATTCAGTATAAAAAGAACACCACAATATGGCGGCTACCCTTCTTTTTTATCCGCAGTCGAATATCTTTTAAGCCGGAGCTCAATTCTTGAGGCATAAAAACGTGCGAAATATGTTTACATCACTACCTAGAGGAGCAGGTCAGCAGAAAGAGAGTGTTAGAGCTGGTTAGTTATCTCTGGAATCAGCGAAAGACGACTGTTTTTTTCCTACCTTCTTGCTTCCGGTTTATTTTCCCCTTTGGTGATGTCCCTGTACGTACAAGTAGAACTACGTTAAGGCATTATGAACTGTTCCACTTTCAGTAGACTTGAGTAAACACTTGCAAAATAGGTTTTTCACATATTTCTCTAATCTAAATGATTCATTTCTGAAAACCGTTGTGGCTTAAGTTGGATTCTAACCGTTTACAGCAAGGATATGACTTTGATATAATCAGCACTCTAAGCAGCCCCCAGTGGACAAGTCGCAACTCAGTTGGTTAGGATGGTGATTGTAAAAAAACAACGTCCTCACCGTAAAGAATTTAAATCCCACGAAGGCCGCCGCCATTTTAACAACTGGAGCAATTGAATGCTTCGTGTCGTCCAGCTTTTAGTCAGCCTCTACTCAGTAATTCTAGAATGCATCCCCAAATACGTCACGATCCTTCAGTACGTTTCAATTTCTTATACAAAATTCGGGCACCCGGCAACCTTCAAATGTTCATGCGCTACCTGACTGTGATGCGCGAAACTGGTCGTATATATTCGGACTCGCCCCAACCGTAATGGCAGTCGGGAGCTTTTAACGCCTTTGTCTCGTTTAGGTTCCACAAAGGGAACACTGTAAGCTCAGTCTGTAACGAGCGAACAACGTTGTAACGATAAGAGATGGTACAGTTCAGGAATGGTTTAAGGAGGTCGGGTCTGGAGATGAGAGCCCCAAAAATGCCCCGTGAGGCGGCAAACTATCCATCCTATTGGCAGGGCGGAGAAAGACAGATCGCGGAATTACCTATTAAGTCTAAATGAGAAGGAAGGCTTTCTGCGCGGCATAATGTGTGATCTTCTGCCTGTGGTATGAAAAAAGAAACTGCATGACCAGTGAATGTCCCCCCCTCCGCAACTTACACTAACATCCGATAAAAACATAGATCGAAATAAAATCCTTACAATAATTCCGAAACACAAGTGACGCACTTCTCTAAGCAGATTTTACAAGTAAATGCACAAAGGGGTCCGTGCGAAAACCCGACCTCCACCCGAGGGAGGTTTTGGCCGTTAGTTCAGCAGTCTATAGGGTGGATTCTGTGCTCCCTCTTCGCCACTCCCATTTTCCACTTGAATAATCAGATGCGTGAGATCACGCCGGGAAAACGGAAGTAAAAAAACCAAATATTTCGCCAAGATCAAAAACACAAAGGCAGTCCGTAGGACTTCATAAATACCACGCCACTTCGCGACTATACTATACTCACTTGAAAATAGACATTTTGAACACCACGTATTGTTATACTCAAAGATATACACTTCGTCAACATCACTTTACAAATGATCTGTAGGTCGGCAATATTTTTATTACTGCTTATGCAATGTATTAGAAACTCAGCAGAATAGTACAATACTTTCGGAATCACGGGCGACTAAAAGGTAGTGTCGATGAAATGTGTTATGTGTCCAATGCTTCAAAGTGTCAAATTTCAACCAGATAACACGCATTAAACGGGTTTGGCGATGTTGCGGATATGAGTGTTGACGCATAACTAGGGTTGTAAATTCCTCAAAGCACTTACAGTGAGATTTAGGTGGACTCAACTAATACCTTATCAATATTCTCCGTGGTACACACTTTCCAGAATTATAACAATGTCACACTTATAAATGTGTGAGTTCTACTAATAAAACGCACGGAAGAATTATTCAGTGGATTGCGAAAGCTAAACGGCTCTACGGACTTCGTAACCATATCGTCACAAGACTATCTTAAAAGCCCAAACCTCCTATTTTAGTCAGGGTGCGAGTGTGCGTATGGAGCCCCGCCAGGTGCAAATTGGTCTACAGCATTGGCGACGCAAAAGAAGTCGGCGTCGTGAAAAGCAACGACTCCGATGACACATTTTTAGGGGCGTACGTGGTGCGTACAACATCGCGAACTTGGCAGCAACCTCACAGCTAGGAGGTGTTCTCAACAGCAAAGCCTGGAGGCAGGCATCACCCCGGGTCTGTTTGGAGTTGTTTGTAGGCGCTCATACACACGTCTTCTTCCCGACTCTTACCTATTTTATTTGCCAAACCGCTTGTGAATCACTCTAATTTTAGCCCCGCCCTCTGAAACCTCGTTGGCGTCCTGCGCTTAAAAGGTATAAAGTGGTCGAAATTAAGCAGTTGCCGAAAAAGGCCCGAGTTGTTTCTAGCTAATGACATATCTTATAATAACTTAGTGTTTCGGCGTGTTTAAAGCTCTAATACCAGTGCAGCGCACTTTGCCAGGGCTCCAAATTTTGTTGAATGACGTTGGATTTCTTTTCTTGGCCATTGTCGGAGGCTGTTGGCTATCTGAATGAGCGAACGACACTATTGATAACCGTCTCAGTCTGCGCGCATGGACTGACTAAAATGTTTACGAATGTTATTACTCTAGTGTGCTAACTCACCAGCCATTCTGAACGGCCATCGGATTCGGATATGGCGGCAGACATAAGGACCTCTCAGAAAGCGAAGACCAATCAGCACCCTCATACTTAACAAACACTCCTAACAAACCGAGAACGCCTGAATCTTTGCTTCCGACCGCGTCTACACGCTAATCAGGACTCTGGCAGCTATTACTTACTTTTTATAAACAAATGGTCCTTTTGCTTACCCGTCCCAACTCTCACTTATGGCATTTTAGAAGGGGTCTCGGATGCTTTTGAGGACTGTCATGTAGACAACTTATTAAAACGCATCGTAAATGTATGCGAGCAGCGAAGAAACTAAAGTTGGACGTCTTGAGCGAATCATCTCTGGATATCCGTTCTAAAAAGCCTACTAATCACATGAAAAGACGCAGAGGAAGAGAGCACAACTTTTAATACTAAAGTACAATGCACGGTGAAATATAGCAAATATTAGCCATGATATCCACCACCGCATGCAATGTATGGATTGAAGTTCACACCAAATAATTTAAAGTCCTATGAGATAAAACGATTGTGGAAGTTTACAGTACACTAAGGCTCTGTGAAAATAGTCAAATATAGCTTGCAATGAAACAGTATTTATCGTTTTGGCTTACAAGAAGTCCTGAAAACTGTCGACGCCGTACGGCGTCAGCTAATGACACAAGTGCATGATTAACCTCGTTCGGTAATTTAATATGCTCGGAAGTCTGTTGAACGTGACTATGGTTTCTGGAAAGCGTCTAGGCCCCAAAAGTGTTTGTGATGGGCACAGGCTTACCGGATTCACACAGTTTTTTGCGTGCACGGAGAATCTTTAATTAGGTCAGTTTTTGTAGACACGAGAACAGCATTAATACACTGCATAAATATTTCATTCTTTATTTATAAAGGTTTTGTGTAGGAAGTAAATGATTTTGATGGGCATAGCAGTGCACACATGGCAGATGACACCCAAAGCATAAGTTTTTTTCGACATTAAGCGCCCATTTGCCCTTCAAAATCATCGAAAATTGCTTAAGAGGTTACTGAGTAAATCTGGAAAGCGTTCAAAGAAATGTACAAGGAGTGGAAATATAAATTGCAAGGTCCCCTATCAACACATGGCCCCGTCACTACCTGGGACTACGTCGCGGCTATGCTGGGCTAGGTCCCTTGCAAATTTAGTCAAACGTAGCCCGTTGTAATGAAGTCAATGTGTTTTATGTCTCGCAAATGTTTTGTTTTTACAGTTAGATATATGTTGTATGTTCTATACAATACATATCCGGGCGATTGAAATCGAACGTCATTCTTCTCTATGCCGAATATCGGCTTTGTTTAAGTGAGTTATGTACACGGCCACGTGGAGGACACTTTTACGCTGACTATATGCACGCAGATCGATATTCCCGTTCAATCGATATTCGATACCCACATCCACGTGATCGTAGTACGTTATCCAATTCCTTTTTCATGCTTCTCTGTGATGGAATATGTCACTTTTTTAAGAAAAAGTTTTGTTTAAGTCGCTATAAGTGGACTTAAACCTACTGATAAGAATAGCACATCTTCGGACTGATTGAGTGTAGTGTATGCCGGAGCAATATTTGTTCGTGCTATTTATATGCCTATTCGAAGCAAATATGGGTCGGAACTACTGGAGAATTCACCGAAGCACCTTGCACAAGATGAATAAGTGTGCAAAGATGGCGTTTTATGCCGCCACAGAAGATCCTTCACTAGCGTCTACGTCCTCTCTGGTGGCGGAACGATCTCCCGAAAGCCAGATGTCCCACCCAAACCCAGAGGTTTTCGTTTGTAGGAACTTCATGCGTATGTGATATGATGGTGTAGACGACGGCCAAACTGATGAAAGCCCAAACCTGTTTAGTGGCAAATGCTTCTTAATGGATTTGAAGGAGTGCTGATTGAGGGTCAAAATGCCGCGGTCCGTAGCGAGGTTGTTGCTCCATGTGTTGCAGCCGTGCCACCCAAAGGCCCGCGAACTCTAATGCAGACACCCCGAACATGCGTTAGCCAGTCTCTCTCCAACGGCAACTGGGTCCATTTAAGCCTTAGATGTGGTCTTTTGAAAGATCTCCAACTTCGGACGTCAGCTTTGCTTCCGACAATGCGGGTGCAGCTGCACACTGACGGGATGAAGTAGTTTAAAAGGAATGATCAGTGTCTATGGCCAATTCTCGGCTGCGTCACCTAACCCGTCATTGGACAGCCGTTTGTTGTTGGAGTATTCTCAGGTTCCGGCAAGCCTGAGCCCTTGGAGGTCCTTCTGGGCCAGTGCATCTCGGATCTTAAGAATCTTCTGACGAGCGGCCTCCAGGTCCCAAATACGGATGACATAGTTAAGGTGAAGCTCGCCAGTGTCATCTGCGAAACGTCTGCTCGCTCGTACGTCCGGCCAGTAAAAACGCATAATGGATATTACGACTGTGACTGGCAACTGGCCTAATGGGTACAAATGTTATTCTCCTATGTGCTGTCATATGGAAATGCCCGTGGCAAACCTCATGACGTTCCTGGGACATAGTGGGCGTCTGCGCGATGACAGGTCATACTGCATGAGAAGTCAGGAGCAGCATCACAAAGGTACATCAGCTTTCAGGGACTTGCCCATCAACATGGTGGCTTTCTTTCCAATTAATTACATGCATCTTGTGTGCTTCAGTGTCATGCGGAAGCTGCTGCACATGTGACCGCTTGCATCCAGCAAGAAGGTCGCTTCAATAAATGCCTCTATTAAACAATGCAGTCAAAGTCTGTCAGCCAAATTTCCTCACAAGCGCAAACATCTAGACTATCTGGAACATTAGAAAACTGCGAAATACCTCCAATTTTTCTTGCGCACAGGCACTGTTGCGCTAGCTTCCTAGCTTGACGAACGAATAAAAGAAGAAAGTGTTCATAAAGGTACCCCGATACCATGGTCGTTTCAGTGCTCATGATCAACCACTTAAGGGATAAAATCAGATATACAAGAGTTCAACGGCATTCCTCAGCACCAAAAACAAAGTTTAAGATGCTTATGGTTAATCAGCAACAAGTAGTAGGTTCGATCGTTCCTTTCATCTATTTATTTAAACAAATTGGGAGAAATTCAGCGATTTTTGTAGGATTCGAACCCATGGCCACAGGAGGAATGATTGGGTACACCCAATCGTCTGAACGCAACAGGACTCTTGGTGCCTAAAATTCGTTTTCCCGGTCTTGAGTCAGAAGTCCGCTTGAACCAGATTTTGCCGAAAAATATTGGGCGAGTTTCGACTGGCAAGTCAAACTTTGCATAAATGCCACTGTTTCAAAACTATAATTGGCAGATTTAATTCTCTTCTAATTCATCATTGGATACATATTATTGGCTAACATCTACTTAAGTTTTCCGAGTTTATAAAGTATGGAAAAAATAAATACCTTCCTGCATCGAGGCGTTCGTAAAATTCTCAAGGTTTTGGAATCTAGTCCGTTGATAGAGTAAAACAAATTACCTGGGTTCATTATCTGTCCGAGTTAAAACAAAGCTTAGTCTAAAGACGCCCGAAAATTGCCATGACTTGTTCAAAAACTGTATAGCACATAAGCCACCTAACAATTGCTGAGGCGCTCAACAGATATTTAAAATTGGTTGATGGCGAGACTGCCGGCACAGTCATTTCTACCAGGGGCAGTCTAGCTGTACCGTTGCTGCATGGGCACTCTGATTGCCGGGAAAATTAAGGACAACAAATCAGAAACTGTGAAATAAAAAGACCGTGTCTATCAGGTAAAGAGAGAGCAAACATACAACTCAAAAACAATGGCCAAAATTACGACTAACTTTGAAACCGTACACAGTTATAAAAAGATGTCGGAAATGGCATGTGGAAAGCCTGACTTTAGGAATGTACTGCACAGGATGCCGGAAGCTAAAGGTGATGGGATGGCGCTAGGGAATATTTGTTAAAAAATAATTAGCAAATTAAACTCTAGTTCCAGTCAAGATAATAAATCAGGATCTGTTCTGAATTACAAATTTTACACATGAAGGAGGTATTTGCGGCCTTGGGAAACTGTCTTTATAGAAAAATTTGCGAAACGTTTCTATGTCGGAGGTAATACATAAGATTATTTACTGATTCTACGGAAGGTACGTACTCAGGTCTGTGTTCTACACTTTCGGCCAGTCTTCAGAGCCCCAAATTATTCCTTTCTTTAAAAGGGTCTCAAGCTCTGAATTTAACCACATGGGAAAATACCGCCCCACCGTTCTTTTGAAAGGCCGTTTTAGGTCAGATGGTCTATTCAGTAACGTTTAAGCCTCCCCTGTTACTCATTCATCAGCCCACGTTTCCTACTAAACCAAATTTCTTTGCCACGCGTGTAGTCTTCTGTGCAGATACTTCCACCGCTGGGAGAAATGGCGTTAGCAGGACGTCGAACATTCGGAACATTTACTCGTTAGGCCCCACTGGTGGAGGACGATGCCTGTTATTCACAGTATCTTCACATACATGAAAGTAGGATCGAAGCATCTTGCCCGTTGTCCTTACCTGTCACCCGTTCTGAAGAAAATGCTGGTATATAAGCCACAGTTCCCATTTACGGATGGTCGTAATGGGTGTATTAAAACAAGCAGAGTGTGGTTTACGCCCGCCGGTCGATACCCGGGGCGTCCATGCTTGTGCAAAATTTGTAAGGTTCTGTTATTTTCAGGAGAGTATGTTGCTTTAGCGTATAAGTACAGAAATTCGTCCTTGCCGTTTCCCGGATTTTGTTCTCTGTCATTTTTGTAATTTGAACGCAACCTTCCTAACCGGAGCTAAGTAATCCTGTTCGGAATATTTTTGGAGTTTTGTAATAATAATAATTGTATGTAATGCCAGTTTACAGGCACTGTCATAGAATGATAAAGCGCGGATCATGCAAGCATTGAAAAAAACTTTTGATGAATAAATACAGAGGATGGTTGTTTGTAGTTTGGTAGGCTCAGGAGAAAAAACTGCTTCCCGTGAAAAAGCGTCATTCCGGAAAGGTATGGGTGATACTGCAACGGATATTTTCAGTCTCCACTCCCTCCAACAATAATAATAATAATTTTTATTAAAGACCCGTCGAGGTCCCATCAAAGCAAGTAAAAATAAATTTACATGCGAATTTTAGGCTAGGTAGGCAAAATCTGTACAAAGCGCAATTCATAGTGTTTGAATTACTAGTCCGTTAAGAAGAATGATTAGCGAGGGGTGAAAAAAACTCCACATGAAAATTTAAAATGATTGGATTAATTTTACAGGAGAAAAAGACCCTCACCAGTAATAGCAGAAAAATGCGGGCAGGGCTGACCTGCATGTGGCGGTATATAACGGATTATAATCGGACCATCGTCAGGGCAGAAATAAATGTCAGCTATGAGGGGCACGTATGCGGGTCGGACAGGACTGACATGCATGTGGTATTGCATACGCGATTTAGAACCGACATCGTCAGGGCTGGATTGATACGCCAGATGAGCCTATTCGCGTCAAAGAGGCCAGACGAGAGGAACCCAGACACGATCGGCCACATTACGCTTCAAGCCCAGCCCAGGAGTGGGGAAGGGAGGTACGACGAAACTACTGGTATACGGCGAATACTGAGGGTTCCACCGTGAGCGTCGACAGACCGCGCGAGGTCGAAATGCGGGAGATGACATCCAGAACCGTGAAAATCATCGCTGCATATCACATTGTAAAACGGACTTCATGAAGGGGTAAGTAGGCGGGTCAGGCAGGATTGGCCTGTATGTTGCCTTGAATAAGGCAAATAAGTGGCGAAATTGAAAACCGGTCTCGAGGCGATAGGAACCCAGATGCGATCGGTTACATTCATCCGAGTCCATCCGAGGATGGGGCAATGGAGATGCGACCAGACCTCTAGTATATGGCGAATACAGAAGGCTTCGCCAAGACCGTCAATGGAGCGTATTCTGTGAACTGAAAAATTGGAAAAATTAACACTTCTGGTGAGGGATATTAGAAAGCGATACGACTCACAAAGGAAGGAAATGTGAGCAAATACGGAAAGCTAATGGCGGCGTCCTAAATTCCCGGTGGCCCTTTCTAAGTGTCATAGGGAAAGTTGTCCGGGAAGGATGAGGAAAATAAAAGTTTAATCGAGTCAGTATTTATATAAAGGAGTAACCTTCTCTTAAAGGTGTGTAGATTATCCAAAGATCTCATATTTATTGGAAGGTTATTCCAGAGGAAAGCGTATCTGGAAGCGAAAAAAGAGAACGCTTAGAGGTGGAGGAAGCTGGAGGAGGTATAATCAAGAAAGAGTTGCGAAGATAGTATGGGCGACTACTAGGGGTGAGTGCTGAAATCCGAGGAAGATTTGAACTGTTATTAATGAAAAAGAGGAGACAGAAGCCTGCTTCTAGTCTTCTAACTCATAAAAATTTTAAATTTATTAGCTTGTATCTATCTAAGTAGGAGACATTTGGATGTTCCCTATCAAAAGTTTTTTAGAAAAACGTCTTTGGACATTTTCAACTTTTAAACGACTAGCCTCATTCATCAAACCAAAGAATAGGCAACAATACTCGAAAATGGAGAATACAAACATACGAGAGAGTCTTGATTTACTTTCGGAAAGATAGAAATTGTAAGAACTAAAGCCACAAATCGGGGCAGCTTTGACTGTAATTCTGTCAGCGTATGGCGAGAGATCAAGATTACTAATGTAGCTTAAACCTAAATCCTTTATGGTAGTACATTCAGTCATAGGTGTGCCTTGAAAGACCACTGTTTGAGGTAGTCTATCAAGTCCAAAACACATATAGCGACAGTTGGACGGAGAGAATTCCATTAGTCATTTTGTGCGCCAAGCTGAGTGAGCAATCGAGTCAGCATGGATTTGCTGCAGGCAAAGAAGGGTCGTAGATTTTTTGAAAGAATATACACATTTGAGATCATCAGCATAAATAAATGTTTGAGAATGTTTAACTGCCGCCGAGATATCATTTATGTAAAGCAGGAACAAAAGAGGACCTAGAACGGTGCATTGTACGACACCACTTATAATAGGGCTTTCACTGGAAAGTGAAGATCCCACTAAAACCTTTTGTTTATGATTAGACAGGTATGACTTGATAAAGTCTATTAGGGGACAGCGAATTCCTATAGATTCTTATTTAACCAAGAGTATTTTATGTGGCATTTTATCATAGGCTTTACTAAGATCAAAATAAATGACGACAACTGGTTGATGGCCATTACGAGGAGAAGTAAGTAGATTGAGAAATGACAAATGACATGTTTCACAAGAGCAATCTGGTAAAAAACCATGCTGGGAAGGGCTAATAACTTGATTGGCTATGCAAAAGTCGGGAATTTCTAAGGCGATAATTTTTTCAAAGGTTTCAGCGAGAGAAGGCGTTTTATGGACACCTCGATAGTTCTGAACGTCAGAACGACAACCTGGCTTAAATACTGGAACAATAATAGAAGTTTTCCAATAGTCGTTAAAGAAACCATTTACGTGAAATACTAAAAGGAGTTTGCTAGGCAGAGGAAGAAAATCTCGTAGCTGTTTTATAAGAGAGTTTGGGATATTGTCCCTACATTCTGAGTGAGAGTTAGGAAGATGGTTTGTCAGTTTTTGAATACATTCAGGAGAAAAATTAATGATTCTGAGAGAAACATCAGACAACGGTGGAATTAAAGGGATTGCGTCATTTTCAATGGTGAAATGTTTGGCAAAGAACGAATTTAACATTTCGGCTTTGCCTGACTCCTCTGTAATGAAGGCATCGTTGGTACTAATCAAAAGCGGAATTAGGACTGGACGAAGCAGAGGGACGGAAGAATCCTTGTTCGCTAACATCCGCAGAAACTGTCAGTGATGAAACCAGCCAAAGGAGATCAGAGACCACGAACGCCATCATTACGTTATAGTCGATTAGTGGATTCAGCACCCAAAATTTATGAGAGTTTTTCTGAATGCAAAAGTCGAGTAATTGTTCACTTAAACAAAGAATGCTTTTGCAGTTTTAGCATTTCTGGGTAGTTTATTCCAAATAGCAATTGCGTTCACAGAAAAGAACAACCGATATTCAACGGAACGTGCCAGAGGAAAAAATAAACAGACCTTTCGGTGATTGTTAGGTCGGCAGTGGGCAAGATGTCTTAAAGCAGTGAGTGGGTTTAAGGTATGATTATATAAAACCTTAAATAGTAAACACAGTCCCTTTCGTAATTTACGAAATCACAAGGGGTCAAGGTCTGCAAGCCGGCAACGTACTTGATACGACAAATGTCGGTGTTCCGGAGTTAAAACTCTCTTGGTAAAAAATGCTGGACGGATTCTATTTTCTTCCGCTCAGTAGCACGGATGAAACCAAGTAAAAACTACCAGTATTCAAGGCCAGGTCCGACTTACATTTTTAAAAGTCGCATTCTTATATAGCTTGTTTAAAAATTTCGGAGGATATTCTGGGGCGTTCTGCGTGCTTTGGAGACTATCAGGGTGCAGTGCTCCGAACGATTAATACTCTTGTAGTATGATACCCCCAGATCCTTAATAATTCCAGGCGCATTTATGTCGTGAACGTCAATACCTAGTTTAGGTTGGTGGTCGTCGCCAACCAACATGACTGTACATTTATGCCGAGAAGTGAAATGGCCCCATGTGCAACACCAATGGACAAAGCTCTGTAGGTCGTTCTTTAGGAGTTCGAGCACGATGTCACGATCTACCGGCTTATATCGATATGCAACTTGCAGATCACCGGAATACACGAAGTACCTACTGGTGCACTGCAGGTAAATTAAATTTTCAAGTTCGTTCATTTTACCAAACAGGATTCATTCGGCATACAGAACTTGTAGTGTTCCTTAAATATCTATAACCGCCCCCATTGTTATGAGCTTCTACCGACACGACGGCGTCGGTACCTTATCTAAATGAAACCCTAGCAAGATGGTTTCCGGACCCATGGTTTACGCTCGATTAATTTACGCCTGCAGGCAAGGCCCGACAAAGCGCACCGAAAATTTAAGTTTGGAGAAAGTGCGGAACTAAGGGATGAACCTTGCGTTCGGTGCGTATACATCCTGCTGTGCGCTTTCCTTCGTTACCTATGTTATGCAGAGACGGGTTGCAGTTGAAAAGCCGTCACGAAATTTGTTGGCCCCAATAAATTTTTCTGTACATGCTTGTTTTCAATTCAAAAACGAAAAAGTCCTTTCGACTTAAGGACGCCCATTAAATAGTATATGAGAGATCAGAAGGAGGTTTCTCAGTGCCCTAATCAAAGACGTTAAGCGCAAACACAGAAAGTTTAAAATGATATCGTCTCAAGAGCATGTCAGTGTACGGGTGGCGACTCGGTATGTACGAGCGCGAGCGCCAGTGACAGTAATATAACAGCAACTAGGCCTATAATGGAACCTGGGTGGACTTTTAACCGAGGTGGCCTATGGAATGACGTAAAAATATTTTATCTTCCGAGAAATTCTAAAATGTCCTTTATATGGATAGGGCAAAACACGATCGAAACTCCGTTCCTTGTTTAAAGATTTATCAGTGAAATTAGTTATGTAATAACTCGGACAAGACGAGCCTCTCATCTTACTTCTTCATGTCTGTGCGTAGCAAGGGCCAGTCTCCCGAAAAGGAATTATACATCCAATTACTGATATTAGTAATAATAATAACTCTCATTCAAGACCCGTGGGAGTCCTATCATAGCAAGTAAGAATAACTTTTGCATTAATTTTAGAATTTTAGACGGGGAATACAAAATTTATACAATACATAATTCATAGTTATTGAATAAGTAGTATGTTACGAAGAAGGTTGAGCGAGTAGTGAAAAAAATTACCATGTTTAGCGATGCAATCAGCACTGTTGCCTTCGCATTAGACACTTTGACGATAGCTTTATAATAGCTGCAGCTATCAAATAGCCTAGTCAGGCCGCTGGTTTTAAATTTGAAGATAAGTGGAGGATATCATTTTAAGTGTCTTTTCTGTGAGACCTAACGATTTTAGTACTTGTTTTTTGGTTGAATTTCCTTAAATACAGGCCTCTTCTCTAAGAACTGCCTGTTGCCATCTCCTTTTGAGTTCTGCTAGTTTATGCCCGTTGTTCACTAATCGCACTCGGCAATTCTCATTTTGTGCATCCGATTTCTCTCTAACTGTTGTAATTTATTTTTACATCGTTAGCCCCTAGCTGAAATTCAGTCAAATTGTCTGCCAGAAGTTTTCTTAATCACAAATTGCCTCGAGACAAGATGAGACCAAAAGTCGCTGGTCGACGTAAGCTCTCGACTCTTGTAAGTAAGCATGGCCTAACTAAACGTAAGTCAGAAGCTTTACCTAATTCTAAGTCAGATGATATTACTAGTCAGTCGTCACCCGTTGTAATTGATCGGCAGCTTAATCTGTCTGCACTTGACCACTGCAATGACTTTATGCTAAAGTTTGGCTCTTTGCTGACAATTCTTGGACATTTATTCGACGGGAACATCTCCGATATTCCCTCTGAAGAATGTAGGCGTCTCGACTCACTTGTTCACCTGATCGCCAGTGAATCTAGTGATAGACAGAAACGTTCTTACAACTTCCTGCTAAAAAAATGTTCCTCGATCTGCTCGGCCAATTGATGTTGCGACCAATTTCCTGTATTCATGTGGTTTCAACTACAAAATAGCCGATGCCAAACGCTTGTCCTCCCGTAGCAAAAATCCACCCATCTTAGTCAAATTGTTTTCATCAATCGAAGTTGACACAATCTTTACTCATCGAGAGCGTATGACTGCGTACCTAGAGAAGGCAAAATTTTTCCTTTGTCGTGATCTTACTCTTATGGAGCGTAGAATAGGGTCTCTATTCTCACGTAAACCCACTGCTTCTCAGTCTAATGCTCCCCAACTCGGTCATAATACAAGTGGCCGTAAGGATTCAGCTTCTCCTACTCCTGCGACATCTGACTCCCTCCTTCCTCTTTCTCCTACATCTCCATCTCACTCGAACCACTTGACGCATTTGCCTGCCCCTGAACTAGCTGCAGCAGCAGCAGCCCCATTTGTAGTTTCGTATCCTCAGGATAGTCCCGCTGAGACACATGAAACTCCGTCTACATCAGCTTGACCGATAACTTCTATTGTCCAACTGGGTGCTGTAAGGTTTACAGTTAAGTCACCAGTGGTTTGGCGTCAGAACGGTGAGACTTGAAAATTAAATCACACTCCGACCCAAAAGATAGGTCGTAGAGTTCCATTTAGGGGTACGACGCCTTCTCTTAGATCTAACAAGTCTGTTCAGCCCAGCACGTCTACAAACCCCGCAGCTCCAATTATATCCCCGAATAATTCTCTGTCCTGCGTACCGGTTACTTATCAAAGCCCTACTATATATCCAGCAAATAATTCATACATGAATTGCCCTAAATCATTTATGCCCCAACCTAGTTCAGGTTTCCCACCACTTAAGGCCAATTGCTCTCAGGTACGTCAACCTATCTCCTTTGACTTCCAACCTAGACCTGATTTCCCACCCTTTCATTCTTATTGCGGCCTACCCTCACCCACTAGCCCCTACTTTCCTTCTAGCCTCCCTCCTCCTCTCCTTCCTCCATTATTTAACTACCAACAAGTCTACCCATGTTCTAACTCCCCTAGCATTCCAATGTTTGAAAACTATATCCCCACATCCTTTAGGTCTCATACTCAGCCTTTTCTTTCTGACTCCCCGTACGTCAATAACTCTATAATTAACTGGCACTTATTCTCCAAGTGTCATTAATTCACAGCTTACATATCCACCTCCAAATTTTTTTTAAATACCGTCAAAAATAGCATTGCCGTTCGAAACACATTAGATATTATATTATTGAATGCAAGGTCAGTTATAAACAAGATGGCCCAAATCAGAGCCATTGCTCTGGAAATGACGCCTGATATTATATGTGTAACAGAATCTTGGACACATTCTCTAATTCCTGACTCTGCCCTTCTCAGTCAGTCAGTCAGTGTATTTGAGGGAAATAGGCTTACGCCTTTGAACTCCCTATTTGTACATAAAAAATCGATAAACATGCAAAAATGTGAAGCAATTACAGCATTAAGTGAATGCATACATTGATTCACATATGTCACTAGTCACATGGTTAAAAAGTCACATAGTCCGCTTGTTGCTGCAGCATATATCTGTCAAGGCGACATTTAAATGTCTCCACCGATTGAGACATAACAACCGTCTCGGGCAGGTTATTCCACGGTTCCACGACACGGTTGGAGAAGAAATATTTTCTCACATTCAGTCTACCCTGTGGCACACGTAGCTTGAAGGGATGTCCCCGGAGGTGAGTTGTAGCGGCGAGTTGGAAAAAGTCATTGCACCGAAGGGCACAATCCAAGCCGCGCACGATACGGAAAGTTTGTATCATGCCTCCGCGCAACTGCCTATAACTCATAGATGACTTCGATTTTTACCGCCAAGACCGCACGACTAGGCGTGGGAGTGGTTGTCTTCTTTATCTTAAATCCTACCTAAAGCACTCTCCCTATTACTTGGATGTTTCCTCATTCACGGGAAACTTCGGCTTTGCATCTGTTATTCTCTCGCCGCAAAGAAAGGCAATTGTTGGCTGTATCTACAATCCCCCAAATTCTTTTGCCAGTGATGATTCGCAACTCTGTGAAATATTTAAATTAATTTCGGAAGCAGTTTTCGATGTTAAAATAATCACTGGGGATTTTAACCTTCCTGAAATTGACTGGGTTTCCAATAGCTGCCCACCCAGATTCCAGCCCTTTCAAGATATTGTCAATTTTTCTAATTGGTCCCAACTGGTGCGCTCTCCAACAAGAGATAATCACATTTTAGATCTAATCTTTATCAATGACATTGCTCCTCTTTCTGTTGCTTTGAAAAGGGACCTCTTTGACAGTGGCCACGTATTAATTCATTGTTTTTTACCGCTTGCCTTTTCAAAAAAGACAAGCGGCGTTCGGACTTACATGAACTACGACTGCGTAGATAGCGACTTAATAAATAACTATATGAGATCCTTGGATTGGTGTGGCTTCCTCACTTGTAGCGATGAAACCATTCTTCGTGATGTCATGTCCAATGTTTCCAAGGACATTCTAGAGTTTGTGCCGCGTAGATATCTCAAGCCTACTTCTTCAGATTCCCTTGTTCCTCATTTTCTTCAGAACAGACTAAAAACGTTGAGGTGAAAACTGCGTGACCCATCCACTAGTTCCTTATCAGTTCATCTTACAATCACAGAGATCTTTGAGATGGCCTCAAGGATGCGCCAAGCGCGCGACAGGCAAAGAGAATCAATTGCTCTCAGTGGTTCGAGCCCTGGCAAATCCGTCGCTTATATCTTCCGTCATCGGTCCTCCTCTAAGCGTGGTCACGAACTTCCACCCCTGCTGAATGATAACAAAGTCTTCCTAACCGATGACACTGACAAGGCGGAGTTGTTTAATGCTTTCTTTGCAAAACACCTTGCTACCGAGTCCGATCCGGTCCCTTTCTTTCGATCACTTTCAGATAGAACACTTAGCACAATCGATGTCTCCTCAGATCTAATTAAGAAACACATAAGCCGTTTGAAATACTCACACTGCTCAGGAACGGACGGGATTCCGAATTCGATTATTAAATAAGCGTCCGACCTTCCCATATTGCTCAGGCATTTATTCTCTGTTTATATTTCAAAAGCATTCTTTCCTGAAACATGGAAAACGTCAATTATCATTCCCGTTTTTAAGTCAGGATTTCGGTCCGATGTTAATAACTATCGGAGCGTGCACAAAACGCCGTCTCTAGCAAAACTTCTTGAAAGGATTATTTTCAATGTAATTATTGACTTCTGTCTAGCTAATCGGCTTCTGAGCTCTAGTCAGCATGGATTTTTACCTGAACGATCCTGCGAAACATTTCACTTGGTCTTTCTTAATCTAATCACTTCTCTTCGTAATGAGCGGCAGTCAGTGGTAGTTATTTACTTTAATCTTAGCCAAGCCTTTGACAAGGTGCCCCGTAGACGTCTTTTAGTAAAATTTGAAGCTCTCGGCATCCGGCCGCCTCTACTCGACTTCATCAGGTCCTATCTGTCCAACCGATATCAGAAAGTCATGGTCGGTAATAGCTACTCGACACCCCACTCGATCACGTGTGGCGTACTTCAAGGAACGGTTCTGGGTCCGCTACTCTTCCTTCTGTACATCAATGATATTTCGACTGAACTCGGAAATTCGCAAACTTTTACTTATGCCGATGACCTCAAGTGTGTTTACTCATACTCTAAGGACACCGAAAATGTTTGTGTTGAAAAAATTAATGCCGATTTACTACGCTTAAGCAGATGGGGTTCGACATGGCAGATGGAGTTTTCATCATCAAAGTGTAGTTTCATGTCTTTTGGTCCTACCAAACTTCCTGGTCCCATAATTTTTCAGAATAACCCACTCTCAGAATGCCTCTCCATAAAGGACCTAGGTCTAAGTTATACACATAAGCTTACTTTATCACCTCATGCAGATAAAATCTCTGCCAAAGCCGCGCAGATATGTGGATTCATATCGCATAATTTTTTCCTTCCGGAAATGAAGCTAAGACTTTATCAAATGTTTGTTCTTCCAGTCGTCGAATACTGCTGTCCTTTCTTCGGTTTAATGAACGCCTGCGACCGTAATAAAATCGAAAATGTTCAGAGGGTTTTCACCCGGAAACTGTTCTCTCAAGCTTCGTCCAGTATTTCTTATACTCAGAGATGTCAGCTGGCGAACATGAAGTTTTTGTGGGTTAGAAGACTCGAAGCTGGCCTTTGCTTCCTTTTTCGCATCAACTCTAGCTCCAGTCTTCCGCACATTGACACTCTCACTCCGAGAGATCGGTCTTATGCCACGCGCAACTCCTGCATGGTGATTCCGCCGCCTCTTTGTACTACATCTAAGCGTTCCCTCTTCTTTGCTTCCAAATATGCCTTCCTTTGGAATAATCTTCCGCCTGAAATTAGATTATCGCCTAAGTTACTGGTATTCAAGTCGAAATTACGCAAACATCTTACACCGGAAAGCATAAAGGCACTGTTAACGGTCTCATTCCCGAACACACTGATACTTGACTTCGAGAAGGGTCCTCCTGGGATTTAGTGGTAGATCTAGTGGTAACTCTTAATTATATCGTTAGAAATCCCTGTTTTGAATTGGTTTCTAAATCCACTGCTATCACTCCTCCCCCATAGCGACAATTTTCGCGGTTTTTGATGTCATCTCTCGCATTCCGACCTCATGCGGTCTGTCGACGCTCACGGCGGAACCCTCAGTATTCACTGTTTACTAGTAGTTCGGTCGTACCTCCCTTCCTCACTGCTCGGCTGAGCTCGAAGCGTGCTGTGGCCGATCGCATCTCGGTTCCTCTCGTCTGGCCTCTTTGACGCGGCGTATCAATCCGGCCCAGACGATCTCAATTGTGACTCCCGTATACAATGCCACATGCAAGCCAGTCCTGTCTGACCCACATTCGTACCCCTCAACGCTGAGATTTATTGCTACCCTGACGATGACCGACAACATTCCGTTATATACCGCCACCTACAGGCCAGTCCTGCTCGTTTTTTTTCTGTCATTATTTTTATTGAGGGGTTTTTTTCTCCTGTAAAATTAATCCAATCATTTTTAACTTTTTGTAAGGAGTTTTTTTCACCCCTCAATCATCATGTTTCTCAATGGACTTCTAATTCAGAAAATATTATGTTCATTTTGTAAAGATTCGGCCTACCTCGTCTAAAACTCTCGTGTAAATTTATTTTAACTTGCTATGATGGAACCCCGACGGGTCTTTAATAAAAATTATCTATCTATCTATCTAGAAGTTCTAAATTATCTCTCAGACCCACTGGACTGCCAACCACCAAGATCTTCGAAGCTTCGATAAATGCTGGATCCCTGACTAGTGACTAGAACCAAACCAACATAGGCCCCCTATGTACAGTGGGCGAAAGAATCCCACCAAATAGCTTCGGACCAGTGAGTCTCGCCAAAGTTTTTTGTGAACTGGTGGATTAGAAAATAAAAATAGAATTAATGAGGCATCTTGGGAAGAAATGCTTGATTGGCCTGCATCAATATGGATTTAGAAGGGGTCGATCTTGTCTCAATAAATTGGTCGCAGCCATGGAGTGCTGGACGAAAGTTATCGGAATGGATTCTTTAGTAAACGCAGTCCACACTGACTTTAGAATAACCATTGGCAGTGCCCCCAGCAAGCGACTTATATTTGCGTTATATACAATAGCTGTGACTGAGAGTCTACTGAAACTGCTGGCCGCCTACCCTACGATCACATCTCAGCGTGTTTTTTGGTAATGCCAAATCGGAGTGGATAAACGCTCACAAAGGCATTCCGCAGGGGAGCTTTCTGAATTCAATTCCGTTTTACGTGTATGTAAACGGCTGCCTGGATTGCCTGAACTGCAGTGGAAAATGTCTCTGGCTACCTTTATTTGTGAAAATCGGTAGAAGACGGAGGGAATAAGCATAATTCAAAGACGGTTGGCTTGCAAAATAGTTACATGAGCAGTTCAGTAACTTCAACTTTAACAAATGCTGGGTTATTTGATTACGATCTAGCAACAGGGGGAAATATTATGGCCCAGCTGTGCACAACGGCATTATTCTGCGCTCCAACTGGAACCAGTTCGTTTTAGACTCCACTTCGCAATTATGATCTCTGAACTTGGTACTGGAACCGTGGGCGCAAAGTCACTTTCTGCATTTCTGAAAAAAGTCAATCGCGTCAAATTTTCTCACTGACCTGAATCAAACAGAGTTTGTTTATCAGCATAATACAGTTGACTACGTAGCGGACTTGTGACCAACCATAATCGAACTTTGAGGTTAGATCACGATCAAACCATAGTCTTGGAAAACAAAACTTCAAAATACTTGAGGATCGAAAGCTACCCATAGCCTCCAAGGCATCTAGAGGACCCAGTCGTGTTTGCGCATAGCTCATATGGTTTGCTTACTTTTAGGGTAAATTGTGTGCAAATGGGAACAATGTTCGCATCTAAAATTGGCGTCCACCTGCTTTATGCCAACAGCCAGGAAGCAGTAAGAAGTGCCAAGAGCGTAATAATCACAACAGAGGTGGCATAGGGAAATCCACCTTCAGTTGGATGCCCAAATGTCCGGCTTAAAGTAAAGAAACTGGATAGTGAGCTTGCATATTTAAAGACATTTTTGTAACTTAAAAGAACTAATGAAAAGAATTGTAAAAGGTGAAGCGTAAAACGCAAATATCTGAATAATTTCGTCTCAGAGGCATCGCAATGTACGTGTAAAATAGTAGAATAGAAAAGGTTTATTGCGACACCTCTTGGGCGATGTCAGTCTTCTTTGAACACAGGAAAATAACCTTAGCTCAACTCAACCCTTTTGGCCGCACTTTGGCCGAATGTTTACAAGCGTGGACGCCAGGAACGGAGGATAGCGATACCGAGGCCTCCAATAAAGACAGATGGGATTTCTATGCTGGACGACTGAAGACAGGCAATGAGCCAGCCGAACTAATCTTCCGTAGTAATGGAGTTCGTGGACTCTGATCTCTCTGTCCGGTCTCATCCTGTGAGAGTTGATGCTGGCTCTGCAGCTTGCAACATTATAGAAAATTTTCTCGGCCGACACCGAGCACATTCATTCATGCACCCTGCTGGGTGCAGTCCCAATTCCAAGAAGAGGAACAGATACTGAAAACACCCGATGCAGCGTTGACCGCTCCTCTTTTGGGCTGATGACAATTCAGGGGATACAGTTCTTTTCTCTTTAACCACCCGAACTATCCAAAAATACTATCACCTATGTTCACACCCTCATGAGCTTTTCCCACTGCTAGTCGGCCTGTGACGTACTGTATTCGACGGTTCCTGTCAAAGGGCATTAAATACAATTTCACTATTATTATTATTATTATTATTATTATTATTATTATTAGATACTACTCGTCGAAGTCAATAAAAATGTCGAATGTAGCGCGTCTATACATGCAAATGTAAATGACGAGGGTTTTGTTGTGCCGAGATGTAAGATAACGAGTTCGCAAGGTCTACCATTGCCATCAAGTTCTCCCAGCCATTCGGAGTGTTCTATAGAGCACTTAGTTGAATACGTAGTCAAAACATCGCGACAACAGGGGAGGGGGGTAGGAAAAGTCTACATCAAGAATTTTAAGCAGTAAGTATTCCAGAACCTTCAGTGGAAGAAAATGGAAGCCTCTGATTCAGTCTAGCAACCATAAAGGAGCCAGGATGAAGACATGTATTTACCCTGAAGTATTTCTTTGTCTGATAGTCCAGGGAGTCCCTGATGCTCCTGTTGAGACTCCAAAAGGAGAGTTAAACACGACTTTCTGACGTTCCGAAGTTACTGAATAATACCCAAGAATTCGATGAAGTGTCTTGAATCCAAAAGATCTTCTGTTTGTGTTCTCTAGTTGGAAATTCTGCAGAGAAGGTGCGAGCAAGACCACTGAAAGTAGTCTTTTGAAGCTAACGGCAGGCAGATATAATCTTGCCTCGAAAGACAATTTCGAAGACTCAGTTTTAACAAACGCCAAGTCATCTGACTACGGTCTGGTTACAGAAAGGTTATGAGATTTGAATGTAGGTATTTTGTCGAAGCTCCCCAACTCGAACCAGTTAAGGAATTAAGGAACCTTGGTGTGTGGATGACGCCCACTCTCTAACCTTCGCCCGCCGCGCCAAGACAGCAAAGGAAATTGCGGGTGTCCTGGGAGCGATCCTTCACTTTACCAAAAGGCTTTTGGTCGAACGCTTGAAAATTTAAAGAGTAAAAAAGAGGTCTATTGTAGCACCTCTTGGGCGCTGTCAGTCTCCTCTGAACACAGACCGTGTTAGAATTTTGCGTTCAGGCGTGGCGCCCCTCGATGAAGCAAAACTGCACTTCCTTGGAGAAAGTTCAACGAAGGGCGATCAAACTAGTCAGCGGACTGAATGACCTACCTAATAACGGGGGGATTAAGTAGACTTAAACTTATTCTTCTCTACTACAGGCAATATAGAAGGTACATGATCATGGTCTTTAAACTCCTTTGAGGAGTATACTGTGCACTTCAGTTCGACCGTACTTTTGAATTGGCATAAATGGCAAATCGCCGAGTCCAGCCATGCAGACTGAAGGCAAAGTGCGCCGAACTTGACGTACTGCCAATTTCCTATTCCACCGGGTGATTGAACGAACTAACTAATTGACAAGGACTGATACAATGTACGCATATAGATAGGTAAGCATGTACATTTTTTCAGTGCATGTCTGCATTTAGGGTTTTCGAAGGCTCTGCCTACTTCCCTTCTATTTGCTAAATTACCCGAAGACAGTTCTTGCTCAAAGTAAAGCGCAATGTGATCGCTTGACACTGTCGGCAGTTGATCTTCTAGGTGGAGCACTTTCTCCTTTTCCAGAGTAAAAATAAGATCAACGCACTTGGGCAGTTGCCCTCCCCTAACCCGTGTACCAAAGCTAACTTTCTGGAGGATAAGTTTATACGAATGTGCGTATGGATTTAAGGGTTACGGGCAGTGCCCTTAATGATCCCATTCGTGTGTAGTAAACACAATAAATGCAATTGCATACAGCCTGCACAAAATACCGTCAATTGCGAAAGTTTAGAGAAATGCTTAGCATTAAGCATGCAGTGGTGCATTACACGGGAAATAAAGTCGGGAAGTAAGGCCCAAGGCTGGCCGCAGATAGTCCTTCAATGAGAGTCGTCGATTATTAAAAGTCAAACGACTAAACTGCCTTCTGACTAGAACCTTAGCATCGGAAACCACTGTATCACTTGCGAATAAGTTCCACTGTCGAAATACCCGCTGATTGAGAGACAAGATCATTGGTCTGGGCGCGTGTATTTGCATTTTACCTATTGCGGATGACTGTGCAGGTGACTCATGCTCGTAAACTCAAAGAAATCCTCATATTTGAGCGAATTCTCATGCCCGCGGAGAGTGCAGAATGTTGACATCAGGTTGCACCTCACTTGTTCATAGGACATAAGAGGAAAGTTCAGTCTGGTCAGTCTTTCAGAATATGGCAGAGCCCTTAGTCCGTTCACCATTTTTGTCGCCAATCGTTATCCCTGCTCGATGAGGTCACTGTCTTTCTCCATCCGGGGCATTCATGTTGACATTACAAATTCCAGATGTGGTCTGACGAACCTGTTAAAGATCCGAACGAATAGTTCGAACTGAAGAAATATGAAAGCACGCCTAATCCAGTGAATGATGCTGTCTGCCTTTTGGACGATTCTTTTGTAGTTTTGGAGGGCAGAAAGTTTATATCTGTCCAGATACCTAGGTCTTTGTGCATATGATCTTTCTTTTGTGGAACCCTATTTAAAGTGTACTTGTGTTTGGGGAACGTCTCCGACCAGCTGCACATTTGGATACATAAAACGCTAGGAAACACTTGATGGACCATGCATCCAGATTAGTAACGTATTCTTCCATTTTCTGTGTGCAGTTAGCAGAGCCGATTATTTCCCGAGTTTTGTGCCATCTGAAACATGATGGCACCGCAGTCAAGATATTCAGTATAGTCATTTATGTGGATGACAAAGAGGAGAGATCCTGGAACCCAACCCTGTGAAACATCACTTTCTACTGGTTTTTATCGGATACAGTGGTGCCAAAAATTACGCGTTGCAGTCCGCATTGCAAGAAAACTTTAATCCACTTAGAAATTGTTCCCTGGCTTCAACGTCGCCAAATCTTTTGTAGGATTCGTCCGTGGGGCGCGATATGAAATGCCCTATCGAAGTCGAAGAAGATGTCATCAACTGGATGGTCCTGGTCTGTGGCTTCTGGCCACTTTTCCCGCGAGCGAAGATTACTCGTAAGGCATGAATAACCATGACGAAGTCCGTGTTTAGCAACACATTTTAAGTTTCACTACTCCATCTACGTCCCTTAATGTGCACTTATGGTGTGTCGTTCTGCTCGTTTAGTTTGTTTCCGATCACCCTTCTAAACTGCTTTAGTAGTTGTTTATTTTTGATGGGTGTCAGTATCATAAGTAGCCGCCATTGGTTCATCCGAGGGGAGAGCGTGTTATATATTTTATTTACACTGGGTTTTGCGATTTTGTTAGTGGTGTCAGAATTAGAATTACCTGCTAAAAATTCACTTGAGGAAACGCTATGCTAATTATCGCGTTCAAACCCGGTGTCTTCCTTCTGTATTTTACGTCTTTGCATGAACATGAAGTCTGGGCCAATGAGTGATTTTAGTTTGCGCGGGCCTCTTTCCCATATAGGATTTTGTAGTACTAGATCGTCTTCGGTCTGGGCATAGGTAGTTAAGATTGAATTTTTTCGCTTCTTGAATAAGACCTTCTGGTGGAAGTTATGGGGATGTTTAGGTCCCACGAGTGTTTAAGTTGTTGGATTGTTGGTGTTGGGGTAACCTTTTGAGGTATATTGCGGATAAAATATCGAATTTGCGTTTTAATCTCTCTGCGACTTCTGATGATATCAGGTGTGTGATCGATTCTATTCAGGGCGCGTTCGTTGGGCCGTTTGCAAATGCATTTGGGGGGAAAATAAGTGTCTACTTTTCTCGATAATGGTCTGCAAATGCAAGATAGTCGGGAGGTCTTCTTTATTGACAATGACTTTAGCATCAGTCGTGGTTTCTAACATAGAGCATATAAGGACTAAGACATTATTTTCTACCAGTTATAGGGCCAGGTGACAAGTGATTCAAAGTGTATCGAAATTTTTGAATAATAACCACTTTTGTCGTATCTTGCACAAAACTCAAGGATGAATTGCGACTGCTGCATGGACAAATAATGCAGCCAGAAATCTTAATCTGATGGAAATCGGGACTTTTATTAATGTGGAAGAAAGCACGGGAGCCAGCAGCTAGTCTTCGAACATCGTTCATCTTTCCTTAGCTGTCGAACCTTCGCGCCGCAAGCATTTCGGTGTGTCTAATACAAAAATGTCCCATTAGAATATCTCTGGACATTTTCAACCTAAGAGCGACTAGGCTTGTTAAAAAAACGTAGAATTTGCAATGTTATTCAAGAATAGACAGGATGGACATGCAACATATGCATAATTTAATTTCAGGTAGGTAAAGATCATAAGAATTAAAACTGCAAATGTGGGAAACTTAAGCACTATACGCACCCAGATTCTTGCTAAGGTAGTTAGTTATGGAATACTCTTAATGCCTGAGGGGACTTTAAATATGTAATATAAAAAAATTTCAAAAAATTAGAGTTTCATCCTTTAATTTAGGCAAATGCTAGCGCGGCTTAATAAAAAGCCACAACAGCCAATTACCGTGCGGCATTCTTGCCATCAGGATGTCTCTGTTTTTCCGTCCACTTCTACATCGAATATTCCCCGTCGGTGAGGCCTGAAGTTTTTTCTTTTCGAGTCAAAGTTTCATGGTCGTTTTTATTCCCCTGAGGGTATTGTGTCTTTTCTCCCTCTTTAACCAAAGTATGTTAAACTCGACTCATTTTAGCGTTGAGGCCAGTAATTTGCGCACTTTTTTCAGGCATGCAAAACAGACAGCTCCCTCTTGTATTCAAGCCTCCCTACGCCTCCAGAGAGCGGTGATTTTGTTGGTGGTCTGCTGCAACAGAAAGACATGTCTTTTAGGGCGTATTGCCGCACGAAGCATAATGATAAATGGCTCTAAGTTTTCGTCCTCTACTCATTAGAATTTCACTAAAAAAAATACTCTTTGAAATCATGTGACCCCATATAAACTCGATCGCGGAACAATACCCGTTGGAAGTGATCGTTTGGCGGAAGAAGCCTTATTATACGCCGCGAAATTGCGAAACGATTTTCAGAGTGTAGTAATGAGTGAAAGTACATAGGGAAAAAATAGAGCAGTTGTAAAGAATATCCCACCAATTTGCCTGTAACGCGGACTTCCTGAATGCATGTTGGTGACAAGCCTGAAAGGCAAGACTGGGATTTGCCACTTTCTTCAATTTTGCGATACTGCAACAAAAAATCTTGTTCAGCTATGTCTCGCAGATTCCTCGGTTCTAGATCTGATGTTGGGGCTTCTGGACTAATGTGCGTCTACTCGTCTCCCACATGACTGCGCAAGTGTCACCCAGGCCGGGTCTCGCCGTCTCCGTTACAGAGTTGAAGGCATCTCAATGTGCGACTTATTTCGCATCGAATTAAGCTTACCCTCGAAAGGCTTGCACAGCTCCATTATGTTGAACCATCGCCAGTCGCATGCACCATTAAAGTTCCGGATGTACTATATTGCTCTCCGATCGTTTAGCTGTGGCCGGTATTCAGATTGGAAACAACGCCCTTTGACGTATTTCCTTCCTTTTGTAAGGTATGCATAGCGGGACTCATGTGCCCCATATCAAATGTTATGTAATAAGTCAGTCCGGCTGAAGTAGCGTAAAATCGAAGAACCGTTTATTGGTTTACGCAACAGGCTATTTTCAGTCTTGGTAGCCAGATACTGAGGGGAATTTCAAATGTACTCACAACTGAAGACTGGGAAAGGTGGAGCTGGAGGCTGCCACCGAGGAAGGGACCAAACTTCCATACACCCGCACGAAAGAGGTACCACTCACACACTCATCTTTGGAGAAACTCAATATAGCCGTCTCAATTCATTTTGACCAAGAAGTTCGTCTCCGGTCCTGTCTGATTGCTGCAGTACCACTTACTATGAACGCCAAAAGCATGCGTCTCGTCAACTCCAGCATAATCATCTGCAGCTGGTCTGAAAGTATGCCACCTTAATTGTAGCTGCATAGTAGAAACCGTCATTTGTTAATGAGAGATGCTGTCGAGAGATGAATATCTTATCGACGGCCTCTGTGGCAACCATTGTAAATTGCATTGAATACTGCAGCCTCTCTATCTTGGTACTCTCCTCAGTCTTGAAATAACTGGCATCTGTCAGAGTCAGTCTGCCGCATGTGCCCTTAGCGTGAGACGGACGTCGACAGTGTCTTTGGCCCGGCACGCGACAACGTCCGCCGGTCATCAATTCCTGTCATTTCCATTGGTCACATGTCATCATGCCCTGTACTACTGCCAGCTCTCAAGGCCAGTCTGCCACAGACAATCCGAGAGCAGACCGGAATACTTTGGACACAGTCTAATTGCTGTTAATTAGGAACAGTCGTCCATTTTTGTTTCTTTTTTTCAATATCGATAATATGAGCATTCTGCTCACCACAAGGTTGTGCTGCCGCTGTTCTGAACGAGTTATTAGTTTATGTATTGTCCGGAATAGAGTGATATCCTGAATCCTCGAATTTGAACCCGCTCCTTCTTCGCCTACCATTCACGCCTGAATTCGTGTTCACTGATTCGGTCGTCTCCGTCTCGTAGGCCCACCGCATTGCAAATGACTGCTGCCATTGAATTTGATTGTGAGGGGGGGGACAGACCCCCAAGCAAAGCACTTCACATCGAGGGTCATAGGGCCAGAGCTGCGCTCAAAGTCAACTTCTACTGCATCAGTTTACGTCATCCGTTAGATACTTGTTGTTAGAAGAACTAGGATACAAAGAGCCCAAATAAAGCCTAACATAATGAAGCCGCAAGTGATGCATGTGTATCTGAAACGGTGCCACTTCTCCTCTTGCCGCTTTGATGCCAGCGTGGATTCGGCATGACCGGTGTTTTGTACTAATATGGATAGGCATATATAGCCAGGTGACTTTAACCGAGACTTTCACTCTGACAAAGCTATATAGCCCGCCCACGCATGCCACACACGTTTTTCACAGTGTCGACCCCTCTTCTCCCATGCACCAGCCCGCTGTCTGATGCTGGGATCGCACCCAAGTGACTCGCGTGGCTTGGAGCCTGCACCCAGTCGTACCACTTTATCACCCCCATGTGTGCTGTCTCTTATGGGGTGTGATACTGTCAAGTTCAAGTCACTTGATGTGCAGACGGGTCGGATGGGCTATCTTACGTGATCGTAATCAAATTAAAACCAAAGGTTGTCCAGGTCAGTTCGCAAGATTAAATGGAAGCGGAACTCTGATGAAGCTGCTCGGATGCTACCTATGTTTCATGGCTTATCTCCGCCGTAGCTTCCAAGAAGTGTTAATTTATAGTTTCTTTCACGATTACCAAAGTGTCAACTCCATTCATACTGCGTTGGGCATCCTCTTAATGTCAATACTGTGCAATCTGGCGAATCGTAGCCAGTTGATCCCCAATCGATCTTTTGAGAGATAGTAGGACAAAGAAATCCGCCCCAGCGACACATTTTCGCGTTTTTTATCGGTTTTGCAGCAAATTTTAACATGGTGCGTGTTGGCTCCCTCCAGCCAATGAAATTCCACCACCTGGGTGTGCCTCAAAAAATACCAATTGGAGGTAGGAGCCGATTGCGATGACTGAGCGAACTCATTCTTTATCTCTCTCACACACGGGTACATAGCTTGGGATACGTACGAGGTTTGCAAACATTGATTGTTGACACGGCTCCGTGGCGTTTGCAGACCCCCGACGAACGGATTACATCTTCCACCGAGTCCATTCTCGATGTTTTTCCGTCACCAAGTGGGCGCGCGTAATCGCGTACACTAGCTGAGAATTTCGTGCGCTCAGAAGGGCCTTCAAAAAAAACATGGAAATCATCTCTCGGGCCAGTTATTGATGGTACTTATCAACAAAACTGCGAGTACTTGGTTATATGCCAATGGCTAGTCACAGGCGAACCCCTCATGTGGATATGTTATAAAATTGCCCTGTTTAATTTCCGAGGAAATTCATGCACGAACATGGAGTAAAGCCTTCGGAACAGACCTTTACAGGCGCGGTCCTAAATTTGATATGAATATTTGAGCTGCGTCAGGCAGCGGCACAGGATCGGCGAAACACGCGTGTCTGGGCTTTTAGTTAGTATCTGTGTTGTCAGTACGGTAAATCATTACACAATTCTATACTACTGACTGTCTGTTGATGGTTTGTGAATATTCCACAGTAGCTGGTGGATTTCAGCTCAAATATGCATATCAAATTTCGGACCGCGCTTGAAAAGGTCTGTTCCGAAGGATTCACTCCAAGTTCGCGCATTAATTTCCTCGGAAATTAAACAAAGCAAGAAACAAGCATCGTTTATGGTAACTTCGCCGCACAAGCAGTCGCAACTTATGGTAAATCCGTGTCGGTAACAAAGTCAACACCGGTTCTCATGTTCTGAAGGTCAACCTCGAACAGTACCGCCTCACAGATGCAATTGCCTGTCTTTCCGCTCATATGAAAGTGATATGGACAGAGAGAACAAGTGTGGTTTTGCTGTAGAGGACAGAATCCAAGCAACAACTTACCCTCTGGGTTGCATACGAGGTCGGCGAAACACGCGTGTCTGGGCTTTTAGCTAGTACCTGTGTTGTCGGTACGCTAAGTCATTACACAATGGTATAAAATCCATGCCATACTTGGGATCGATGTTAATTACCCGCCAACACAGAATACGAACTTTTTGCCTTTTAATTTCCTCGGAAATTAACTGCACACTTGGAGTAGATCTGTATATTCTAGGTCTATAGGCTCATACCGAGCATTTATGTATGAATATTTGGGCCGAAGCCCGTCAGTCTCAGCGGGTAACCGCGTAATATTCATTAACTGCGGACAGATAGCTAGTAGTATTCTTTAGGGTAAGGTGATTCCATACTAACACCACAGGTATTAATCAAATACCTGTGCTGTTTGTATCGTATCCCTTTACCCTAAAGAATACGATCTGTTATTGTGTCAGAGGTGGCATCTTTGGAGAGTCCCCCTCATATCACTGAATCAGCATGAATAGATAGCATACTTAACGTACGTTCTCCAGAATTCCTCACCCGATTATTTGTGTCTCGTTTGTAGCCTCCGTCTCATCTAGTCGCTACTTTAGTGACGTGACATCCAAGCCGACATCCTCCGCTTCGCCTACCGCCACTCTCGCTGACCCTCTGGCCTCACCGGACTACTTTGGCTTCCGCGAATACTTGTCCCTAGAACAGCTCTTCAAGGCCCGTGTGCACCTGGGCCATCGGTCGATGCTGCGTAATCCCTATATGACGCCTTACCTTTTTGGCTGTCGCCAGGGCATCGACATCATCGATCTGGACCAGACCCTCGAGCTCCTGTTTGCAGCACTCAATTTCACCGCGCACATCGCCTACCGAGGTGGTATTATCCTCTTCATGACACAGCACAAGCAGGTACCTCCCATTCCAGTTAGGTTATTGTCAATGTCGTTTAATTGGAAAGTTGCGCCCGACTTCAAGAGTATATCAGCGCATTGAGCATTATGCCCGCACTCTTTGAGTTTTTGAAAATCTCTTCCTAACCTTTGTAAAAAGCTCCCCGCTCTCACCCCAACCAAGTTATTTCGCCCTGTTTAAGCGTTTTTCGGCCTGATGGACAGTCGTTCCGAGGGTCCGACTGTCGCAAACTCATTTTCATATCGGTCTGATCACGATTCCCTGCCATGTCAAACCAGTTCGTTCTAATGCTACTAAAGGTCGTGCAGTGAGCTAGTCCTCCTTACGATGGGTGCTTGCCTCACTATCTAAGAAACCTAAAATAGGTAGATCGTGGGAGAGAGAGAAGTACGGATACACACAACTCTGGTTGACGGCAAACTCATGAAATGTCAACCGGAATTCCGAAATGCGTTTTCGGTTCAAGAAGATTAATTAAGTAGGGTTGTAAAACCAGTCAGCCTGCAACATAATTCTATAATAATTCAGTTACCACAGGGGGGGCTGGTTTTCGAGTAAACCTCCTTCCGGCTGCATGTAAAAACTACACTCTGTAAAAAACGACTACTTATGTACCATGCATTTTTCTCATTGATTTTCGATGCCCCTAAATGACCAATCATATTTCATGGAAAACATGCATAGAGATACTCACTCTTTTTCTCATTCGGTAGGAAATTACGTCTTCTTTCAATTTTCTACTCGAATGAGGGACATAATTTGGTTTTAAAAAAGTTTCTAACTGTAGGATTTTTTAAATACCGTGAAATGGCCGTTCATAAATCGTCATTTCTCTGCATTTACGAATTTGGCTTGTAAAGTTAACAATATGGATCAAATCCACTGCTTACTTTTATGAACCCTATATGATCTTCCTTTACTACTGTAGATAAATGTGTGGTTTTACATGCGCGAAAAATATACGGCTTGTAGTTTGGAAACCCTGAATCCAAGTGTAACGTTAGAGCGGGTTCAAAGTTATTCGGGAATTGGAAAAGTTTTTGAAAACCGAATAATACCCTTCCTTTGAGTATAAAAATGAAAGAAGACGTAATTATCTACCGAACAAGCGGAGGAATGAATATTTCTATGCATGTTTTCCATGAAATATAATTGGGCTTTTAGGGACATCGAAAATCAATGAAAAAATGCGTGCTACTTATGTAGTCATTTTTTTACAGAGTATAGGTTTGCATGCAGCCGGAAGAAAGTTCGTTCGAAAGTCGGCATCCTGAGGTAACTAAAATATTATAGAATTATGTTGCAGGCTGACTGGTTTTACAACCCCACTTAAGTAATCTTTTTGAACCGAAAACGCATTTCGGAATTTCGGTTGATATTTCACGAGTTAGCCCACCTACTGTATGTCCTCGCTTGACCACCGTCGAGCTTACAGCGGTTTGTGTGAACATGCCTTCGCGTGGCTGGGGCTGTTGCGTTCCAGTGGGAAGACGACACATTAGGACACACTTGCCAACGGACTGCAGCTCCTTTTTATTCTCCATACAAAACGGCCTACTTATTCCGACTACATGGCTTCGTGACAGAACGGATGTCTGCTCTGACACTGCTCTTCACCCCTTGTCAGGTTCAGTACCTCATGGGCATTAATTTCCATCACACTTCATTCTAATGTTTGTTTAACTGATCTGCTATTGCCTCAACGCCTTCAACCAGCTCCTACTACTCGGTCCAAAACCCCTTTTTAGATGATGCCGCTGGTGGAGCAGACGGCGCGTGCTGTTGGCGAGTACTCCTACTGTCGACCATGGGGCGGCGGCGTTTTCACTGACTCCTCCAAGTTCTTCAAGTCCACTGCGGTGCGCCTACCAGATCTCGTCATCATGCTGAATACGCTGACACCGTTTGGAGCACCGCATGTGGCTGTGCGAGACGCCGCTAAAATGCTCATTCCCACGGTGGCTGTAGTTGACTCAAACTGCGACCCGCGCCTAGTGACCTACCCGATCCCCGGTAACGACGACTCTCCGACTGCCGTTCGCCTTTACTGTTCCCTTCTCGCTGAGGCCGTGTCCCATGGCAAGAGACGGGCCCGGCGTGATGCAACGCTGCGTCAGCAACTGAAAGAGCGGCAGACAGTGGCCTGACCTTCAGTCGTGTGCCCACACCATCCTAGTGTATATAGATATATATGCCTTCTTTTGAGAACACCTTTGTACACGAATGCCTCCTTTCTTACTGTAAACTGCGCCGGAGTATCCTTGCGGATAGACATTTAAGGTGGGGCAAGTCTCCATCGTGCGGAAGTACTGTTTTCGGATTTGCAAAAATTTCATTGCCTTGCCAGTCTAAAACTAGGTGGGCGGTCTATTCGGCCTACTTCTTCAGCCTTTCGACAGGAATGTCCGCCAAGGGATGAAAAAAGGGTTTATGTTTAAAGAATGACAAGACAAATCTCCCGTGAGTGTTTAAACTGGCCTTAGTGGCGATCGTCAGTCATGGGGACGGTCTAAGCGCTTCAACCTGGCCGTGTACGCCGGGGGTATGGCTGACTGCCGACAGGACATAAGCCAGAAATAGTTACTCCAGTCACCCGTCCTTGTCGGCACGTCTTCGAGCTCGCTGCCTCTGTTTATTGTTTTACGTCTGATCTCCACGCGGTTGTGCTCGCCCCACTGTACGGCAACAAATTCGCAGGTGTTATTTCTTTCCAGACCGTCAACATGCCTCCACTTTTCACCCCCACTTGACGTGTATACTCTCAGGAGCAAATCGGCACGCAAGTATGATTGGTAACTCTATATTACGTGCTAAGATATCATTTGTGTACATACTAGAGCCCATGGTCGGTGTGTGCAGCTGCATCCTCTTCCGCCTCCGGTCTTCTTGAATCTGTCCTGGCACCGTGTCCAGGTGGGCAGTGGGAAGGAGAGAGTGCGGTAGATGCTGCACAAGTCTGCCATCACTATAGACTAATCCACTTGCAAGTCACCGTGCCTGCTGCACCTAACGGTGTAGCACGGTCGGAATCGACGGTCGAACTGCCGGTCGGTGTGTTACGCTGGTCATTAGGTCGGGAGAACTGTGTTTCACGGGGGAATTACAGACATTCGGTGATAAGGGCTGAGGTGTAGTAGTTTCCTCGGACGGGTCCTCCAGACGGCAGTCACCGTTCGTCCTTGCGCCTTAGGTGCGGCAGTACTTGTGCACAATCTCTCTCCGGACTCTCATGCGACCTCATTTGTGCGCTAACCTGGGGTAACTGCAAATGCTGATGGTCTGCGTTGTGCTCGGGGTCCCCTCGTTGCCTGGTTGTGTGCTACTGGAAGACCACAGAACGGGTAGATTTCGCTCTAATGTGTGCGCTACGAATTTGCTATTGGCGAAGATAGCATTGTCCAAATATTGAAGTGTTCCTATGGGATGTCTCGCTGTGAGTGCGAAGGTGTCGCCAGCATGTCACCATCAAAAATAGTTACTCCAGTCACTCGTCCTTGTCGGCACGCCTTCGAGCTCGCTGCCTCTGTTTATTGTTTCACGTCTGATTTCCACGCGGTTGTGCCCGCCCCATTGTCCCATGGCAACAAATTCACAGGTGTGATTTCTTTCCAGACTGTCAACCTGCCCCCAGTTTTGTGCGGTACAGTAGTCAGTCTATGGATAATTGGTGCGATCTCAGTTTCTGAGGGAAACGAATTGAATATTAACACTTACATTCAACGGACTAGGAATAATAATAAAAAACAAACGCTACTGAAAATGTTGGCAGTAGTATAATGACATTAATAAACTGCTCAGGCGAAATGCTGAGACGATTTCGGTCATCTGGCATTATGGCGCTTAGTGGTGTATTGGTCCAACTTGCGCCTAAAAACCTCGACGGGAGTGGACATGACATCTGCATTCCAAGCCTCGACCACTCTGTTTGAGAACAACTTCCGAATGTCCAGCCTGGCGCCATTCACACGTAGTTTAAGCAAATGACCTCGGAGGTTCGTTGTGTTTGCTAACTCAGAGAAATCAGCAGGTAGGAGACAGCAGTCCTGGCCGCACATTATACGGAATGTTCAGGACTTTCCAAATTTAGTCGAAATATAATTGATGTAAAGTAGGAAGAGTAGCTCATCTAGAGCCTGTTGTGGTGCGACACCCGTAATCGAGTGGAGTGTCAATTAGCTGTTACCGGCCATGGTTTCCTCATAACTGTTAGATATGGAGGACCCGGTGAAGTCAATAAGAGTAGGTCGGATACTGAGGGCTTCCAATTTTACTAAAAAAAACGTCCATGTGGCACCTTGTCGAAGACTTCACTAAGATCAGAGTAGATAAATACCACTGACTGCTGTTTATCACGAAGAGAAGTGGTCAAATTAAGGAGGGCTAAGTAACAAGTTTTGCAGGAACTTCTGAACAAAAATTCATGCCGGCCAGAGATTAGAGGTTGATGAAATGCACATAACTCGAGAATTTGATTGAAAATTGTCTTTTTAAGAAATTCTACTAGAGGTGGAACTTTCGCACGCCCCATAGTTACTAAAATCGATCCGAGGTCCAAATTCGAGGACCGGAAGTAAAATTCAAATCTTCCATGTTTCCGGAAAAAATTCGCTCGAAATAAAGTCCACGAATAAATGACTAAGCAATATGGAGAGATGGGATGCCTGTTTGATGATCGAGTTTAGAATCCCGTCCGTTCCTGGGCCGTGTGAGTTAAACGACTTATGATTTACTCGCTTACTTCTGAGGAGACATCGAGCATCCTGAGTGTTCTGTCAGAAAGCAGAAAGATGAAATGAGCTGGCTCAGAGGTGCGCTAAACCATTCCGCAGTGTCAGTGTCATCGATGAGGGAGATTTTTTATTGTTTACCAAGGGTGAAATTTCGTGGCCACGCTTAGAGAAGCACCAAAGACAGGAGATTCTAGCATTGAAATTGGCAGGATTCGGATCATTAAGATTGATTGATTCTCTCTGCCTGTGGCGCGCTTGGCACATCTTCGAGATCATTTCAAATATATCTGCGATTCTTGGATTAAAGGCTAAAATACTAGTGGGAAATTCCCGTAACTGACTTCTCAACTTTCTTATTCTTTCATAAAGAG
Organism: Spirometra erinaceieuropaei; assembly: GCA_902702965.1. Classification (NCBI taxonomy): domain Eukaryota; kingdom Metazoa; phylum Platyhelminthes; class Cestoda; order Diphyllobothriidea; family Diphyllobothriidae; genus Spirometra; species Spirometra erinaceieuropaei. Next base: position 1,664,107 of record CACRXP010000007.1, on the reverse strand, counting down.
ATTGAGGAACAAGGCAATCCGAAATTTAGTTTATTTTCAGGTTATTTGGTAACGATCATAGGCAAAGCCTTTGAAAAGCCTATTGATTACATGTCAGCTCGTTAGCAATAACTGGACACGAACAATCAAAATATTCGCTATTAAAACAGTGCTTGATTCATTTAAGTAGCATTGTCTCAGAGGATCTCAGTTTCGCTAGCCCAATAGCTAGTTCATCCGAAACCAGCGAAACTAGTAAACTGGAGAAGAACGCTCAGCCACTCAAAAGATGTGTGACAACAACGAGCACTAGGTTCAGTCGCCAGCAAAATGTAGTTATAAAAGGAGTACCCGAATCAACGGCAGCAGTTCCAAAGGAGAGAGTTAAGCATGACTTAGACCTTCTTCAAGTGTATGCGAAAACTTTGTTAAGAGACGATGAGTCACTAAGTGTTCTCAAAGCATTCCGAATAGGGAAGAGTCAGTCAGCATCCGGTTCCAATCCCCGGCCTCGACCCCTAAAAGTCATTTTGGAGACTGAAGCACAGGCCCAGCTTCTGTTACAGAGAAAATCATCTCTACGGGGTCAGCATTCTGAAGTTTTTTTTCAGCCGGATTACGAGCCAAAAGAGCGAATGAAAATGAGAGAGCTGATGACGGAGCTGGAAAAGCGGAGAAACAGTGGCGAAACACACCTAAAAATCAAGAATGGACAAATAATTCAGGTCCAAAGGACATTTCTCTGGCCGAAGGCCGTCATCTTGACAGCCTAACCGATGCAAAGGTGCCAACTCCTGAGGCTGCTCGAACCAGTGGCCGCTGTCTAGAAATCTATTACACTAACTGTCAGAGTCTTCTCAACAAGCTAGATGAACTCAGATTACTAGTCTCTGAACAGAAGCCACACATAATTGTCCTAACAGAGACATGGTTGACTGAGGAAATTAGTAGTAGCGAAGTCAGAATTGAAGGCTACCAACTGTTCCGTTGTGACAGATTTCACCGTAGAGG
>CACRXP010000007.1:1645382-1656309 GCA_902702965.1 Spirometra erinaceieuropaei | reverse complement strand
TGTGAAATGGAGAATAACGAATAATCCCACATAAGCACTACGTGGTCACTTCGGCCAAGGGGCGGCATGGAGGCGATCTCGTCTATGCTGTCTGGTGTTTTCGTAAAGACCAGATCCAGGCAGTTTGCCCTTTGTCCTTCACGTGTTCTCGTCGGGAACATTACATGTTGTGTGAGGCACGCATTTAATGTTTTGCTCAACAGGCGGTAATCGAATGCCGATTTTGGACCTGACGCTTGGAGGGTATTCCAGTTTGTTCCTGGTGCGTTGAAGTCGCTCATGATCATGATGTTAGGTCGACTGGAAAATTTCTCCAACTGCTCCAATAGGTGAGTGTCGGCGATTCGGTCTGTCCTAGGTGGTCGGTAGACAGTGAGGACATCGAGACATGGGGAACCGGTAGCCTTGATGGTCAACCAGATAGCTTCCGTATTGCACGCAAAATTGGTGGTGTTATCCGACACTGCCAGACCGTCATTCACATACACAACGATACCACCACCCTGAACATGTTCCCTGCCCCTCCGATAAATTTGGTATCTAGGCAAGGCTACTTCGTTATCGTTAATATTCCCGGACAGCCAGGTCTCAGTTACTGCTAAAACATCTGGAGACAGCTCAGCAAGGCAAAGTTTTAGTTCGTCTAGTTTCGATATGAGGCTTTGGGCATTCGTGTACAAGCACCTCAGTTTATCACCAGCCGAATTTCCCGTTGCATTTGTTACTGCTGTGAGCATTACTCCGTTATCGCGGACGTCGTGTTCTCTAGGCTCTTCCGTTACCTGATTGGTTCCATTTAAATGCCTTGTTTCAGTCAGATCACTGGACGCTACGGGCTCACTTGTGTTGGCGCCTTGATCAGGTGGTTCAACGAAGGTGTCTGTTTTAGCTGAGTAGATGTCGTCGTTCGTAGTATTACAGGCTGGTTCCACTGAAACGGCATATATTTCCGAACTACCTTCCCCTTGAAGATAGCCAGATTGTGTTCGCCATCCTTCAGTCTTGATTTTAACTCCAAGATAAGTTCCCGGCGTTTCAACCGTTCCGCTGTTGAATAGTCCGGTTGAAAAAAAACCGGCTTGTGTGTGTTTCTGAGATCGGTTTTTTTAGAGAGGATAAACTTGATTTGCTCTTTGTTCTCCAGCATAATTTTGAGAGGGCGAGGTGGTTGTGCTACTGTCCTGTCTTCACTCCTTTTTCCTATCCGGAATGCTTTCAGAACCTTTATTTCCCTGTCTGCCGGCAGTAAATGATTTAGCAGACAATGAAAAGAAGCAAGGTCCTCTGAGACACGGTCTTCAGGTCTGACAGCATTCGATTCTGATAAACCCTGAATAACCAGACACTGCTGGCGAGAATGGTCCTCCATACCCTGTCTTTCCAGAGAATGCGATGCATGTAGGCGAGGACGATTTACGGAGTCATCGCTTGGACGCACACTTTACTGTCTACCGACTGTCCCGAGCAACCCATCAGGGCTGGCTGGGACTTCAGAATCCTGTCATGGCGTTTCCCTCTCCCCTCTACCCGCTGGTTTATGTCTTCACATTCAGATACGTGCTCTGTAGTGCGCTCGGGGTGGTTGCCAGAACAAGAGGGCAATAGTAGACTGGATGACCCAGGTATATCGTCTCCAGGCAGAACAGAAATCCCATCACTTACAGCAGGAGGCTTAGGTGAGATGGCTTCGGCGACAGGTAATTTTTTTGCGACATCGCTTAAGACATCGTGCGTGGGAATCGAGTCTCCCTTTATCGGCGGCTTCGTTTTCATTGTCTTGCTGTTACCGGCGTCTGCGGTTTTGGCTGTTGAGTTGCTACTCGTGTTTGAAGATTCCCCCGAGGAGTTATTTTTTCGCGTTTTTTGCGTTTTGCTCTTCGTCTTTGGGATTCTAACACTGGACACGTTCTGACCGACTAGGGTCTGTTTCACGAGCGTCCTTAAATCAGCAAGCTCCTTTTCCAGTTGTTCTATTTTGATTTGAATATCTGCGCGCCCACCACAAGGCTCGTCTTCGTACCTCACACTTTTTGCGGTATTTACGCTTTTTGCACGCTTTGCTGGTCGTTGGCTGGAGGCGAAGGTAGAGCGAGCACAGGTTCTGGATGCGAAGGACAACTCACCGGACTTATCTTCCAAAGAGGTGCCGTCGCTGGCCGTACTACTACAGTTAGCTTGCTGAGAATCCATAAACTTCGACGTGATATAATAGGTATAATTTCGCTTTCGATGTAATAACGAATACGTCGGCTTATATATGATGAATTAAAGTGAGTATTCAAAACTCAATAAGCGAAAAAATACTTAAAATCCGATAAATTTTGTTGAATTTAATCAGAAGCGACTTAGCCCTTTCCAGATCTCGTGGGACTTGAATAACTGCAGACCTTGAAGGATTTTGAGCGATTGGTTTTCTAGGCTGTATATCCGCGAATCGGTTGCGTAGCCAGTTGCGTTGTCAGTTGGACCGTGCTGATAAACAAATTGCACTTAATCCAGGTTCCTGGCGAATTTCGATGCGTGAAAAAATATTCCAAAAATGCACAAAGTAATTCTGTAGGTACGGTTCCAGTATCAGTGTCAGAGACTGTAACTGTGGAATGGTAACCAAGTCGAAATAGTCCCAGTTGGAGCGCAGAATAATTCCGTCGTGCTCAGAGAGTTCAGAAGACTCTGTAGAGTTACAACACAATTTGAATTGCTTGTAAAAATGGTGTGATGAGTGGTGTCTTAGCCGCAATCGTAACAAATGCCAACTGATCCGATTACGTTCGAGCACCAGGAGGCCGTTGAGATTTCAATCTCAGTATTATGTAGGAGGTCACCAACTCGAATCAGTCGACGAGTTAAGAGACCACGGTGTTTGGATGACGTCAACTCTCAAACCATCGTCTCACTGCGCCAAGGTATCAAAAAAAGCTATGGGTATCCTAGGAGCGATTAGAAGAGCATTCGTCAATTTTGATGAAGCACTTTTCGACCGAGTATTTGGCGCATACGTTCGACAAATGTTGGAATATTGTATTCAGACATGGTGTCCCTGGACGAAAAAAGATTACACCTACTGGAGAACGTACAACGAAGAGCGACCAAGCTAGTCAGCGGATTAAGTAGCTTACCTTATGAGAGACGGCTGGAGAAGCTAAAAATATTTCCTCTCTCTCATAGACAGTACAGAGGAGATGTGATCATGGCATTCAGGATCGTCAGAGGGCTAGACTGTGCTCTTAAGTTTGACGATTTATTTGAACTGGCGCGGACAAAAAATCTTCGAGTGCACCAATACAAATTGAAGACGAAATATGCCAAATTCGAATTGCGGGCCAAATTCTTCTCCCACCGGCTGGTTGAGGGATGGAACAAATTTCCGAACTCCGTTGTCTTAGCGGAAAACGTCGAGACTTTCAAAAGAAGACTAGATAAATTTATGCTTGATGGTCAAGCATTTACATGATGTCAATGACTGGCATAACTGCTATGTAAATATCTGCATGTTTTTTTCATATGTCCATCTGTAAATAGGGTTTTCAAAGGATATACCTCTATCCCTCATGTATACTGAATTATACTGAATCAGCCTCTATTAGTAAAGCAGCTTAAAAATATAGGCGGATTTTTGTAGCGGACGACGGGCGTTTTATGTCCGATATTTTATGGTGTAATCCACCCGAGTTCAGGACATCAACCGCTGTATGAACTGGTCGTGAGGACCGAGGAACACTTTCCAACAAGGAGCTATGAGTTTTCTCCCTATCTCATGGCTCACTGGGAACCAAGTGAATGAGCGAGTCTAGACGTTTACATTTTTGAATGGAAACATCGGAGACGTTCACCTCGAACATCCTTTTCGGAACTAAGAGCCAAGTGTCAAAGTTTGACATAAAATCGTCGCGATTGTATAATAAAGGCAGATCCAGCTGTCTATTTATTATATCCGGTGATGAATGACTATTAATGTTCTCTGACCTAGATTTGCTTTAGCCATGCTTAAGTACATAGGCCGAGAGCTTTCGTCGACCTATGATGACCGATTTTAAATGAGGGTTTATCGGTATAAAAATGCACACCACTGAAGACAGCTAGAATGCACAAAATGGGAATTGAAAAATGCGACTAACGGCCAACAGGTATAGTCTTGCCAAACTCAAAAGGAAATCGCAACAAAAATTTTTAAAGAATGGGCCTGAATTTAAAGAAGTTATTCAAAAAACAAGGGCAAAAACTTATTGTGTCTCTTCAGAAAATCGATTAAAATGACATCGTCCAATCCGAAGTTGAAACCAGCGTCCCAAACACTATTAATCGGTTACGCTAAAAATAATGGCGACCTGGCCTCGGACACGGCCATATTACCGTATTCTCAGTTCGTCGTTCTCTCTTAGGATGGCTTCATGTGTTAGTAGGATAAGTTCCCTCTCACTACCAGCCTAATTGACCCATGGATTGTACTTCACGCGGATATTCAACCGTATCCAATGATAGGAAACTTAAAATATGACGTTGACACATACGAATGTCGAAAATGAGTCCGAATGATGGGTAGGGAACTGTTTCGATCAAAATTCATTTTTTTATTTCTTGTCGTTTTCACTTGAACGTCTCCTGCGCACTTACTGATGCAGTGCGAAATTCAGCAATGCGGACAGCTTGTTCAAAGCATCACTTCACTCCCCCCCGTAGAAAACTCTCTCAAATTGGATATGGCCGTCTCTTCCGAGGGTCACCTGTATTTTCAGCAGTTTTCAAAATATGGACGACTCCCCGAAATATATGGAAACTTCTGGCATTTTACCCATCTGTTTCAGGTTTGGATTTCGGTTTCCGCAGAGCGGTTGTAAGAATTTTGACAAATTATTTACTTCACCCTCCATGAAAATCATCGTCCCCTCTGTGTTGGGCCCGTAAACGCACGTACTGTACCCTGCAGACTTCCCCTCTGTTTTTGATGTCGTGGTTTGTATTCACGTAACATATCACTACAACCAATAAAAATAAGAGCCACCGTTTGTCTAAATACTGTCTAAGATTTTGAGTAAAGTGCATAATTCTATTGTCTCGACCATATAACCAAGGTTTATCACATGGGAAATGCAATCTGGGCCACAGATGATAAATATTTAATCACACTGCTGACTGGTTGGATAATTTGAACTTCAGCAAAATGGGACGCAGGAGTCGTAAGAGGCATTCCCCAAAACCCGACTTGCCAGTGTCTAAAAAACCTAAAATTGAATACTTAATGGAAAAATGGGTATGGCTTTTCATTTTGGATTACTGCGATCCCAATTTTGCCCTTAACTTCCCGTCAATTTTTTTATTAATAAAGGAACTGCTTAGCACAGCTTTCCAGCACGTGATCTGCCTATGTAAGTATAGACTAGCTAAGCTGTTGGAAACAATGTTACCTTCCAGCATTCGTTGCATTTTTAACGTTTTGACCCTAAAGACTTTGCTAGAGTTAGGGCTACGCTGTGTTTTCCTGTTCTGTGCTTTTGGCATAACAAGGAACGGTCTAGAAGGATATTCGCAAGGATCTTTACAATGGTGCCGATTAAGTTGTCACCTTTTAGCCTTTATGGGTCATTCCCTGGGGATAAATTTCGACCGAATCCAGCGTAGCTTTAGCGAGCAAATTCACATTTAAAAGGCTGCCGCGAAGCCTCGGATTTTGTTTACAGCTGTTAACATTCCGTAGTGCTTACCTCCCGTCGTTTAGGGGCAGTCACCAAACAGACAACCCGCGATCAGATCGCCAACAGTTCAGCTGAAATACAAAATGAAGGACTGCAAAGCAAAAATGGAAATATAGAAAATTGTTGGTCTGGGTTAAGTAGGACGTAGAAAATGCGGTGAGAAACGGGCTAGGAATGATAGATAGATATGACAGAAGTGTGGGTAGCTGGCGCCCATGCAGTCTTCTCTCTGGTGCGAAAGCTCTATATCTGCTCACACCGAACGTCATACAGAAGACATATTGGCAGTCACATTGGGCCGTTCTGTAAGCTGGACATCACTGAGGCGGCTCACGGCCCATTGCGCTTAAAAGTGCCATTCTCCAGAGACTGTATGAGCGCATCTCTGAATTAACTCTAATATCTTCACCAATTTTGAGTCTCTTTGCCCGGCCCAGTCGAAATCGGACGTTATTTTGCGTAGGTGACTTCTCTTGCAGATTAGTATTACTATGAGGTAGTGGATTGCGCTAACACGGCAGCCTGACGGTGATCAGAAACTGGTGAATGAGTGACGGAATCCGGAGTATCTATATAACAACCACATACTACTATTGCAATGTATGCGAAAATCGGGAATACAGAACCGGATAAATTATGAGCCTACGAAAATAAACGTCTTTTGATATGTAGTCCGGGTTTATTCCGAGCAGTGGAGTTCTACGCGTGTAGGCCAACATCTCTTCCATCTTGCAAACATAGGCAGAGATGCTAAGGCCTGACATGTGTTCCACTGTTCACCTGTCGGCCTCGAATTACTTGCGTCCATCAGGAGGAGTTTTTAACGGCTTCTAGGCTTCGTTTTTTTTGCGGACTTTCCTTGACCACTTCCTATGTGCTGCATGTCCGGACTATGACTGTGCAAATTTACTTTTTAATCATAATCATAATCCTAAGATATGTCGGTCACATCAGAATGTCACCTTTCGAATGCGCATTTTTCTGGCCGCCGGCTAAATCACATTTACTAAAATGACTGCTTAAGTAGCATGGCCTTTCCATAGACTTTAGATGCCCCACTACATCCATATTTCAACTCCAGTCGAATAAACTAGGGAGAAAAGAAGTATTCCTATGGTTTCCATTCTCTAGAACGCCCGTTCTCAAAAGTTTCTGCAAATTGACAGGGTGCCTGATCACCTAAACAATCATTGTATTCGTCCATTGGAGACCACGAGGTGTCAGTAACGCGCAGATGCGATCACTTCGTGTGACAGTGAGCGCTTGCAGAATTTAATATGCAGGGTAGATTGGTATGCTACTTTGCGGAGTTTTTATGAGAAACTAATGAATCGAATGGCTCCTCCGATATTTAACTACTGTCCTTAATCACAACAAAAATCGTGAATTCACATCGTCACCTCTATTCATTAAAGCGGTTTTCCCACTTTGGCCATTGTTAAAAGCTTCTTTCCACGTAAGCTGTTTTCGGATACGTACCCTCGAATTTTTCATTTCGAACTTCCTAATCGACGGCTTTGGCTAACAGCGTCATTATATGAATTCGTATACGACTGTAAATACGCAGTTCTTACGGGAAAAACCAAACTTGGACATATTCGCTCTCCATTAGCGAATGTTCTGGAGTGCCCATTGGTCTTATTCGAGTCTCAGCAATACAATGTACCTGAGGAGACTGACGTACTGTCTGCCATTGCTTCTAGATGTCTACTTTGTGTCACATTTGACTAGATCAGTTATCGCAGCGTCTTTACCAAGGGTCTTAAAAACAGGATTTCCCAGGAGAACCTACGCGTTCGGATTTTTTTAATCATATTTATCACTATTTTCCCTTTTATTCCGATGTAGGATGAACTGGATAAGGAGGAGACGAAGGCCCTAAACTCTCTGCCCGCAGTTAAACCCCAGGAGACTGATCGGAGTCGTACTTGCCCTTACCTCGATACCATTAATCGCCAGATGCTGGATTTCGATTTCGAAAAGCTCTGTAGTGTCTCCCTTAGCCACCTAAACGTGTATGCCTGTTTGGTTTGTGGCAAATACTTCCAGGTAAGAGTCTATATATTGTATTTAACTGTTAGTCAGACATCGGTAGGAGTAAGCCTAGAATAGGGCAGAGCTCATCAGCACCCTAGTTCTCTGCCGTGCACACTGTCCATTGTTTATGAAGTGGTTCTTCATAATGACTTCGGAGGTTTCGTGTTGGTAGGCGAGGCACTTGGTGCAAAGTTCCAAATGTCGAACGGCATTCTGCTGCTGTCAGAACCCACCGTCCCCCGTGGAGTGCACTTTCCGGATTTTAAATTGCAGCCTTTTCCGTCTCGCGCCCACTTCATGACTTAGATTCCTAATGGCTCGTTGCGCATTTTGGCAACGTTTTGCCCCAACATTTTGCTCAAAATGTTCCGATGTACGCTCACCAGCAAGGCTGAGAAAAGGTTTCCGCCTTCCACCATCACCACGGACGTCCGTTACTGCGTGTGCATTAACCTTGAACCATCTTCCAATCCCATTTCAGTAGCTCAGTTTTTTACTTTTATAATTGCTTGCTGCCTGCTCTCAGAGGGAGTTTCAGTGACATCCCACTTGTCTGTTCATCCTACATTTTCAAATCTAAAATGAACCCGAAAGTTGTTCCGTCTTCAGTTTGAGACCTCACCCACCTGGCAAAGTAGCGGATGTTCCATTTGTCAGCGATCGGGATTAATCCAATTAATCCAGTTGATGTTTTGCTTTCCATTTTTAGCTGAAAGCTATGTTCTTTTTATTGCATACTCAGTCCTCTGGCTACTGGGCTTCCACTAGCATCCGTTTCCCTTGGTTTGCCTAAAATATCCTAAAACTCTCGTTATTCTCTTGCGTAGGGGCGAGGTTCTTCGACGCATGCTCACACCCACAGCGTAAACGAAGATCATCATGTTTTTCTCAATCTCGAAACTCATCGCTTCTACTGCCTGCCAGACAACTATGAGATCATCGATGGTTCCCTGGAGGACATCACTTATCTCCTGAATCCCACCTTCCTGAAGACCGATATTGCCCAGTTGGACGTCAGTTCGAGCATGGTGCGCGCTTATAACGGGCTCACCTACTATCCCGGTTTTGTTGGCCTCAACAACATTAAGGTGCGTTCCCTCATGTCCCCTGCTGCCTCACCCTATCTAACTGATAGTTCATTCTTCCTTATGGATGAGGAATACCGCTGTGCAGAGAGCTCGGTGGTGACTGGCGCGTGAGATACAGCGGTAAACCGACGCAGTATCCCTCTCCTCTCATGTTCCGGCAAAATTCCACACGACTGGAACTGTGCTGGGGAGACGAGCCCTCGGTCTACGCTGGCCATACACCTGCCTGTCCTGCACACACGCTCGCCCACACAACCATACTGATGAAACTTAGGGGTGGGGGTGCTATAAGACATTACAGATTAACCCACAGTCCGGGAAGGGCCGAGTCATTCCGTCGTTTGGCATTTTCCCAAATCACTACTCCAAGTATGGTGTTATTAATCATGAGGTAGATCGGATTTTCATTAGTACGAGGGGTTAGCTCGGGATTGGAAAGATACCGCAGGATGATGAAATAAGGCGAGGCGCAGGGGCTGACACGGATTAAAGCCACTGTTTATCTCTTTTCACATGTCTATACGATCCCGTTTAGATATAGTTCAACAGCGCAACCGATTTGCGGACCCAGCTTTTGCAAAAGTTCTTTCATTTCGCCTTCTGCAAGGAAAAGAAACCCGACCGTCCTTGTTATTAGTTTTCTCAGCCAAAAAGTTTTGGGCTTTAAGACGCTTAAAAACGTAACCGACAGAGGTCAGAAACAACCCGTGTTTTGTCCTCTGCATATTTCCATATCTTGCAGAATTTCCGCCTTCTGCAGTTGCGAGATGCCCGTAAGGGACAGGACATTTCAACCGTCATTAATGACGATGCCTACCAGGTGGGTGCGGGGCCGGTGACTTGTGCGTGAAATAATTTATAGAGATGGTGGACCTGCGCAGAACACGCCACACTCGCTCCTCTCTCTCTCTCTCTCACCCTCCCTACCTGGATGTCAAAACGGAGTCAAGAAAGTCAGAGGCAGAGCGGGGCGCAGGTGACTGGCGCGGCACGAGCCAGCGCCTAGGCGTGCAACAGCGTCACCCATGTATTACAGTTGTTATGAGTGCGCACCGTAGTACCGCCTGTCGTAACCCGGTTTGCTTCCCGTGTGGGTCCAGTGCAAGTCCCGCGTTGCCCATTTTAGGGGGGAACAGTCACTACCAGAATGGCAGTCACTCGCAGTGTCAAGCCTTTTGTACCCCATTATTTCGTCTATGGCTGCACGAGGCTGATGACTGCGCCCTAATGGTCGTCGCGACGGGTCGGCGAAGCCAGAAAAGGAGGACTCTTTTGTCCTTTCCACCCCGACTGCGGCGCTCCCGCTGGGCCAAAACTCGCCTCCAGACGCGTTGACTGACTCTTGCCGGGCAGGTGCGGATAAGACCACTTCTACACAGATTTTCCTCATTACTTTCCAACCCACGCACGATTCCACCTCATGGCCAACCTATGCACACACCAAAACAACCACTTCGCAACAGCACGCTGACACGCATTGTGGACCAAGGAGGTACATGGGGTTTTATTGTCATGACGAATGTGTGAGACAGGGCTGTATCCTTGTCGCAACGTTCCCCAGCTTTATGTTATTTGTGCGTCCATCACGTCAGTTGGGAGCGTGCTGCCCTTCTGCTCCTCCACGTGGCCTCCAAGGTACTTAAGCATCTGCGGTATCCGATCTGTCCACACCTTTGTGTAAAATGTGGTGCGCTGTGTGTGTGTGGGGGAAGCAGTCTGTGTGTGGCACGCGTAAACAAGTCCAACTTTCTCACCGACTGGTTGACAGACTTGGACAGCCGGCTGGCGCCTCGGAGAGGGAGAAGAAGTTCGACTTTGGGGACTCCTCCGCATTACTCAGCGCGTTTTCCTCACTGGCGCTCTTCTGAGATATAACGACGCCTTAAAGGCATAGCTCGGTCTTCTCAGAACAGGAGAGGCTACAGCGGCTCCGTCTTAATGTGTGGCCTCCGTGGCACTTCAACTCACTCGGGATTCGAGCGGCCCCCGTTTCCATGAAACACTGGTCCTTTATTTGCGGACCAGGAGTGTGTGGCACGCGCAGGCGGCTCTGTCATTCACTGTGCCTGATCCCGCCTCCGGTCTCCCTGACTCGCCTTATAGCACCGG
>CACRXP010000007.1:1572960-1627471 GCA_902702965.1 Spirometra erinaceieuropaei | reverse complement strand
GGTCATTGTTGTGTGGACCAGGTGGTGCGGAGTGAAGCGCCAAGATGCGGATCCGTCCAAGCCATCCACCTGCGGCCTCCCTCGTCTCCGGTCTTCTTGGCTCTGTCTTGACACCGGACTCAGGCGGGGGAGGAGGAGAGAGTGTACTTAGATGCAGCGCAAGTCTGCTGGCACTATAAACCCCCGCGTAATTCACCATCCCTGTTCGCACCATCTGTTGTGGGGAACACGATGGACATCGTCGAAATTGACGGTCGAACTCTCGTGGTGTACATTTGGAGAGACACGCGGGAGCGGGACAGACCTCACGTGGTGCGCATCTGGTTTATGAATAAATAAATAATTAATTTTTTATTAAAGACCCGTCGGGGTCATATCAAAGCACGAGGGCCAAAAAACGTATCTTGAAAGCCCGTCTCTTGTTTAGCCAAATAACGACGTGTAAAACTCTAAACTTATCGTTAACACAGGTTAACTAATGCTGGGCGAGGTGTCGGCACGCGTGTCGTCCGCGTAGAGGAGAAGATTGTAAGTCACTATCGATCACTTATTGCATGCCTACCTCCGGTGGCTTTGGCTTTATCGCTGAAACAGGCTGTAGCCTCCCTGACTATAATTCAAATCGCGCACAAGTTGCCGCTACCTCTCTGAGTCAGTCGTGCATCTCGTGTATTTTGGCAAATGAAAAGGTTGAAAACGAGAATAAGAGTCCCCCGTACTACTGGTAGCCTTACGCTATATTTCGAAGGTGCCTATTCTCGTTCCCTAATTTTAACCCTAACACTAACCCCAACCCCTATCTGATCAAGGTCAAGACCGCCTGTAATATGGGGGGTCTATATTCCGGTGCTCTACCAAGGAAATAACCGTTGAGCTGCTTTATCATCACTTGCAGTGACCTGCGAGGCTGGACGAAATAGGAACCGTTTAAATTTGCTGGACTATACTGCTCAGATAATTGCAAGCCTCGGCAGGATCCATCCCCGAGTACTGGCAGAACCGAGGACGTAGTGGCATCCGGCAGTTGGTTTACATAGTAGGACGCAGTACCCGAAAGGGCGAAGCATTGACATTTTGCAATCGATCGCAACCCTACCTTCATACTGTTCGGTCTGAAAACCCTTAGGATTGGCAAACGGCCAACTTTCTCCCATTGTTACTTACCACTCTGGGCTGACTGTTCGTCCCCTCGAATCGTACGGCCAGTCGTCTTTATGACCCAATAATTTCCTGTGTGCAGTAGGGCCTCAAACTTACAGTAGGTGGACTAACTCATGAAATGTCAACTGAAATTCCGAAATGCGTCTTCGATTCGAAAAGATTTATTGAGTAGGAGTGTAAAACTAGTCGGTGTTGAAGGTAGCCCTCTGCAGTCCGTCATTTCTGTCATCATTGATAACTGTGCAGGTGGGGTTTGGGAGCAAAAATTTGCGTTTACGGTGCTGGCATAATTTACAGTAGGTAGGCTAACTCATGAAATGTCAACCGAAATTCCAAAATGTGTTTTCTTTTCGAAAAGATTAATGAAGTAGGGTTGTAAAACCAGTCAGCCTGCAACATAATTCTATAATATTTCAGTTACCTCCGGATGCCGGTTTTCGAATGAACTTCCTTCCGGCTGCATGCAAAAAACTACACTCTGTAAAAAAACGACTACTTATGTAGCATGAATTTTTCTAATTTATTTTCGATGCCCCTAAAAGTCCAATTATATTTCATAGAAAACATGCATAAAAATATTAACTCTTTTGCACAATCGGTAGATAATTACGTCTTCTTCTAATTTTATACTCGAAGGATGGACATAATTCGATTTTTAAAAAGTTTCTAATTGTGGGACCTTTAAATACCCCGAAATGGCCGTTCATAAATCGTCATATCTCTGCATTTACCAATTTGGCTTGTAAAGTTAACAATATGGAGCAAATCCATTGCTTTACTTTATGAACCCTATATGGTCTCCCTTTATTACCGTAGAGGAATGTGTGGTTTTCCGTACTCGGAAAATATACGGCTTGTAGTTTGGAAACCCTGAATCCACGTGTAATGGTAAAACGGGTTCAAAATTATTCGGGAATTGGAAAACTTTTTTAAAACCGAATTATCTCCCTCCTTCGAGCATAAAATTGGAAGAAAACGTCAATTTCCACCGAATGAGCAAAAGAATGAATATTTTTATGCATGTTTTCCGTGAAATATAATTGAATTTTTAAGAACGTCGAAAATAAATGAGAAAATCGCATGCTACTCAAGTAGTCGTTTGTTACAGAGTGTAGTTTTTGTATGCAGCTGGAAGAAAGTTCGCTCGAAAGCCGGCATCTTGCGGTAACTGAAATATTATAGAATTATGTTGCAGGCTGACTAGCTTTACAACCCTACTTAATTAATCTTTTCGAAACGAAAACGCATTTTGGAGTTTCGGTTGACATTTCATGAGTTAGCACATCTACTGTACGTAGGCGGCGTGTTCTGTGTGTCAATAAAATTACTATTATTATCTCCCTGCATAGAAGCAGGGTTGATATGTCCGCGATGCGCTGTTGCATAGTGCTCTTTTCCCAGTGTTGCCAACAACCCGCTCTGGTTGTGGCTTGCCTTAAATGCTCAACGTTGTTGTCGAGACAGCAATAACCATTAGCAGACCATAACCCCTACGACCTTCAAACCCAGCCCCGAGAAGGGAAGCGGAGACGTTACACGCCAGTAGAAAGAGAGGGGGCATTGTACTCTGTAAAGATTGAATGGCGAATAGGTTGGAGCAAGTTTGCAGCCGCCCAACGACACCGAGGCAGGCCTCAGAACATCTTGAACGAGAGCATTTTTGTGACAGCTCTGAATTTCATTGGCCAGTCTAAATAACTGTGATTGGTCAAAAACCAGATAGGGCCTCTCCGATTCAAAGAACGATCAAACGCGGTGGAAGCATCATGTGGGTCTTCGTAATACCGAACGCACGACTACCGCTGGTATGTCCGCACAAGTATGTGTCGGAGACCACATACACGGTCGATGCGCTGGACCACCACAAGGGCTTCATCGGATTCTGGTTGGCAGTCCGCACCCGACCGCGCCAGCCGTCGCCCATGACGTTGCTGGTTATAATCCTAGTCAACTGTTTATTGTGGGCCAGGGGGTGTGGCTGTACGCCTAGGTGCGGATTTTTGCCGTGCCAGCCACCCGCGCCCTCTTCCACCTCCGGTCTTCTTGACTCTGTCTTGACACCGGATCCAGGTGGTGGAGGAGGAGCTAGTGCGATAGATGCGGCGCAAGTCACTTTCAATATAAATTTATTCACCGTCCCTCCTCTAAGTCTGCAGCGAAGCACCGTCGAAGTTGACGGTCGAACTGGTGTCAGGGATGCAGTAGTGCGTGTATTCGTAGCGCCAGTCGTCAGTCCCGTTTTAGGTGAGGATGTAAAAGACAGCAAATGGAGTAGTGTATTCTGCACAGAAACTCGGTGATGGTGAGAGTCCCCCGACAAGTAGCCATCTCTGGGCCTTCGCGGGCGTCTGTCTACGAGACTGATGTGGACGTGAATGATTGACGTGTGAGTGACTATCCTAGAGGCTGCGTGGGTGCATGTTCCGACCGTTTTGGAATCGGCGTTACGTGTTTCCAAACATGGCGTAGGTGCTAGAGGCGGAGATATTATACGCTCTTGTGGGGCTATAAACACCTTAGATATACGCTGACGCACTTGGATGTGTGGGTAACGGACTCGGCTTTCTGTTCTATTGGGATGCAGGAGTCAACCGTCACCAACTGTTCAACAGAGTTAACTTTCGAAATTTTAACGGTGCCGCAGGCATACTGAACCTGGCCTGAGAATTCCCTAGTACTCGTGAGTTGGAGGACAAGCTTAGTGATGAGAATGGTGATGTTCTAGGCACGCCCAAGATTGAAGACCCTCTTGGTACTTCATGTTAGTATGCACCGAAAGTATTCGCAATAAACCCTGTGAGGTAGACCTATAAATTTCCATCTGTAATTTTTAAATCTTAAACTTTGCCTTAGTCGACCTGGCCGACAAAGCCATCTGATTGGACCTAAATGCCAGACAGTTCGCCGTACCTCAGTGCGAACCGATGGTTCACAAACTCTCCGACAGCCAACTAATCCTCGCCTAGAAAAATAGTACGGGGGCATGGCGTCCCACCTCCGAAATCGTTTCCTGCCATGTTCATTGGAGATACCTTCCGGAAAGTTTTGAAGACACATTTCTGTAAAAGAAACTAAATGCGTTTGAAAAACGCGCATCCAGTCAGCGACACTGATGACAGCACTAAAAGCAATCCGAGAATCCCCTTATTAAATTTTATTTTCCAACCACTTTTCCACCTGATGTCGGCATTGTTTAGTGTCAGAGGACGAATAACTGCTTGGAACACGGCATGGGGGGAGTAGTCAAATGCTTCCTACTGAGATGTCAGAAGCCTTCTCGTGAGTACTTCATGTTTTTTAGAACAGGGCAACTTCTCGGGGTACATTTTGTACTACTTACTGAACGCGCATTTTTGTTCAAACGCTAACAAAATTGAGACTTGCGTGTTTAAAGTAGGTACGGAAGTCGAATACGTAGATGAGTCGTTCGTGGCGGTCGTACTAATTATCAGGCTGTCACACCTCTGGGTCGTTGCTCAATGCCCACGACAATAACAATGTCCTTTTATTTCAGGACCTCAGGAATGGCATCCAATACAGAGGCGCCAGTTTCGACGTCGCCAAAGCAACGTACGGTCTCTTTGTTTTGCAATCTTCCTATTATTTTGTGAAGCAAGCTTTTTGGCAATTTAAAAAGCAGCAGATTAAGTTTGTAAGCAACTTTGTCTACAGTATTCATTTAGCGGGGAGTATTTTCAGAGCCAGGTGGCACTGGAACTTGTAGAATAAAACAAGTTTTGAGATTGCTTAACAAAAACTTACAATGAGCCTTCTCGAAAACGGTTTAGCAACCGATATGCATATAAACAGCCGGATGCTAGAATAACCACCTAGCCAAGGAGGGGGGGGGGGGTTACAATATGCACCCCACGAGTGTAAATTACGCAAACCACGACCATCGAGTTTCATATGGGGAAAAGTCTGATGCCCTAGTTGACAGTCTTGGGCTCCTACCTTCAAATTGTTCCTTAGTTGTATGAGGGCTTTGATTGGCCTGAAGAAAGACGCTTCTGCTGGAGGTTAAAAATTGAGGATCAAACGTATTAAATGTTGGAAACGTGGTTCTGGCTGAGGATCTGTCCGAGGCGAACACCACTTCTCAGCAAGACTTAGCAGATTAGCCACGTCTCCCATCGTAAAAAGCTGTGTATAACAGGAAGGAAATGTCTTCCCAGTGCAGGCAACTGGAAGTAGGGAAATTCTCGCGGCCGGACAACTTGTGTCGCAGAGCACCGTTTGTTCCACCGTTGACTGAAAAAGAAGACTATCAGCATTTTCCCGTCTATGACTATCAAGACGAACACAATATCGTCTGAGCCATAGTCACATGTTCTGTGATAAGAAAATCGATGCTACTTATGTCTATTACGTGTAAGGGCGAGTTTAATCCGTGCGCATATGTACCACATTCCAGATCTAGTTCGGCTTAAAAGAAGTGTCTTTTTGTACGGACGACTTAAGAAAAATCAACCAAAACTCTACCACGCTACCTTGTTTTGCTTGCTGTTTGCAAATAGACACAAGTTGAGGGACTACCTTCAAGTACTTCCCATAACCTTATACATTTTAGGCCTATCGGTGGTCAGCACCCCCAGGGTAAGTATTTGCACGCTGTTTTGAATGTGAGTTGCGCACTCATTCCTAAGACGTTGATTGTCCTCGACACTAATTTTTTTGTTAAAATTTCGGGGTTGATCATAAAAAGTCTTGTCCGCCCACTTAACTCCAAGTCTTGCCCTTAATAAATTGCAAAACGATTTGTTTTTATCTATCACTTATGTCAGGAGTACGATATAATACCTTTGCCGTATAATTATATGCATATAAATATACAGTATATGTGCTAACTCATGAACTGTCAACCAAAATTTCGAAATGCGTTCTCGTTTCGAAAAGATAAATTAAGTAGTGTTGTAAAACTAATCATGATGCAGCATAAATCTATGATGGTCCAGCTACCTCAGGGTGTCGGCTTTCGAAAGAACTTATTTTTGACTGAATGCAAGATCTACAGTCTGCAAAAATGACTACTTATATAGTATGCAATTTTCTCATTGATTTTTGATGCCCTTGAAAATTATGTCCTCTTATATTTCACACTCGAATGAAGGGTATAATTCGGTTTTAAAAAAGTTTCTAATTGTGAGATTTTTAATACCTTTAAATGGCCGTTCATGAAACGTCACGTATCTGCATTTACGAATATGGTTTGTAAAGTTAACAATATTGCTCAAATCCACTGTTTAATTTTATGAACCTCATATGGTCTCCTCTTAACACCGTAGAGAAATGCATGGTTTTCCGTACACGGAAAATATACAGCTTGTAGTTTTGAAACCCTGAA
The DNA here is from genome assembly GCA_902702965.1 of Spirometra erinaceieuropaei. Classification (NCBI taxonomy): domain Eukaryota; kingdom Metazoa; phylum Platyhelminthes; class Cestoda; order Diphyllobothriidea; family Diphyllobothriidae; genus Spirometra; species Spirometra erinaceieuropaei. The sequence continues at coordinate 1,620,966 of CACRXP010000007.1, read as the reverse complement.
TGCAAGTGTAACAGCAGGTCGGGTTCAAAATTATTCGGGAATTAGAAAAGTTTTTTAAAACCGAATTATACTCTTCTTTTGAGTATGAAATTGGAAGAAGACGTGATTTTCTACCGAATAAGTAAAAGAATGAATATTTTTATGCATGTTTTCCATGAAATATAATTGAATTTTCAAGGGCATCGAAAATCAATAAGAAAATTGCATACTACATAAGTAGTCATTTTTGCAGAGTATAGACCTTGCATGCAGCCGGAAATAAGTTCTTTCGAAAGCCGACACCCTGAGGTAACTGGATCATTATAGATTTATGCTGCATCATGATTAGTTTTACAACACTACTTAATTTATCTTTTCGAAACGAGAACGCATTTCGAAATTTTGGTTGACATTTCATGAGTTAGCACATCTACTGCATATATAAATGATGAAAATAGAAGGCTCCTCGGAAAAAATTAAGTTGTACTCGTGAATTTTCAAACTGGTGACACTAGCCCGTCGTCAGACGAAATAAACAGTGGAGAAAGTGAACTGGTCAGAATACATTTGTTGGCGTGACAGGGCAGCCATTGACCGGCAAGCAACTAATGTATGAATAGGGATGGAGACATAATTAGGCTGTGATCCGTTGCGGTGGAGGGAATGGGGAACTGCTGCGGCTCCCTGTGTTTGGAGGGTAGGGGGTATGACGATTCATTGGAACTATGGACAGTGGACTTACTGGTCGTCGATCCGGCATGCGGGCAGAGGTCAGTGAGTCCAACTTAGAGATGTTAGGGATTGCAGTTGCGGTTCACTGTGTTTGGGGGTGTAATGGGATGACGGAGTAGTGCGATTCTACATGATCCAGTGTGGATTAGCAGCTGTTGTTAGGTCGTGGGCGTAGGTCAGTGAGCCGGGCACGCAGACCTTCGTAATGAGCATCTAGATCGACATGAGGATTGATGCTTGTCGTGTTGGAGTTCCAGGCTTCGAGGAATTCACGTGCATGTTTGTTGTTCGCCATGGCAACAAATTCAGTTCCTTCCCAATTGAAGCGATGGTCGCATTCAAGGGCGTTCACAAACACGAGTGGCAAAGGGTCACGTCGGCGGATGGCTAGTTTATGCTCGTTTATACGCGTCCCAAGTCGTCGGCCTGTATGACCAGCATAGTCGCAAGAGCAGTTGGCTCTTGCGACTTCATTTGGGAAGGAACTGAAGAAATGGCGATTTTTGGCCTACTAGTCGTCACCAGCCAGTCTTAACTGAGTCACAACGCGACGAGTTTATCTCCTAACCCGATCTGTGAACACACTTAAAACACATATATGTATATACACAGACTGCCGTGGAAGGAGAATCCTAGATCTGGCCGCATTACCGGCATGTCACCCCTGCCTTACCCTGAGTTTTCATCTAAGGTCCTCAAGGACAGTCGCATAACCGCAAGTAACGACAGAGGAAGAAGATCTACAAGGATAAGAAGGGCTGGATTTTTCATTTTTGACATATTAACCTTCATCAGTCAGCCATACCGCGAGTGGAGGCCTCGGAGGCTCGAGGTATAAAGGAAAACTGCAATAAGTTATTAAAGTAAAACAAGCTGAGAACTGATTGGCCACTAACGGTTCCTTTTTTTACCGAATGGCGTGGCAGTTTTATTCAGTGCATGAAGTACACTTTCATGCTATTAACATAAAGCCCTCAACACTAGCCAGAACTTTGGTGGCACACTGATAACGTCGGGCCTTTATCAATGTTGAGCGTACAGACTAAAAGTCTCCTGATCGAAATCGGAGAGGGGTTTGGGCCATCATACCGATTTCCGCCGAACCCAACTGCCTCAAAACGGCGTTGGCTCACCTAGCGCATTCCTTTTGCTGCTTGCAAACAAGGCTCCGAATAGGAATTTGTACTAAACAATACGGCGGTCCCTATTCAGCCCCCCTCTCCCCGTCACCGGGAGAGCACTTGACTCCGCCACAGTGTAGTGACGACAGCAAGTCATTGGGATATGAAAGTCTTTTTCTAACTCCTTGTACTTTTGCCGTCTGCTGTTAGTCTGGGAAGAAATCTACCTCCGGTCTGGACGCAAACAAGGAACGTCAAAGGAAGTTATTGCAATTGAAGGAAGAGCATCGCGCAACGGTTAGTGCTCAACTTGCCTTTTTCATCTCCTGCGCTTTTAGAATAACCTGAACTTTTAGGGCTACAAGATACCATGCTAGCAGCACAAATACTGGCTAAGGGTCCAGAAACGCGGGTATCGTCGATATTCTGCGGCTGTATGACACAGCTGTGAGGGGTTCGGCTCTTATTTGGGTCACCCAACATTCCTCGTCTGCTTTCTCGTAAACACTCCAGTTTACAAATTGTTGCCTTTTATTCGCCTCAGAAATAAACTACGAATTTAGAGTAGGTCAGCATATACTAAGACCCAAGTATTCATAAATCAAATTCCTCTCTGCGCCTAGAGACCTTATTATATGCTGACCTACTCCAAGTTTGCAGTCAATTTCTGAAAAAATTAAAAAGTAACAATAATCTCAACTGACGTTTTGCTGCTCTCCACAACTTCCCCTGCGCTTTTCGCCAAGTCCGCTGACGCTTGCTCCATCTTAAAAGACTTTTTACAGGAATGGCACACTTGTGAGGAAATGCCGACGGCAAGGGGAGAGTTTGCGGCTATTTTTAGCAACACTCTTTAAACCCAGAAAAGTGATGTGCTCAACGGATCAAGGGTGTTGCATTGTTGACGTTCCGAGGAGCTTGGCCGGCTCTCCATTATCAAAGCGTTTGGTGCAAAAATCGACCAGAATTTTGAATAGACGGCCGAATTAGTTGGCCTTGGGCCGATCGATTTTTCCTCATCTTTCACTGTCTTGGCCTTCTTACCGTCGTTTGTGACTGTTGGTAGTCTCCTGCGTTGTGAGCACTTCACTTTTCTCCGATTATCGGCCCGAATCTCTTACGTTTGCTAAAATTAACTATTTTTTCAGTTCAGTTCAGTTTATTTGAGGGAAATATAGGTGCTGAACCTTTGAACTCCCTATTTATTACAAGGAAGTGAACTATTCATTGATGTTTTGGCAGATTTTGAATAATTCCTACTGACCCAACTGTGAAAAACTCGGCGCCTCGGTGGGATTCGAACCCACGCAGTAAGGAGAAGGCTTTAGCGCAGCCAACGCTCTACCAAATGTGATTAAACTCGCGTCGTCCGGCGGGGCCTCGTAGCTCAGGTGGTAGAGCGTTGGCTGCGCTAAAGCCTTCTCCTTACTGCGTGGGTTCGAATCCCACCGAGGCGCCGAGTTTTTCACAGTTGGGTCAGTAGGAAGTGAACTATATCAAAAGTGTGAAAGTGGAAACATCAAACAGCTACAGAGTTTCCTCAGATTGGCAAAGTTTTCGAAGCCGGACAGATAAACGAATTGTTCCAAGAGTTAAAAACATTAACGTTACTAAGTGTGCTGTACAGTAGTCTGCCTATGGATGGTAGGTGCTATCTCAGTTACTGAGGGAGACGAATTAGATGCCAACACACGTTCAACAAACATGGGACAATAATAAGAAAACAAGCATTACTGAAATACAGACAGCACTATAACAACATTAATAAACTGTTCGAACGAAATGCTTGACGTTGTCGGTCAGGTGGCATTATGACGTTTGATGGTACACTGGTCCAATTTGCGCTTAAAGGCCTCGACGGAGGTGGACATGACGACATCTGTAGGCAGAGCATTCCAGGCCTCGATCACTCTCTTTGAAAAGAAGAACTTCCGAATGTCCAGCTTGGCGCCAATTACGCGTAGTTTAATTGGATGACCTCGGAAGTTCGTTGTGGTCGCTAACTCAAAGAAATCAGCAGGTACGAGACAGCAGTCGTGGCCGCGCAGTATACGGAATGTTTGTATAAGGTTCCCTCTTACTTCTTACTTCTTCCTTTTATTCCTCTGTACGATTTTTGGCTTAATTGTGCCTGTCATCCTCGATATCTATACCATGGTGTCAGCTTTCCCCTCTGTTTTGCAGGTGGACGGACGTCATCAGTACGTCTTCGAAATGGCAAGTCCTCTGTTTTCAGTTTGGCATTATTGCATGGTCAAAGCCCTCTCCACCGGCATACATGCCGGTGCTTGCGTCAAAATGTGATGGTCGACAGCATGAGGTTTCCCAAATTGCAAGTCGGGGAAGGCGGAGTTATTGGAAAACCTTAGCTGGGGTTAGAAAGCATACGCGCGGCCCATCAGGCAGAGACCGGCTGTTTTAGGTTGTTAGCCCCGGGATCGAGGCGCGAGCGTACGTGGATTGGGTCTGCCTGCAGCCAATCAGTGAAGGGTGCGGCGCCGATTAGCGTCGAGCTCTCGTCACTCCGGTGTCAAGTCACAGGTGACTGAAGCAGCAAATTGACAGAGGGAGTTTGGCGAATCAAAGGTGGCACGGCGACTACATGAGCGTATTGCTACACTTCTGGGTTTTAAAGCATGACTTGTCCCTAGCTCACATTCCAAGCGGTAAGATTTTCACTTATGTAATTATATACCATACTGACAAAGCAGGCGCCAGCTGAAAGCCCAGACACGCGTGTTTCGCCTTACGCAGTTGCGAGGGGTTCGGCTCATCAGTGGGTCTCCCAGCCTTACCCGTGTGTCTTCTGGTATAGTAACTTTAGTTTCATCGTGCCGTGTTTAATTTCCGAGGAAATTAATGCGCATAATTGGAGTAAATCCTTCGGAACAGACCTTCTCAAGCACGGTCGGCGGGTTGTGAATATTACGCGGTTACTCCGCAGTAGCCAATGGATTTCAGTTCAAGTATTTATATCAACTTTTGGTCCGTGTCTGAAAAGGTCTGTTGGAAAGAATTTTCTCGGAACTTAAACAACACAAGTTAGATTTTCGCAAAACACACAGCAGGAAGATGATCGGTCAGCAATCTTTTCAAGATACCTTTCAGATTTCCGTGAATTTTGACTCACCGAGGGCTCTAAAGTCTTACATCGAATTGGCCTAGAGGAATCTCCGATTGCAGAGGGAAATGGGCATTGGAATGGTTATTTTGGCATATTTTCCGCCGTCAACCGACGATACACTAATCCGAGATGTAAGCACTTACGCGGTCTGAGTCGACACTGAAGACCCAAGTCAAACACACCGTCCGACGTAATGGCACCACCTTTTGCCGACTGCGATCGGACATATACAATCACATAATACGGGCGTTCACCGATTTACCTTGCCTCCGGGACGAAATCGGTCTTCTAGTTACGGGGTTAAAGCCCAGATCCTCAACTCTCGTCGGTGGAGGCATTAAGGGAACCTACTGTAAAACCCTCACGCAGTTCTCGTCAAACCGTTTCGCCTAGAAGCCTCACTAAGCTGACCCCACGAGTTTTATCGATTTTTTGCGTCCGTGTTTGCCAGTGACGCGCGCGCAGGCTTATTCGACTGAAGGCACGGCCAACACGGATGACAGATCGATCGATCCACAGCCGAGCTGTTCGCCGTGCCCTGCTCCCTGTATGGACCCAAACACCACCCACACCAAACTACTGCGTCCCTCAAAGCTGTACGAGACTCGGTCGCCGATCGCCATCGAGGGGCATTAGGGGAAGTTGGGAATTTTTGCAGTCGGACCAGCAATGTCGGAGTAAGTTGCCACGCTGCATTGTTACTTTTTTCCTTTACCGAACGTCTTAGATCAGCGTAGAAGGGCTGTTTGGGACAAAATGACAAACGACCCGCATCTGTCAGTGTCTCTGATGCTGGGTTCGAGCGCGAATCCGAAACGCCAGGCAAACAGAGCTCTTGTCCCGGCGATCGCTTCTACTTCATGTTAAAATGACAAATGTTAGTTCTAACTTCAAGTGCTTCCTTTCAACTCCGATAGATATCAAAAGTCCTGTCGATGGAAAGCAATCAGATCGAGGATCAGATGCTGGCGGATGAAAAGGTAAGACAATTTTCGAACTGCAATGAAAGTCCTCCCTAAGTACCTTCCAGTAATGGCACGCTTCTACCCGAATGCCCGCCACTGTTCACGGTAGGGATCGCTTATGTTACCCCCGTTAGGATACAGATTAGGAACCCCCCGTAATGCAGATGACTTTGAGATAAATTCCGGTAAAATTAGACTAAGGGTTACGGGCAGGCTTAGAATTAAAATCAGGGTCCCGATGTTAGGGTGAGGACACGGGAAAGGGTCCCTTACGAGGATTTAGTGCAAGGTAGCCCCTATTACCGGGGGAATGTCCCTGTCCCCGTTTCCTGGGGGGAGGGGGGAAACCAAATTGTTCTTTATCAAGAAAGCCCTTAGATTGCTAGAGAATTTTAATATCAACTCATGGTCAAAGAGATGCAATAATACCTCTGTCAGACGAGCCGCTATGTCTAGTTTTTTCGAACAGTTTTTAAAAAATAAATTAAAGGCTGACTAAGTATGGGGGGTAAGCCCAAAAGTTCGCAGTCAGTGTTATATCGCTCATTTATCCTTACCGACCTGGACGATTTCACACCCTAGTAACCTAAAAGCAACCCAGGCTGCTGGCCCCTCTGCTTCTGTCCGTCTGTCAAGGATCATATTTGAGCGCCAAACTCATCTGTTCTTGCTTTCTTTCATCTTTTACCCCCTGCAGTGGGACCTGTTCGAGGCCTTCTTTCAAGCAGGTGGGATCAGCAGTTTGCTGATATACTACCAGGAGGTAAGTAGGCACCCATCTCTACTGTTGTTCTCCTCAAATTGTTGACAAAAAAACTAGAAGCCACGGGACATGTCATCACTCGGACACTTGAGAGTGACGTGAATTTATTTGCTCTGATCACAGAATGGAAGTTTTTATGACCCGTCTGGGACTTGAAATCCCGTGGAGCATATAAGCACTCGACTCTTGTCCCCAATGCCAAAGCAGCAGACAGAGAAAGCACGGCTGGCCACGAAAAGTGTATTAGAAAAACACTGCAAGTCGCGACTAGCTGAAAGGTGACGCATACTTATAACACCCTACTGTGGTTCGCCGGCATTCGGCCCAATGACCTTCGGGTAGAAGGGAGTAGCCAATGGCAGCGCTGTAGAGAGAGCAAATGCACCTTGTCTCCAGTGATTGGTTGGCTCTTGGCTTTGGGAGTGTAGGCACTCCCAACAGGAGTGAACATGTCCGTTTTGAAGAAAAGGAAAACCGACAAACATAGGGAGACAATGATGTCATTTCTGCTATATTTAGCCTCATGGTTACCATGGTTAACATTCTCTCTTAGAACAGACAGGACAAGGGGACCGTGACTTAGTGGTAGGGCGTTGGACCGCTTAACGTTCACTGGCCAAGAATCCCGTTTAAGTCCCAGGTTACCCAAGCCTGTGGTTGAGTATTACTGGCTGACGATTGATGATAAGTTAGGAATGACCATCTCAGTCTGCCTTCTCTTTGTCAGTCACGTGACCTTGGAGTGACGCAGGCAGCAGCAAATTGACCTGCGGTCAATTACTGGATGTCTCTCTGGCGGACGACGGTTAACAAGCCGAAAATGCCCATTCTGCCGAGATGACTCTAGTATAAATCGCCAGCCAACACCGAGCTAGCTAGACAAACAGTCTTACAACACGGACGCAGAATTATTCGGGTCATAATCCAGGACTGTCACCTCCGATTACGCAAGTACACAGCAGCAATTGAGGATGATCAAGCGAAGTGACTCAAGTCCATTTCTAAATTTTATGAACTCCTAAAGGTTCTCTCGCAATAGCATAGTAAAATGCATGACTTTCCGTAAACGGAAAAGGTACAACCTGTAGATGGGAGACCTGAATGGAACTGTAACAGCAGGTCGGGTTCTAATTCGTTCGGGAATTGAGAAGGTTTTTTAAACCAAATAATGCCCTTCCCTCGAGTGCTAAATTTTAAGAGGATGCAAGTTTCTTTCAAATAAGTACAAAAACGAATATTTGTTTGCGTGTTTTCCTTGAAATATAATTGGATTTATATGGGTATCGGAAATCAGTTAGAAAAATTTATACTACTTAAATGGGCATTTTTCACAGGCGGCTGAAAACAGTTCATTCAAGACCCACTATCCTAAAATAACCGAATTATCACAAGATTATGCTGCACGGTGATAAAACTACAACCCTACTTAAGTAATCTTTTCGTGCAGAAGCCGCATTTCAGAATTTCGGTAAACAGCTCATGCACGTTGTCACATTCACTTAAATCTTCAGTCGCAGCCATCACAAGAATCAGATTTGACGGTATATTCTTCATATTTCCACCTTAAATGTGCTTATTCAGCAGGGGCGGGGGTCAATTCCCCCAGACTACCTAACCACTACCCTCGATTTTCCTTTTTCCACCCTGTTACTACTCCCATTCAAACAAGCTAATGACGTAAATATGTTTTTTTTGCCTTTGGTTTTCGGTAACAGTAATCTGTCAATTTCGTTTGCACTACTCGTAAAGCCCATATTACCACCATGTACCTATTACAGGATTCCTTGCGTCTCGTTTTCTCGGGGGTCCACATATCCGATCGTTACCCAGGTGCTAAATAAAGACCCAGACACGTGTTTCGCCTGCGTCTGCTGCCACTGTGAAGTAACTCACGTTCAGGTCAGCTTTCTGTGTCTTCCATGCTGTGAGGGGCACATAGCGGTCATCGTCGCATGCGACGGTCCAACTGTCATCTATAGTGGACGTGGAAGTATACGCTAAAAACATCAAAGCAATTTTTAACGCAACTGCTTGAACGGATGGCAAAGTAGGTGTTCTCCTCACCAGCTCAGGGCAGACCAGGCTGCAATCCTTAAGCCATTCCATTTCGTGTAGATAGGGGCTGCTTTTTGTGTATGCAGTGGGGAAACTCAAAACAAAAAAGAATCCAAGGCTGGATCAGTTTACAAGCTTTGAGTTATGTCGGCAACGAACTGACATAGTCTCTTTCCTAAATCCTGCATGCGATATGGTTTCTCCGCAGTGACTAATGGTTTTTACTCAACGGGTTGGGTCTTCTTGCAGTTAGCGTCCGTTTTACTTCATTTTAGCGCGCAGGAAAGGGCAAACCCACCGCGCCAAAGTGTTTTATTGCAAACAACTCAAATGAGGTGAGTGAACTCGTTTATCGCAACTGCCTGAACCCGACTTCCACAAGTCGTTTGCAAACGAACGTTCTCGACTGTTCATTTTAGTCATCTTCAAAACTTGCCTATTTTTGTTATATTTGCCACGTATGCTGTTTAAGATAATGGCATGCTTACCTATCGAAAGTCGAGGGAAGCAAATTGAGCAAACAGAATCGGTTAAGTCAGGGGGGTGCAACTGACTTGTAATAAACGAAAGAAGGAAGTATTGGCGCAATTGGGATGGACCTACTGAGGGGGTGCATATGTCATTTCTGCTATTTCTAATGGTGATGGCAACTCCAGGATTTCCTTGCAACTTCCTTCGATAATCACCCGAGTAGAATAGGCAGAAGAAGAAGAAGAAGAAGAAGAAGAAGAAGAAGAAAAAGAAAAAAAGGAAGAAAAACGAAGAGGAGAAGGAATAAGAAGTCTATTCTAACTGCATTTGGTTGTTCTTGTTCCAATAAACCGATTTTACCGAGGACGCCGTTGCCTACACGGTATCTGGTTCCTTCACAGGAGACCAGGTGGTGTTTGCATGTGCTTGATTGGTTCTCGACTGAGCTTAAAGGTACACAACAGAATGGACATGTTCTGTAAGCTGAAGGACAAACGACCCTCCCATTACAACCGCAGATGTCACAACAGTCTAGGCCGTTGAATAATGAGATCCTTCTATGTCATCAATTAAGCCCAATCGATTTGTAGGCCTCAGGCCCCCGTAATACAGATGGCTTTGCGCTCAATTCCGTATCCCAAACTTCAATTCTAACCCAATACCTCACTCTTCTCCCAACCTTAACCCTAACCTCCTGGAATTTAGTCCAAGGCCACCTATAACACGGGGACACCTATTACCCTGTCCTGTCAATATCTGTATTGGCGAACAGTTGGTGATTTTAGTGGAGAATTGGTTAGCTGACCTTTCCTCTCAATTTCAGACGCTCTCCGGATACTGTTTCCTCTTCCTCCGAACAACCACAAAGGCCATAACGCCAGCAAGTATCGCGACTGACGTCGTCTTCCAGCAAATGCACCCCAAGGCCGGTCAACTGTTTGAAGAAGTTGGCTTCCTCATGCAGGACGTCTACCTACCGCTCTTTGTCTCCATGCAGGTGGGCAACTCTCTTCCACCCAACGACCAAACTAAAAGGACGACTTTCACTAAATCTCTGTGCAAGGATAAAATAGAAACACTTCCTCACCCCCCCTCCCCCATAAATCCATGCTTAGATGGTCGTCGCATGCTGAGATTTGGTGGACGTCTGCTTTTTTATCGATCTTGATATGCTACTCTTAACGGTATGTTCACCATATTCGCTCGCTTGGAATGCAGTGGTTCGACCGGCGTTAATCTATCTGCCCCGACAATAATCCGTTTGAAGGTATGGTCACCCTGCTTATCTGCTTGACGACAGAGTACGCCATAATGCCCCGGAAACGAAAACATGAAATTTTTATACGATAAAATAATGGGGAGTTACAGCAGATGTGCTAACTCGTGAACTGTTAGCCGAAATTTCTAAATGCGCATTCGACTCAAAAGGACTACTTGAATAGGGTTGTAATGCTAGTAACCATGCAGTATAATAATTTAGTTACTTCAGGATGCCGGCTTTCGAATGAACTTCTTTCGGCTGCCTAAAAAACAAACTTGTTAAAAAGTGACTACTTAAATGGCATGAAATGTTCTTATCTTCGACGCTCTTATAATTAAAAATGTATTTCATGGAACACATGAATAAAAATATTCATTCTTTTACTCATTTGGTAGAAAATCACGTTTTATTCAAATTTCATACCTGAGGGAAGAGTATAATTTGATTTTAAGAAACTCTTCTAATTCCCGAATAATTTTGAAACCGACATGCTGTTACACTTGCATTCACGGTCTCTTAACTACAAGCTTTATCTTTTCCGTGTACGGATAATCATACATTGTCATGCGCTATTAAGAGGAAACCATTTGGGTTTCATAAAATTTTGCGTGGATTTGAGCCGTACTGTACAGCTTACAAGTAACATAAGTAAATGCAGAGACACGGAGTTTTGTAAACAGGCATTTCACGGTCTTAAAAAAATCCCATAATTAGAAACTTTTTAAACACAAGTTATACTCTTTCTTCAAGTATAAAATTTCACGAAGGCGTGCTTTTCTACCAAATGAACAAAGGAATGAGTATTTTGTGCATGTTTTCAAGGAACTATATTTGAATTTATAAAGGCATAATAAATAAATGAGAAAAATTCATACCAGTTAAGTGGTCATCTTTTTACAGAGTTTTGTTTCTGCAGGTGGCTGAAAGGAGGCCCATTCAATAGCCGACATTCTGAAGTAATTGAATTATTCTTGGAATATGCTGCACGGTTATTAATATTACAAGCTGACTTAAGTTACCTTTTTTAGTCGAAAACGCATTTCTGAATGTCGGCTAACATTTCACCTACCGTAATTTCACTGGCATGATACAGTAATTAATTTTGACAGTTTGACCGTCGTTTTCCGAAGATGTCCACCGTGAGCTTCACTGCAGGGTTAGAGCATGGACAGTAATAGGCGCGTGAGTTAGTTTATAGTGATAGTAGACTTGCGTTGCATGTACTGCACTCTCTCCTCCTCCTCCCCCATCTGGACCCCATGTCAAGACAGAGTCAAGAAGAAGGGGGGCGGGAGAGGATGCAGGTGGCTGGCACGACGTAAATCCGCACCGAGGCCTACCACCGCACCCCCTGGTTCAGATCAGACACTGACCAGGATTGTATACACCAAAGAAAAGGAGGCGATAGCCAGAATCCCAACTGACATGGCATTAGCCTGCACACGGGCATGCCACCGGACCCCCTGGTTGGCATTTTTTATGTGTTCGCATTGGCCAAAACGTCTGTCTGACTGCCATCTGGTCCCCGTTTTGGCCCAGCGCATCTGCTGTGCCGCCCTTCTAGGGGCAGCATAATTAATTATAATGACCGCCAACATCCAATACTTCAAAATAAAGTGTCTTCAGACGGAATCTAATTAGGCATCTCGACAGCTCTAGCCCCGGCAGGATGACGTTCGTTGACATAAACCACTCCGAGAACACTATGCTTCAAAAATGTCTACATGGACTCGTTTTTTATGCACGTATTTCTTTATTCAACGGCAAAATGGAGTGTTTTTTTGGCCAGAATTCAGTCAGTTGCTTCGACTCTATAATGGAGGGAGGAGGACATTATTTGGGCTAAATCGCCCCGAGAATTTTGTGATGCAACAATGTCCATATGGACTTACTGTCAGTAGTTGGGTTACTGTTAGAGGCGAAGTTATCGTTGTTATGCCAGGGTACCCAACGGCAAACATTACGACATGGCCTCCTCCGTATCCTCTGCGACTTATAGTGTCGTTCCCTCAACCGGACCACATTACAGACCCGAGCAGTCAGGTTTATTTTATGCAAAAAAGATTACTTGCATGATGTGGAATGTAGCTGAGGAAATGTCGTTGCACGGGACATACAGTAGGTGGGCTAAATCATGAAATTTCAACCGAAATTTCGAAATGCGTTTTCGTTTCGGAAAGATTAATTAAGAAATTGTTGTAAAACTAGTCAGCCTGCAGTATAATTCTATAATAATCCAGTTACCCCAGGATGCCAGCTTTCGAATGAACTTCCCTTCGGCTGCATGCAAGAACGACACGCTGCAAAAAGACTACTTAAGTAGCACGTAATTTACTCATTGATTTTCGATGCCTTTGAAAATTTAATTATATTTCATGGTGAGCATGCATACAAATACTCATTCTTTTACTTATTCGTTAGAAAATCACGTCTTCTTACAATTTTATACTCGAACGAAGGGTATAATTCGGTTTTAAAAAACTTTTCCAATTCCCAAATAATTTTGAACCCGACCTTCAATTTTGCGTGCATTCAGGGCTTCACAACTACAAGCCATATATTTTCTGTGTACGGAAAACCATACATTTCTCTACGGTATTAAGAGTAGACCATACGGGGTTCATAGAATTATGCAGTGGATTTGAGTAATATTGTTAATTTTGCAAACCACATTTGCAAATGCAGATACATGACGATTTATAAACGCTCATTTCACGGTATTGAAAAATCGCACAATTAGAAACTCTTTTGAAACCGAATTATGCTTCTCCTTCGAGTATAAAATTGGGAGAAGACGTAATTTTCTACTAAATAAACAAAAGAATGAATATATGTATGCATGGTTTCCATGAAATATAATTGAATTTTTAAGGGCATCGAAAATCAGTGAAAAAATTGCATGCTACTTAAGTAGTCATTTTTTACAGAGCATAATTCTTGCGTGCAGTTGGAAACAACTTCATTTAAAAAAGCACCCTGAGGTAACTGGATCATTATAGAATTATGCTGGATGGTGATCAATTTTACAACCATATTTAATTAATCTTTTCGAAACGAGAACTCATTTCGAAATTTCGGTCGACATTGCATGAGTTAGCCCACATACTGTACTTCCGCACACTCCCCCACCCCGCATAATTCTCTATTAAGAGGAAAGTTCGTTTGCAAAAAAATTTCGGTACAGGAGCAGTCAGGTAGCAAAAATTCTCGTTAGTTGGAATGAGTACGCCTGCTAGTAAAGCAGGAATGTTAAAAAGTTAGTGAATTTGTTAAATGACAGTTAAAATTTGCCTACCCCGCGCATATACTTGATCCTTACCAACATTACTGCTGTGTTGCCTGCTTAAGGTCTTTTCTATTCGACTTTTTTAGGAAGGAGGCAGTTTAGGAAAGGGAGAGCCATCAGCGTCAGCTGCGAGCGATTTCATAGAAAGCTTCCATGGCTTCCTGAACACTCTTCACAATGCCCTCGAGAACACATCCTACAACCTGCTGGCTAGTAACGAGGAAGATAAGCAGTTGCTTGAGCAGGCAGTTGCCAATCCCGACATCAAAGGAATCGGTAGGCAGCCCAGTTAATTGCCCCCGCTACCGTTTGATCCATTTCGCCCTCTAGTTCAATCTGCGCTTCTTTGTCTTGAATAGTTGGGTGTACTGAAAGACTGGCCAAAATGGAGAACATACTCCGCAGATGGACAGTCCAGATCCAACTGGTTCTCAACGAAGCCGAGCAAATACGTCGGGAGGCTGATGATGTAGGGCCCTCGGCTGAACTGGCCTACTGGCGAATGCGGATGGCAAAATTCAATCGGTAATGTTTACTAGACAGTCGGTCTTTCTTTAACTTCCAAACTTCGACAACGGTTGGGCGAAGGACCCCACTTGACTGTCGGTAGACTGTGAATCGTGTCATACGCGGCAAGTAGTAGTGGAAGTTTTAGGGGGAGGGCAGCAAACCAGACAGGAAAACACAGAAATTGTTTGGATTTCTACCGGATGTCTTATTAATATAGGAGACACGATCGATGGGACAAGAGCTTCATTAGCCTAACGTTTCGGATTCCTGCTCGAACCCATCATCAGAGACAAAAGCATATAAGGGTGTTTCATGCACAAATGGCTGCAGTGTCTATAGGATGCAGTCGTCATGCTACCGCATAGACACCAGACTTTGGCGAGCGCTTCCGTATTACAAGAACGTTTCGGAAACTGTCAGCCGCCTTCTCACACCACTTTGGGTTGGAGTTGCACACAGACCGGAGGCAACTATCAGGCGTCAGGTAATGAAACCGAAAGACCCACCGCCACGGCATGAAACGTATGGAGTCGTTTATCGGATCTGATGCAGTTGCGGACACAGCAACTACGTCGGAGAAACCGGAAGACAGCTCCTAGCGCGAATGGTCGGACACGCTGCAGCGGTGCGGAGAAATGACGCCAGCTCTCAAGTTGTGGCTCATTCGACGAGATCCGGCCACACATTCAAATTCAACGAGGCCAACATTCTCGCAAGAGATGACAACCACGTGAGTCGAGAACTGCTTGAGTCATGGTTTACTGGCCCCCAATCCATTAACAAGTGAAAAGACCTTCCTCTTCCATACTTAGTGCTGGGATTTCGCCTTGACGGAGTAATTGACCACGCGGGGAGGGCAGAGGTGAACACTTATCCCAACACCAGGGTCTTTGCGTTGGATGTTCGAGCAATCATCACACCAACATACAACGCACTTGATGAAATTGCAGCAATTAACGACGCGAATGTCGGCCATCACGCCACGTGCAACGATCCCTGATGAAGGAGAGGGGGCCGTGAATATTCATAGGTGTGCGTTAGCATGGCTACTGCATCCTATAAATACTGCAGCCGCATGTGCATGAACCACCCTTATCTGCTTAGGTCTCTGATGATGGATTCGAGCAGGAATACGAAACGTCAGACTAATAAAGTTCTTGCCCCAGCGATCGTGTCTCCTTCATCAAGACTGCTTCCTGGGACCTATCGCTTTGCTTCTATTGAAATGTCTTATTGTACGCTTTCGTATGGCGCCGAGAATGAACTCTTTAATTTAAAAACAAACAAGAAGCAAATTTACTGAAATTAATGCTGTTCGAGTAACGGTTTTAGTTCGTGGGAAGTAATTGTTGTTGACAGTGTAATGCCTGCAACGGCCTGCAAATGGATGCCAAGATAAAACCCCATAGAACGCGATCCACAGTCTACCGACAGTTAAGTGGGGTTTTTCACCCTACGGTTGCCCAAAAGTCCTGCAGGAAGTCCAGAGGTTCAACTGTTACCAACTTCACTAGCACGTCCGCCTTAATTTCAAAAGGAAGTGATGCCTGGAAGACCTGTTAGTAACAGACGACTTCCGAGCTAACTGTCGCTCTCTTTATTCTTTTGTCCTGTAACGTAATCAAAACCTATTTTGAAATTGCCGTTGTAATCACGGACTCTTAGAACAAGAGACTGAGTGAGGAGGGCTTCCATTAAAGTCATCGATTGGTGGCTAGATCTTAACATGGTTACAGACTCGGTGCCGCTTCGCATAAGCCCCGGAGGCCACTTTGATCTCACAAAATGTCGACACTTATGTCTGGTCTCTCTTAGTATGCGCTTTGTATGCGTGGGGGGTGGGGAGAGGTTACGTTTCCATCTGAACAAAGGTACATTCGTCTTTTTTGCCAACTGTACCATCAAGAGCCTCCCGCTTTAGGGGAACGCTTCCACTTTATTGCAGATTATAAGGATGTTTGTCCGTTTCTGTTAATTTTAGTTCGTAATCTTCTGCTATGGTACCAAGTTGACCTAAAATGACCTACTTTTTTTCTATTTTAAAGGCTTCTAGAGCAACTGGTGAGCCCTGAAGTACGTACAGTGACAGTAGCCCTGACTTTCGCGAAGTCCCGTGGCATGAAACTCTGGGGTGAACTTGTAGGTTTCGTTCTTAGCAAGTACCAGTTGTATATTTATAAAAATGTGTGGACTTTTATCCTTTTATGCCACAGTAGAGTCTTACTTCACTACTATTTGTGCACATTCATACTTCATATATATACAGTTAGTGATGGGGTTCACCAAGAGAAGCTGGATTTTGCCTGATTTCACCGATGGGGACGTCGTAGGAGCAAAAGTTTTCATAAGGTGACGTGCTATGAGGCCGGTGGGTGCCTAATAAATTTAAATAGAACTGACAGGCGTGCTCGTAAGCATACCATTTTGTGTTTATAAAGAGAACTGTTTTTCCGTTACATTAAGTTACACTTCTTGTTCGTTCTGGATTATTTTGAGCTTCAGATGGGCCTCTAAATATTGCTGAATACTTCATGATTTTCAGTGTTTTCACCCGATATTCCATAAAGACAGATTCTGAATCACCTGCCTGTTGAGAACTTTAAAATAAAATTATTCTTGAAGGCATTTACCGAATTAGTAAGTGTTCGGACGCTCCTATTCACCAAGATGGTCGTTTGAGTCACATGTGAAGACTCATTCAAACATCAAAGTTCATTTTCGAGAAAAATGTCTGTCCACAACGAAAGTCAGCAACGAATACGTCTTCGATAAGTAAGAAAACTTTCCTTAATAAGTTACCCCTTTATGAAGTGCTTTATTACTGCACTCTGTCGACGGATCTCTGTGTACTTTGCATTTTTTGCACGGCGAGGCCAAGTAAAAATTTGAGACTTTGGGCGGTTTCTTTCAAGTTCCTAAGAAATACTAATATTTTTCTACCGTAAACGCAAGAACATGCCTTTCTCTATACATTGAGACCATTTTCACTGATTTTGTTCGCTCTTAGACTCCGTTCTTCGATTATGAATGCACGGCAGAGCGCCCATATAAATACTGACATTTTGCTGAAACTATAAATATATTGCTCGTCCTATTTCTGAATGAGATGTGCACAGAAGCTAAACTACACGAAAAGTAGTGTTTTATATGTGTAAAGCTGGAAATGACCATTCCATGGTGGTCATCTATGTGACATCAGGTATAATTTTCCAAACGGCAAAACAATTTCAGCCCACTGAAACGAAGGAATCCCTATCTGCGTTATTACTGCACTTCTGAGCACCAACTCCCACAGATCTGCTAATTTGACACTTAGAGATTGATAAAACCTCTAGTTTTCTTAAAATAACCTTTGTCTTAGCAGATTGATCCCCATGGTTGACATCGGGCATAAAATAAATTTTCAAGTTCGGCTAAATCTGTTTATTAAAACTCTCTCGGGTAAATTACTATCCTTTCAATGAAAAAGTCGCTCAGATGCGTAACCGGAGTCTAGGACACGCAGTAGCATGGGAAATTGCACGAATATATTCCAAAATCCATTTTCGTTAAAATTTACTGATATTTTACTTGATATAATTACGTAAACACAATTTCTGCGCAGGAAAAAGACATTTTATTGAAGAAAATGGAGAAACGAACAAAATGCTCAACATAACAGGCGTCCAGAAATTCTCTGATCAGTTTCCGTTATCAGATTTCATGAGATAGGTTACGTTCTTTCTATGTATATATATTTGAAAATAAATAGGATTCGTTGGGAAGAGAATAAACTTTAATGCAGAAATTTTCGAGTCTGGTTTCCCAGCTCGTCGTCAGACTTTTGGGCTATGTATAAAAACAGTTAACTATTTAACCGTGTCGAACAAGTGAATCTATGGTTGGCCGAAACCTGCGCCAATGCACGTCAACGATTTTCCTCATCCCCTCGGCATGGGAGAACACCCGCATTGTTGGCGCCTGCCCAATAAGGGAAGGCCGCGAATTCCTGGAGGCACTGCACTCGGATGAGGCATGCATCAATCGGCATATCGATTTGGATGCCACATACAAATTTCTCAAGGACAAATGGAAGCGAGCGCAGCCAATGCCGAAGGGATGACGAAAAACAATGGACACGCAATGGCGCAGGCTTCGGCCAAAAAGAGAATCACTTGTTCGACACGGTTAAATAGTTAACTGTTTTTGTACATAGCCCAAAAGTCTGATGACGAGCTGGGGAACTAGACTCGAAAATTTATGCATTAAAGTTTATTCTCTTCACAAAGAATCGTACTTATTTTCGAGTAAATTTCTTGGGATGTCCGTTTTCCAGCACATATATATGTATATATTGTGAAATCAAATACGTCGTTTGGAAAAAGGAGGAAATTTTATTGAATAAATTATCGAAGTCGGTTCCACGTGTCGTCGTCAGACTCGAGTAAATGTGCAGAAAACAATAAACATTTCAAACGCGCTACAAAATCAATACTCATTTGATGCTTCAGCCAGTAAGCGGCCGTCGTGTGCGTCAGTCCGTATTGATCGGCTTTCGTCTCCCATTTTTCCTTGAGATTTTTGTACGTGGCATCTAACACGATGTGCCTGCTGATGCATGGCTCATCGGAGTGCATGGCTTCAAGAAACTCTCGGCCTTTTTTAGATGGGCAAACTCCGACGATGCAAGTTTTGTCCCATGCGAAAGTGTGCCCAGTATCAAGAGTGTGCATGGCCATTTGAGAGAAGTGGTCTCGCATCTTAACTGCAAGTTGATGTTCGTGGATGCGTGTAGAAGCAAATTTTTCCCGTTTGGCCACAATATACGGCATCACAGGCATCGCATAGGGTCGACGAAGAGACGAAAGCCCATCAATACACACTGACGCACACGACGGCCGCTTACTGGCTGAAGCACCAAATGAGTATTGATTTTATAGCATTTTTGAAATGTTTATTGTTTTCTGCACATTTACTCTAGTCTGACGACGACACGGGGAACCGACGTCGAAAATTTACTCAATAAAATTTCCTCCTTTTCCCAAAGAACGTATTTGATTTCAAATTTTATTTCTTGGGATGTCTGCGTTCCAATATATATATGCAGAGTGGTATTACCGACAAAGACAAGAGAGACTGGAACGGTCATTTCTCGCTTATTAGTCGTCGCCAGCCAGCCATGCCCAACCCCGAATTGTGGAACACCTGGGGCTCCATCTCGCGACCTGTTGGTTAGAAGCCCAACGCCTCTAAACACTGAGCCACGGGCTCGTTGTCCTGTTGGTTGCGATTGGGAATGCACAATGTTAAAGGGGCGCTCACCTATCGTTTGGGTATGGGTGGCTGGCGACGGCCAGTAAGCCAGAAATGGCTATTCCAGTTTCCTTTGTCTCTGTCAGTTATGCCCTTCTGTTTGCCTTCAAATATACATATATATAGGAAGAGGAAATTAGGAAACTGGAAATTTTATTGTGTAAGTTCTCGAGGCTGTTTCTCCAGGACCACTTTAGACTATGGGTGTACAAAAACGATTAAATTCTTAACTGAGTCTACGAAAGGATTCTACGATTGGTCAACGTATGTGCCAATACGTCTTAATCGCCTTTCGTCACCCCTGAAGGATTGGTTCCGCCAGCTTGAATTTTTCCTTAGCGATTTTTATCTAGCACTTAGATAGATATGCCGATTGATACATGCCCCATCTGAGTGCATTGCTTCCAGGAATTCGTGGCCCTTCCTTATTGGGCAGCCGCCCATAATATGAGTGTTCTCCAACGCAAATTTCTGCCCTGCGTCTAGTCCGTCCATGGCCACCTGGAATAGATGGTTGGGTCTCTCCACCGCTAACTGGCGTTTATGTACTCGGGTTGAGATCGATTTCCCCTTTAGGCCACAATAGACGGCATCACAAATAGCACATGGGATTTTGTAGACAACACCCTTTATATTGAGGCAGCCAGCCCTGTCCTTAGGGTGTACAAGCTGTGTAGGTGCTGGCCGGTGTGCTATGTGTATCTGATGACTTTTTTAGTTGCCTTTCGACTATTTCAGATACATTTTTCACGCATGGGGGAGCTCACCAGGTGATTGGTTTTGGTGCCCGAGCGGTCGAAACATTCGAAATGCCTTTCCTCTTGAATTGGGAATGCCTCTTGCAGTGACGTACAAAGTCATGCGGGTACCCACTTTGTAAAAACAGTTTGTGAAGGTATTTACTTTCTGCTCGATAACTTGCCTCAACAGAGCAGCGAGTTTTGGCTCGATTCAGAGAGCTGTAGACTGTACTCCGTTTGTGAGAGACAGGGTGGTTACTCTCAAATGAGGAAGACAAGTTCTAAATCAGACAATTGAATTGTCGCACGTTTAGAACTGGCATGTGGGACGATTTTGCAGGGAATTTGAGTCGTATGCCTTCACTTCCTTATTTTGATGCATTCGGATTCGTGACGGAGATTAGATACTACTTTTGACCCAGAACTGTCCTAATGCCTATTCTGTAGGAGTGCTGAGATCTAACGCATGCGTCACATTTCTACGTTATTATATCTATACACTATGTATGTGCTTGTAGGCATCTATGTCCCATGCATCATAGCAGTATGATTTGTACGCATATTTATAATAGAATTCTTCATAGAGGAGAACTAAATGCGTGCTTTTCACCGTTACTCAGAACAACAGAATAACCGATGCCGCAAACGAGGCAAAAATGAATGTCCGTTTCCTCACAAACCTGGACAAATTCCTTGGCCCTTTAACAAAAAGCGGTCCGGTAAGCTTAGCCAGTGTCCTTAAAACAACTCCTATTGTTTGAGCACCGTTTGTGTCGTAATTTGAAGGCTATTGATTCTTCTTCTTCTTCTTCTTCAAGATCCAGCTAACAGAACAAGTCCCCGGTCTACTCAATGCTATTCGAATGATTTATGAAATTTCTCAATACTATAATACCTCCGAACGAATGACCTCCCTGCTGGTGAAGGTTACCAATCAGATGATCACCTCTTGTCGTCAATTCCTCTATAAGGGCGTCAACCGAATTTGGGATCTGCCCAGGTAACCAGCTGCTCTTTTGGTAACCAATATTCATAGGAGATCAGCCATCATGGAGTAGCTATGGGTTCCTGACTGGTAGATCGGAAAGCCTTAAAATGTCATGGCGGTTGAAGGTCCCCTTCCTTTGGCGATTGGAGCTGAGTCCGGATCAATTTTTGTAAAATATACCATTGTGAATTGCGGCTTAGGGGGAGGGGGAGGATTCCACCCTTGAGGGTTCATTAAGAATGGTGCCATCACCACCGACGACCGCCCATCCTTACGAATATCTCTCTTTTTACGCAAATAATTTGACATAATCTAGAGGGACCGTCTCTGATTATGAATTCGAATGTGGGCCTGGGAGTTCGGGCACGCACAGCCATTTGTTTTATTTATCGTGTCTCTCTTTCCTTGGCCAGAATTGTCAACACCATCTGGGTGATGATGATGATGATGATGATGATGATGATGATGATGATGATGATGATGATGATGATGATGATGATGATGATGATGATGATGACGATGATGATGATGATGATGATGATGATGATGATGATGATGATGATGATGATGATGATGATGATGATGATGATGATGATGATGATGATGATGATGATGATGATGATGATGATGATGATGATGATGATGATGATGATGATGATGATGATGATGATGATAGTTCGACCGTCGCATCCCATGACGTCCACCGTGTGCTCCGCAGCAGGGTGGGAGCAGGGACGGTGACTTGCGCTGCATCTACCTCACTCTCTCCTCTTCCCCCACCTGGGCCCGGTGTCAAGACAGAGTCGATAAGACCGGCGGCGTTGGATGGTGCGGTTGGATCCGCACCTAAGGACACCACTCCACACCCCCGGTCCACAGTAAACACTTGAGCAGGATGTTGATCAATACCAACAACAACAACAACAACAACAACAACAACAACAACAGAAAAGACATGGATGACTGGGCAGCCATGTACATAACCTGCATAATCAGAGGGAGCGCAAACGCATCTACCGCCAGAGAACCAAACACCGGAGAACTGTCAACGCACAGCGGACGCTCACAAACCTTGGGGCTCAGAAGGGTGACACGCAGCCCTGTGTGACATAGGTGGAAACATCAACCGACACCTAGATACTACCTGGGCATTGATGCGACAGCTTCACCACAGCATACTATGTCGATGTAGTATCCGAAGTTCCCACACTAGGACTGTTCGCGACTCCAGATAACTATAGCCTAAATATGCTGTCTGAAGTTGTGTTCTCCAGCTTAGGTCAGTCAAAAATGACTGTTCTAGCTCCGTCGGCTATTGCACCCAATCCTGCTGACCGACAGACCCGGTCAGCTTGCATCTGTCACGGCTGCCAACTGACTTGGTCCTTCTCCTCCGGGACAAGGAGTCAGGCCACAATGGCTCCTTCTGACTGAGGTCTCTACGGCATTATCATTCGGTTAGAATCGAATCGTCCTCCCCCTCCCTTTGTTTTGTGAAAACCCAGCTCATCACGCCCGGACCAGGCGTGTGTGGAACGCGCGGATGGGCTGTTTATCTGCAATTACCTCTGATGAGGCCTCCGAGTGAGAATCCGAAACGTCAGACCAATATACTTATTGTTCCAGTGGTTGCATCTGAACGGACTGTCTTGTTTCGACAGCCGCTGCGCATGAAGCCGCCGATGGTCTTCCTAACTCACTCCTATCATTGGGCCCGATTGGGCGAGGGAGGAGAGGGGGCGACAGATGCTGCAGAAGTCTGCTATCACCGTCTGCGCCTAGCATTCTGCCGGAAGTCTCTGGAAAATTAATCCGAAACATCAGGCGGATATAGTTTTTATTCTAGCTATCGTATCTCCTGCTTTCCTGCCAACAGACACAAACGTACACCTCATCTGTGCCGCAATATTTTTCAGCATTTTCCACCGGATTTTAACGGGGCAGACGATTCAGCGGAACCTGCCGTTTAAGGTCCCACCATAGGTGCACTTAGAGCCGCAAATGCTGCCTCTTTTGAAGGTGCAGAAAAACTAACTCTTGTTCTGCAGTTTAAATCCTGTTGAGCGATCTAGATTCACTCGAAGCCATTTGACTAGGCTTCTAAGCGAAAAACGTAATCCAAAAACAAAAATCTTCTGCTTACTGCATGTTCACTATGGCCGTTAAAATTAAGAAAAAACCGGACCCTACTAAAAATCCAGCTTCTTTCGTGTCTCTTCCTTGGTTAAATCTAGTAAGTCCTTAGCTTACGACGATATAAACTACCAAGGTCCAACGGTCCATCTGAACCACCCTCCTATGCAACTTGTCAACAGTCCTAAAAACTAATTGACTCTGAAGAGAGCTCACTCCACCTCAGGAGTGAAACGCCGTAAGTGGGACTGGCGTGAGCTTACGTCGTATTCTCAAAAGGCTTTCTTTCTTAACAATAACAGACTCAGTGAGTTTTCACTCTCAGCGAAACCATTGAGAACTGAACACACTTAAACGTAACTTAATTAAGCGAATATTTCACTGTTTTACACGATGATTGGCCAATCAGTTTCAGATCAATTTGCATGCTTATTACTACTTGTAGTAGCCACTTTCAGTAATCCCAACGTCCTATCTTCAGGGAAGAATTAAGTCGGCGCATTGAAGCATGCATCCAGCTGAACTCCACATATCAGTACTGCTTCCGGAAGGTGAAAGCAAAGTTAAAGGAGGATCCCGATCACCCACAGTTCGAGTTTAGGTGAGATACTGAAGATACTTCCCGTCTCAGATCCAACGGTCCTACCACTTTTCCAATATAACCTTTCTACTCATTTATTCATAAATAGCGAGAATTACATCTTTGGAAAATTCGACACGTTCTGCAATCGCCTGAAAAAAATTGAAAGTCTCGTCACTATTTTGGAGGATTTCGCGCCATTACTGAAGATGAGGATCGAGAACTTGGAGCCTGTGGCGGCTACTTACAAGGGAATGCAAGATAAAATGAAGAAGCGGAGTTACGATCCAACTGACCAGAGCAGAAAGGAGGTAGGTAGATGTGAACTTCGAGTAGTTCTACGCCTCTGAATGAAAAAGTGCAGTTTTTAAATTCCGACTGGACTTGTTGAAATAAAATTTCGAGGTCAACTGGGTTATGCTTGAGTAAAAGTAGTAGAAAATAAGCTCTACAAGGCACTATTGTATATCCTTACTGGTTTTCTGACGGGCAGATAAGGCCATTAGGAGCTTCTGAGTCCAGAGGAAAACCAAATTTTGAAGGTCTGTCACGGTTCCATCGGAAACGGAAGTTCAAATTCACATCATCCGGCAGTCTGGACAGGTCAAATTATGTTTGTGGTGTCGTGAACACTCTGGTTCCTCCAGAAATTTAGGTGCAGTTATGCAGGAGATGAATGAATGGCGCCAAATTGTGCCTAGCTATGTCTCTGGACCACAAACAAGCACAAGAGTATCTAAAAACCTTAATTCGAAATGTCACTTGTTAATGTAATGTGATGATGAAGGGCAGGCGGGTTCGGTCGACTTTTTTCGACTGTGCGGTCCTTTCTGGCCGACGCATTTGGCTTACCTATTATGGATGTCGTCACGTAAATCATATGACATATTATATTATATATTATGGTATAAATGTTGCATATTATTCATTATATTGTCATACCTGATATATATATTATGGCATATTATATTGTGTTATATAGGCGTTCCCATGGTCTTCGAAAATAAGTCTGCACTTACGAAGATTTGTATTTTCAATTAATGTGAGCTTCCCAAGATGCCTTTGGTTCAGACACTGTAGCCAAGCCAGTTTTTCTCCCGATTACCTTCTGGTGTTTTCATCCTCTACACTTAGTTCAATGTCGATTATGAAGAGTTCATGAATCAGCGCGACGGGATGGAAATCCAGTTATGCGAATTCCTGGATAAGTGGTTTTCCAGACCGCTATTGGTGCGTTACAACTTTGCGATTAAACCACTCTACTGAGACGTTTTACGTAGCAGTGTTTATTTAGTTTTTCCGCTTTTTAGGCAAGCAGGCAGTTGCACTTCTTGAGCCACTTTGAAGGTCTGAAAAGCACCCGAATTGACTTGTTGGGAAAATATGCACTAGTCCTGAAAACGTATTCCCGTGAACTGGAGCACACTCGAAATGTATACGAGCGGCAAAAGGACGACCCTCCAATCGAACGAAATCTGACTCCAGTGGCCGGAAAAATTCAATGGGCGCGCCATCTTCTTCAGCGTATTCAAGAGCCGATAGAAGAGCTCAATAGGCGATGTCCAGCAGTCCTGCGTGTAGGTTTCCCTGCATTATTATTCCACCCGACAAAGTTTAAAGGCTTGTTTGCAGCACTAATTGGCTAGTCGGCGCGTTTTTGAGTTCATGATATCATTTTAAAAGTCATTGTAGTCTGAGGAAGCCGATCATTAAATTAAGGATGAAGGGAAAATTAGAGTCAGTCAATTTAACGTCCTTTTGATGAGGAAGGGTTATTTGGCATGCAATTTTAGTGGTCTGAATCATTACTGTCTCGACTTGACCCACACAACGAACTGCGATGTATGTGCGGTGAATCACGATGGGATTCGGTTTGGCCCACAGCACGCGTTTACCAATCCGTGCAATGGCCACGCGAACCCTTAACTATTGCCGCACATAAAGGTCGTGCTCTGGTACGTCTGGGACTAGGCCTCAATGCTCTAACCACTGATCCACGGTCTCGTCATCCTGTCGGTTGCAGTCGGGTATATTAACTATGATAGTGGGCATCCACCGATCCTGTTAGGGGACTTGCTCATCCCGCTGTGTCTTGTAGCTCGATCTGGAGCTCCACAACCAATCACACTGAGACTACTGATATATGCAGCATTAAATAATCGACAGTGGCAGCCATTCCTACCCCCAGGTTTGCCGCGCCTCAGATTCAAGCCTGAGGTTTTTGGTCATTGTACCATGACCCATTGTCCCGTCAGTTACTATCGAGTATGTTAATTTTCGTAGAAAGGACGTTCACCGTAACCAGTAGTGGGGCACACCGTCCCATGGGCTTCCCATAACTGACTACGCCGCTGACAATACCACCAGGGACAGCTTTGAGACACCATTTGTCCGTCGTACATTGAAAACAAAGTAAAATTCGATCGCGTGTTATTATCCTATTTAATCCAACTTTCTATCCCGGAGGTAAAGTAAGCTAGTTTTCAGTCCGCCTTCAGCGAGTGATCGGCAGCGAATAAGCTGTAGAAGTGTACTCAGAGCGCTACAATCACCTGGTCGAATCCCGGGTTGTAGGAAAAGACATCATTTATCAGAATGAAGGGACTTTATGTGTACACAGCCCCCATTTATTCTCTGAGGAGGCAGTGGCCGTTGGCGAAGCCAGGGCTGGCGTTGACTGCATCCAGTCATGTCTGAGACTTCCTGAAGCAGTGGTGGCAGCCACTTTTGTAGGTTTCTGGGGCAATCTGAAGGGATGTCTAATTGGTTTGTTGCATTCGCAGAGGGGTGGTTTTAAGGTGACTTATGCTGTGGTTGTGGGGGGGAGGAGGTGCGTTCAAGTGGCCGCATGGGCAGCTGTAACTGTGTGGACGCAGGTATGTCCGAGCTTAAATCGGTCTCATGAATTCAGGTCAATGCGTCTGGAACGGCCCGTTGCAAGGGATGAGAGACCTTGAGGGAGCGATGCCTTGGACAATGACGCCAGACTGGTTATGATAGCTGACAGCTACAGCTCCCCCCCCCCCGGACACGGAACGAAGTGATGATGTCGATCGTGAGGCAGACGATGATGTATGTGAAATTATCCAGTGCTCATGAGGGTTTTGGAGGGCGTGTCGATGAGGACAAGAGTAGCTCGGATAGCGTAAGATGGTGATGCTGCGACCCGTACAGAGGTGCATTTGAGGCATCAACCATGGGTGTGCTGGCGTGGTCTCGTCAACGTGTGCCGGTGAGTTGGCACGTTGGTATGAGACGGAAGAAGGTTTTGGACACAAGGCATCCCAGTGAGTGCTGAGTCGGAGGAATGCGTCAGTGAAGTAGGCTCACTGTCATCCAGACACAAACATTGGGATAGAATGAATGCAGTGTCGAAAGTGTGAAAATTCATCGCTGTAAATACAGTAGCATGTTGAGTGTATGGAAGTAACTCATGAATGATGGTTTCGTCGGTAATGGGTGCAAGAATGTCTCAGGCAAGAGAGAGGCTTTAGATGGCAACACATTTGGAGATCTGCTCTACACTGTTTGACTGAGGTTTGACGTGGACTTGTATAGCCGAGGTTTGCTCGTAACATCCATCTCGAATAGCGACAGGGTGTCGGAAACTGCGTTTCTCTATCTATGGACATGATGAGTGACACAGGAATAACAGTAGAGCGAAGTCGAGTAAGAATTTTGTGGCGGTTGAGTTCAGCCACGTCTGGAGTTTGCACGTCGATCACGTCGGATTTGTCACCAATTTGTTGTGGTCAAGCGGAGTAATTGTCTACTGTATTTGCCGGGGGGTGGTGTTCCAGTGTCTTAGGTTGCGTTTGCAGGGAGGAAGGTGCGTTCAAGTGGTCACATTGGCAGCCGTGACTGTGTGGACGCAGGTACTTACGAACTTATATCGGTCGAGTGACTTCGGGTCAGCGCATCTGGAACAGCCCGTTGCAAAGGATGAGGGATCTCGACGCAGCGAGGCCTTGGACAAGGCCACCAAGCATAGTCACATCCACCCCATCACTCTACTTAATTCAACTTTCTACCCCGGAGACAAAGGAGGGTAGTTTAAAGCCGGCCTCCAGTGAGCCACTCATCTCCACCTCTCCGACACCTCGATTTGCTACCCAGGATAGGTAAATTTGCTAGGGAGGACGGGAATTGAAATGCATCAGTGTTTTGCCATCCCAACCTCTGTCGAGGTGGATGATGTAACGTCCCACCTAGACGCACAGCTTTACTAGGTCTTTCATTATATCTATTCATTCATTTATTTTGACGAAGGAGACACGATCGCTGGGACAAGAGCTTTATTGGCCTGACGTTCCGGATTCGTGCTCGAACCCATCATCAGAGACAATGAGTTCGAGCAGGAATCCGAAACGTCAGGCCAATAAAGCTCTTGTCCCAGCGATCGTGTCTCCATCGGCAAGACTACTTCCTGGGACTCGTCTCTTCGCTCTTATTGGCGATTCATTTGTTTATTCATTTATATCCTCGAGAAAATTTGTATAGGAAAACAACAGGCTTGCCTAAATGATACGGATGATGCAACGTCCCCCCTAGACCCACAACTTAACTAGGTCTGATGGTAGGGGGCGCTCACCGATCCTTCTTACGGAACTCACTCGTTCTGTTGTGCCTTAAGGGCTCTCCCTCGAGCCCAACCAGCAGCCCAACCAGCAGCGCATGATATAGGCAGTATGTTATTACCGACAAAGACACGGGAAGCTGGAATGGCCATTTCTGGCTTATTAGCCGTCGTCAGCCAGCCATACCTAACCCCGGAGGGTGGAACACCCGAGTCTCGATCTCGCGACCTGTAAGTTAGAGGTCCACGCCTCTAACCACTGGGCCACGAGTCCGTTGCCCTGTCGATTTTGATCGGAAATGTACGATGGTAGGCACAACGGAACGAGTGAGCTCCGTAAGAACTACCAGTGAGCGCCCCCTACCATTGTATATTCCCGATCGAAACCGACTGGGTAACGGGCTCGTGGCCCAGTGGTTATAGGCGTGGTCTTCTAACTAACAGGTCGCGAGTTCGAGCCCCGGGTCCTGCACACCTCGCGGTTGGCTATGACTGGCTGAGGACGGCTAGTAAGCCAGAAATGGCCATTCCAGCTTCCCGTGTCTTTGTCGGCAATAACATACTGCCTATTAACTAGGTCTTTCATTATATCTATTCATTCGTTTCTATCCTTGAGATAATTTTTGTATTAAAAACAGCAACGGAATTCTAGTTGCTCCCCTTTTATGACTGGAGAAGTAGCGGCTGGAGGGCCTTTCTTCAGAGTTTACTGAAAACACTCCCTTGCAGACACCCGAGGGACGACTGCAGGTGAGATCCTACAATCAGCTAACACGTGTGTTGGCAGAGTTCGAGGCTCTCTACTACCAAGACTGGTATGACCGGGTGCAGAAACAGGAGGGCGGCATGAATGTGCCCCTGCTGACACGAAACTCGCAGACGGGACGCTTCCACGTGAACCTCGACTTCGGCGTCATCACCGTGATCCAAGATGCGAAACACATTCGTGCCCTTGGCTTGCCCATTCCGGACTCCACTATGCGTCTCCTTATCATGGAACGAGAAATGAAGGTCTTTGTTGGCAGGTGAGTTCTCTGTGTCCAGATGCTTTAACAGGCCCGTCTCTGCTTTTTTGTCTCTGATGATGGATTCGAGTAGGAATCCGAAACGTCAGGCTAATAAAGCTCTTGTCCCAGTGATCGTGTCTCCTTCTTCAAGATTTAATAGTGTTTGATGACCTTAGCAGTTGTGAAATCCAAGAAGTTAACCTGAGTCATCTGCTAGGAGCCGATAATCCACCTTGAAAATCCGTCTGATAAGACCGCCATTTAGTGCTTTGGTATGCCTGTGAGGATTGTTGCGCGACTTGGAAGGTGGCTCCCGTCCTTATTTTTAACCTGCATACCTACGTTTATTAAGTTTGCAGTAAATCAACCAATCCGGCTCCACTGCATACTGAGCCAAATAAGGAGGTTATGACAACTTTCTCTAAGTAAAGACCACCTGGTGGGAGCATTTAGATGTCGGAAAAATGATAAATTCAGCGTCTTTTCTTACAACAGTGCTCCATGCTAAATATCTAATGGTGAAAATGGATAATATTTTAGAAACAAGCTTTTATCTCAGAGCCATATTTTATCAGCTGCACGTCATCTTGGTGGGCAAAGCATGGAAAAGTAGACCTCATGGTATTTTCTGTTCCCAAAAACTTCATCAAAGTAACTGAAACAGCATGAGGACTGAAAAAAAATTTAGATACTCCCATTTTATTTTCTCCCTAGATTGCATGAACTACTGGCGGATTATGAGAAGGTTAAGGCTTCTATCCCAATCGTCCTTCAACGAGTTCTGCAACCTTTTCGCGACAGGTTTGAAAAAACCCTCTATCCGGGGCTTCTTATGCACAACTGGAACTCCCTGCTTCTAAATCAATGTGAGTTTAACAAAGTGTTAATTACTATTTATGGGCTGACAGTAGAATGCTGCATTCACCTAAACTGAACTATCTTTTTAGTCCTAAAGTCGGCGACCGAGGAATTGGAGTACTTCAGCCAGATAACAAAGAAAGTTTCAGATATCCTCGAGTGCCGCATCGAAGATATCTTCGATCAGATGAGCAACACACCACTGTGTGACGTGCCCGAGGAAGACACTGTGACTGTGGATGAGTTCATCGAAATTACTCATACAACTGTGGCTAAAGCCAAAATTCAACTGAACAGGTCAGTCTTGGTTTCGAAACCACCTCCAATTCTTACACCTTAAACCGGTCTGTTTGACGGGGAGGTAACGACAACTGTGGTTTTCGTTTGCAGGCAGAGCCAATCGGTTGAAACGGCCGTCAATGATATCATTGAAATCTTGACCGAGAGTCTTCCGGAGGCTGAAAAAGCTGCCCTGTCGCCCAGGCAGGGTTTTCCCTGCAGGGCTGCGAAGAAACAGCGTTGCCAGGAGTGTTTGCCTTGCGCCTACAACACCATGGTCAACCAAATATCCCAACGCAATACCGACGCACTCATTACATGTGAGTGGTCTTCCTTGCGTCTTGTGTCGTTAGGTCCTGAGGTCTGCAAATTCTCACGCTTCGATATATTTAATCCCCAATAATTACCTACTTAATATTTTACAGTAGGTCTGTTTTACGTCCTAATTTCTGCGCCTAATCTGCCATATCCTCTCGCCGCAATCCTTCCCTCCCCAGGCACTCGACTCACACTGCATATGCTGAGAAACCGACTACAGTCCTCCGTGTCCGTCTTTGCGTCCGACAAGGATACGGGCAAGAAGGCGGCTGTCTTTGCGGTCGATCTTGTCCTTGAGATTCCCAATATCGTTGTACGCCCCAATTTGGATGACATACAGTCCGCTGTTTCCAAGGCTGTTCAGGTGATACTCATGATGGGTGACGGCATCCATACATGGCGTTATATGCGCCAGCAACAGCTCAAAGTCCAAGTAAGTTTCAGGCCGCAGTTCGCGAAAGTAGAGCCACAATTAAAATTTTGTAACGGACATCTAGGAGGCGGTCACAACGCCAATATTACAGTTTTATCAACCACAGCAGGACCAAGGTTCATTCATTATATAGAATTACCGGTGAAATTCTTTGAGATTGCCTCATTCCGACATATAGAAAAGGAAGACAATTAGGCTCACCGATCCTCCAGCAATAAAACCTTCAATTGTCGAATACGTTTATCCGTTCGACGTTAAGTGAACCAGTAAAACTTTATTCACACAAGCTCGTGGGAGTCAAGTTTTTCAATAGAGCGCGGAGTTATGTTTTTCCTAAACTTTCATGCTAGAGCTTTTGTACAGGGTTATTTGCTTAAGGGTGATTTGACAGATAAAATGAATTTAAAGATGGTGGAAAGACCATGTCAGTTACTGCCAGTTAGATATAACCCCGATCCTTGTCAACAGGCTGCGGGAAACCTACTGGATCCTGGGTTTTCCAGCCATGAAGATAATGGGAAACAAGCCAGAAATAATCGCCTAAGTCCCCACTGGTTCGTTTAATTACTTACTCGATAGGCCTTTAACTTCTTAAGCAGTGAACCGTTGCCGCTTGTCCGATGAAACCTGATGAAGGGCAGCACAATAACTTCAACTGTTTCACGGGATTACCGAATTAGAACAAGCATTTCTTAATGAGCAGCCTATTCGGCCGTTCTATGGACAAAGATCTCGTAATGGATGCAAATAAAGTCTGCAGCACTGGTTTGAAAGAACCCGGCATTTACTAATAGCCAAGAGTATGTATTTTTGCTGAAAAACACACTTGACCCCATTTGGGTCTACAATAATTGGCCTTCCCCACTCTTATGCATGGATCTATGAAGAAATTAAAAGACCAATCAAAATGGATTTTGCAGAGAAAGTCAGCTCGGTGGTAGAGAGGCGCTCACCAATCGTTTTACGGAACTCACTCGTCCCGTTGTGCCTTAGGTAATGTTATTTTGCTTGTATCATGCGCCGCTGTGTGGCTGCTGCTTGGGCACGAGAGAGAGCTCTAAGACACAACGGGACGAGTGAGTTTCGTAAAACGATCGGTGGGCGCCTAACTACCATTATATATTCCCGATC
This sequence comes from Spirometra erinaceieuropaei, assembly GCA_902702965.1. NCBI lineage: Eukaryota > Metazoa > Platyhelminthes > Cestoda > Diphyllobothriidea > Diphyllobothriidae > Spirometra > Spirometra erinaceieuropaei. The sequence goes on along the minus strand of CACRXP010000007.1, from coordinate 1,588,364 downwards.
GTAACCGACAGGACAACAAGCCCGTGACGCCGTGGTTAGAGGCGTTGTACATCTAACCAAGAGGCCACGAGATCGAACCCCAAGTGTTCCACACTTCGGGCTTGGTTATGAAGAACTGATGACGGCTAATGAGCCGGAAATGGCCATTCCAATCTCCCCAGTCTTTGTAGGAAATGCTATTCTGCCTAAAGTCAGCACAATTCTCCGTTGTTAGGAGTCGTGGTCTTCACAACTAGCGTGGTGGGAATGTGACCAATTACTCACTTATTATTGGTCCATCTAAAAGGACTCTGGTCATTAAGACCTTAGATATGTCGGATTTATTAGTGCCTAGATCCGCCGGTATGTGACTGGACACCAGGCAATATTCACTAACCGGCTAGGAATAACAGCTCTCACAGCATTCTTGGTCTTTTTCTAATAAAACCCCCAGTACAAATGAAGTTGTTTATAAAGAAAAAAGCAGTCTCGTCTGCCCTCCGTGTTCAGCACTATTTCTTATCTCACCACCTATTCCTCCTAGATGCAAGAACTGGCTAGCCTGTCACAACCCCCACAAGGACAAGAACGAATCCTGTCTGCCAATCATGTCCCATCGAGTCACGTGAAGTCGCTTCATAAAGTTATCATGGAGCATAAAGCCGTGCTGAAACAGGTCGTCAGTTTAAATAGTTCAATCTCGGTATTCCAGAGTGATGTGGAGGCGTTGCAGAACAGTTTTTCACAGTTTTCTGAACTCTGGGCATCGGTATGTTTACTTGCATTATATATATATATATATATTAGGGTTCAGGCATTTTACTTTTAGATTTAATGAAGCACAACTTCGCAGCCGATTTGAACACATACGTATCGCAGCTGCTGAAGCCATAGGCAGATCCTATTCACTACTAACTTCAAATCCGGTCCCGAACAGAAAGAGGAGAAGCTTCACGCTCGATGAGAGTGAGAGCATTGTATTCTTTACGGAATTAATGTAGAATAAATCCGAGCAAATTGGCAAAAGGACGAGGGGCGTACACCCGGTGCCGCCAGAGTAGACATCCGAGTGCCACTGGGGCAGATGTCCGAGCGCCTTGAGTGAGAGCATGTCTGTTTCGACCTTGGAGTTAATTAGCCGGTTTCGGTGGCTGGAATTCGCCGAAAACCGGAATGTCGTTGCAAAGCACGTACAAGTATACGCCAGACAACCAGTGCTGTGGCAGATGCCTGCAGTGGGATTACTACAGCTGTTCTCTCCCTTTCCCCAGAGGCTTTCTGGCTCGTGCTTGAACAAGGTGGGGGGAGGTAGGGGGAGGGAAGCGTATTTTTTGATGAAAAGCTTAAGTTTGTTATGACCCGGCCTGGTACTTGAAAGCACGTGGTAGCGTATGAGTACCCGGCTCTTGTCCCCAATACCAACGCGGCAGGGAAGGAGAAGCGACCGGCCACGGAAATGTGTATTAGGAGATTGTATGTCAAGATTAACTGGAAGTAGCGCATATTTATAACGCCTTACCGTGGTTCGCCGGCATTCGGTCCAATGCCCTTCGGGAAGAACATTCCAGACGAGCTGGTCGATAATTCGAATACGCAGATCGATCAGGCCCGAGAGGAAAAGCCAATGGAGAGGCGCCACGCTTAAGATGACAGCGCTGTGCATAAAACGCACGTGGCCACCATGTGACTGGCTGACTCTTGTTTTTGGGAGTGTAGGCACTCACAACAAATTCAAACTGCTTTGAGTCTGCGTTACTCCTTAACTACCATTGTACGGGCCTGTGATGCACCTTAGAGGCTCACGTCAAGTCCTCACTGTGCGTAATCTCGTGACCATTCAACCGAGAGATCTGAACCGGCCACCTATATGAGGGAAAGACAATACAGAAAAAGAGGCCATGCTGAAGCAGCCCTTTTTTATCACAGTCAGCACACTACTCATTATATTAGAACTGACGTCTCAAAATTTGTTGCTTGGAAGGCCGTCAAATTTTGGGATAACTTGGTCACCTCTCAGGAGTGGGGGCCAGGCGACAGTGTCCTCTTTCGGATGTGGCCTTTTTGAATTCTGCGAGTTTTGAGCACGCGCGTGGCACACTGTGGACAGTGGCTTCATTCCACGTCAGACACAGCGTTCAATCATATTCAAAAATTTCATTAATCAGGCAGGTCACATGGACGTGGAGAAGGTTGTGTAGTCGACAAGACAAAGATTCCCAATCAAAAGTCAGGGAAGACGGTTTGAGTTGGACAACCCTTACTGCTTTGGAAGTGCGTATACAAAGGTCCTGTGGGCAGTCACCGCGAGCGCGCTCTCAAGGAAAGTTGTTGTCTGTGTCCGCCTTCGAGGTGCTGAGACCCAGCGCGTGTGTGCGCCTCTCGTTGTCTCCGCGTTCTCCAGCCAATCAGAGGGGGGACAGCGTTGACTGGCCTGGGGCACACGTGAGGCTAGTGGCAAGCCTCGCGCGTCCCAGCAGCGTACCGACATAAAGGCAGCCTAACAAAGGCAGAGGGCAAGGAAACGCGAACTGCCATAGGCCTAACTCGGACCAGCGCCGAAGGGCTTTATTAAGAACAACCAACTGTTTCTGAAAAATGTTACATCGAGCTACCATTCTTGACATAGGAGGTTTTCAGTTGTCGTGACAAACTGACTCAGTAAGATGTGGTTATTTAGTCGCACCTGATGGACACAATACTGTTGACCTACTTAGTTATTTTGAGTTGGTGTGATTGCGTTGGCATGGTGTTGTTGTGCGTTGTTGTGTATTTTATGTTGGCGGCCTAGTTTTTTTGTTGCTGTGTCTACCTTCTTCGGCCCAGTGCCGGTGGTCCTTCTTGACTTTCGAACTGTCGTTTCCTTCTAACTTTCGCGTTGGATGTTTCAAGGTTAGGGTTTTATTGCTGCTGTCAAGGTCTAGGGTTAGAGTTAAAGGGTTAGGGTAAGGGGTCAGGGGTTAAGATTATGAGGTTAGGTCAACTATTACCCAACCACTGAAAGTACAATCGCGCATTCCCAATTGCATCTTTTTTGCATACAATTACTTGACCTCGTCTCCTGTGCGTTACTCGGCTCCACCTGTAAAACCCCTATTACCACTAGTCCCGTATTACAAGTGGATGGGGTTTTCTTACCTCAGGTGCGGCTACATCACCACATCTGACCCTTGGTTCTACTTAAGCTTCATTGGTTTCTGTGTAGTGCGACATTTATGACACTCCCGTGAGATGGGGGACTCTTCTCTCGGTGGAACCTAATACGTGAAAAGTTAAGAACCAGCATGTGTACAGTCCATGCTGACGTTGTTGCATATCTTCGTAAGCAACTGCATCAACGCTCACCTCTAGTCATCTGGACACTCTCTGACCTTCACGATATAATAAATTCAGGAGGTGCTGGTGAGGAAGGTGCGTAGAAAGTGCATCCCACTGCGAACAAAGTCGCATGCGAGCCACGGTTGAGTACAACTCGTGGAAAAACTGCAGTCGTCTTTAATCATGACGGCCGAACTGCCTATAACATCGGACTGAAGCCCTATTATATCTAAGGTCTACGTCCAACGTGCGAAAGTCGTGCAAGGCAGTTGTTGAAGAGCTAAGGTTTCAGAAAAATAGGACGCTACGTCAAACCTGTAGGTCTGAAAGAGACTCATATTTTGCAGAAAAAGTAACACCATACAGCGATTTTCTGTATTTTATGTTCTTTGTAATTTATAGCACATTCAAACACGCTTGTTTTTTGCACTACCACAGGATCCAGTAAAGACAGTTGAACAGTTCATGGCCGGGAACCCTATAGTCTCGGACATCAGTGATCAGATCAAACACTTCAGTGTGAGTTCCCCTATGCCTTCAAAGCCACTATAAAACCCTACTCGGCAAATGGCATAAACAAGTGTTTACGATCGAGTTCGTCACTTTGAATTACTAAACAAGTTTTCCCCTGTATTTCTCTGTTCTTCTTTGCGATTAGTTAAAACTGATTCCTCTATTCTTTATACCACTATGAAAATGTGTTTGCGAAGGCTGTAGAGAAGAAAAGAATCGAGGTAATCAGAAAACATTTGCTGCAAACTGTAATCAATCCACTGGTGTCCATGGTTTCAATTTTTTTATTGAGAGATTGTTATGCAACACTCTGATTAATGTCGGTGCTATGGCATCTCCATATTAGAGTTCTACTTAATTTGCAGATTTATGTGATTGTTCATTTTTTGTCACCTTTTAGTTTTTTAACAATGATATACTTCTTTAAAGGAAGACGAAGGCACGATCACTTTCGAACTCGAACTGCAGTTCAGCAACAGAGACTGCTAGAGTGCAGTAACGTGTGAACATTTATATCGCTGTGCCGTGAGGGGGGGGGGGACTACGTCCGTGGCTAGGTCTGCTTTGTGCTGCCTAGCCCAAAATGGTCCCCCGACGTGATGACGGCGCTTGCACTTCTCGGCGATGTGAGCTGCGCCACCTAGCTGCGTGGGCGGAGCCTGTGATAACACGCAGGCAAATCAATGCTTCTGTTGATAGAGTTGGTGTCCGACACGCACGCCTCTAACAGTTCTCGCCCCGTCTTGTTGCCGGCTCGTGACAATATCTGCGTGTTGGCGAAGTCGAACTCATGGCCTTCCTCCAGCGTGTGAGTGGCGACTTGAGATAGTGGATCGTTTCTCCGAACGGCCCGTTTGTGAGCCAACACGCAGATATTGGCGCGAGCCGGCAACAAGACGGCGCGAAAACTGTTGGAGGCGTGGGTGTCGGACTATCAACAGACACATTGATTTGCCTGCGTGTTATCACGCCCTCCGCCCACGCAGCCGGGTGGCGCAGCTCACATCGCCGCGACGTACTAACGCCGTCACCACGCCGGGGACCATTGTGGACCAGGCAGCACAAACCAGACCAGCCACGGACGTAGTCCCCTCCTCTCCCTCACGGCACAAGGATATAAATGTTCACACGTTGCTGCACTCTAGCAGTCTCTGATGGTGAACTCCTGTTCTAGTTCGAAAGCTCAGGCCAATAAATCTACCGTTCCAGTGATCGTGCCTTAGTCTTCCTTTTAACAAGAACCTGTGATGCGCATATTCCCTTCCATTCGTGATATACTCCTCTTTAAAATAAACTCATACCCGCATATGTCCTGGTTGTGCAGGATCTGAAAACCGCGGTCAGCAATTTGCCCTCACAGTACCAAGTCGGTCCGCTGCTACTCAAGGTCGGGGAGTTGAGGGGAGGCCTGACTGCAGAATGCCAGAACTGGAGACAGACCATCGGACGGGCAGTGAACAAACGATGCGCGGCCGAGATGCAGGAACTGTTCACGCGAATGGACGGTCTCATGAAGCGCCTTCTTCGGCCCGTAAAGGATCTGGACGATGTCAGGGGACATATGGCCGCTTTGGTTGAATTCCGTGAAACAGAGATGAATATCGAAATGTCCATTCAGCCCATTGAAGAGGCCTACGCCCTGCTAAACAGACATGAAATCTACTTCAACGATGGCAACGCGGAGCGTGTTGATTCGCTCGCCTACAGCCTTTCGAAGCTTCGTACCCAGGCCTCGGCGACACACGACGAACTCCTACGTATCCAGCCCGAGTTTCGAAGTGCCTTGGTAGCCGGTGTGGAGGAGTTTGACGTTCTCAACGCCACCTTTGTTGATGATTACATGAAGGGGTATGTCCTACACCTGTGCACAGGCTGTTTGACTAATGCTTAAGTCACTTGCTTGATATTATTTAATCAGGGGTTTCTTCATCTCAAAGCGACGTTGGAAGGAAGGAAGGAAAATTCCCACTAGTAAAACCAAATACACAATTAGCAGATGCTTTGTCAGATTTTTGAATAACTTACTTTGACCCAACTGTGGAAACCTTGGCGTCCTCGGTGGGATTCTAGCCCACGACAACAGGAGGAAAGATTGAGTACAGCCAACGCTTTAGTCACCTGAGCCACGAGGTCCCACCGGAAGCCGTGCGTTTAAGCCCATGTGGGCGAAGCTACCCATCCAGTCTACTGCAACGTATGGGATCCTCCGAATCTTGTGCAGTAAGCAGACTTCTCAGGCAGGATTTTCTAGTTACTCAGTCTAGGATCCACCAGATGACCACCAGGCTAGTGAGTTTAAGTGTTTTGGCCTTTTGTTTTGATCTCAGTGGCCCAATGGATCCCGCCTGTTCTCCGTCAGAGGCGTCGGATCGGCTGAACATATTCCAGGCACGCTTCGACGAGTTATGGCGCAAGTATGAGACCTACTCCGGCGGTCAGAAGCTGTTCGGTATGCCCGTTGGCGAGTATGCAGAGTTGCAACAAATTCGCAAGGAGTTGGGTCTACTGCAGAAACTGTATCAGCTCTACAATGCGGTTCTGGACACGGTGAACGGCTACTATGACATCCCTTGGAATGAGATAAACATCGAGAACATCAAGCAACAGCTTACCGACTTCCAGGCCAAGTAAGATCCAGACGCCTTCCCTTCTACTCATCTTTTTTTCAAGTTGATTTTTCAAAAAAGCTGTTTCAGAACAGCAGGCAGCATCGGCGGCCGTTTTGGTCTCCTTATCGACGTATTTTTTGGTGCCGGTGGACCACTGGTACCAGACTGCAAGAGCAAATTGCGTTTGTTTTCCTATCATACATCTTGTTGTGACTCAGCAGTGAGAATGTGTGCAGTCTGAACGCCCCCCTAATCAGGGCAAATCCTAGTGTTGTAAGGAGAAGACGGAAGGCACCAGTTTGAGGGGTTAATTGTGCACAGAACCCGGAGTTGTCCTCTCAGGCGGCAGTGGCCACTGACGAAGCCAGGGCTGGTATTGACTGCGTCCAGTCATGCCTGAGTCCCTGAGACAGTGGTGGCAGCCGCTTTTGTAGGCTCGTGGACAAAGCTCAAGTGGTGGCCAGTCAGTGTGTGTTGCATTTGCCGAGGTGTGGGGTCCCAGTGGCTTAGGTTGTGGTTGCAGGGGGGAGGTGCGTTTAAGTGGCCGCATGGGCAGCTGTGGCTGTGCGGACGCAGGTGTGCCCGAGCTGTCGGTCGTGTGACTTCCGGTTAGCGCATCTGGAACGGCTCACTGCAAAAGGGTGAATGACCTTGAGGCAGCGAGGTCTTGAACGATGACGCCAGACCGGTCATGATGACTGCCCGCTACAATCTCCGCGTACCATAATTGATTAACGACTCATATTTGGACGAAACCTATATCTAGGTGGTTTAGACGAAGAGGTAGGCGGGGAACAAGAATTAGCGGACTGTGATATTCGACTGAGCTTATCAGCCAGAGAGGAATTATCGATCGGTTTGGTGGTCGCAATTACGATATGCGGATATCAGCGGCGGCTAACGCGCGTGACCTTGCAGCGAGTCGAGGTTGAGAGTTTGATTCACATGTGCACAGAGGAATGCGATGCGGCAATGCCACCCACTTGAATTGCTCCCCCTAGTGGGATAGCACACCGTTCTTGAATCCTTTTCGGGGGCTAAACGACGCAAGCATTGTAACGTCTAAGCGGCGCGGGGTGTACTCAGAGCGCTACAAACATCAGGCCAAATCCCGTGTTGTAGGCAAAGAAAGAAGTCACCAGATTGGTGGACTTATTGCATGCAGAACCCTGGGTTGTCCTCTCAGGCGGTACTGGCCGCTGGCAAAGCCAGGGCTAGTGTTGACTGGGTCCATTCGTACCTGGGAGTTTTTGAGACAGTGGTTGCCGCTGATTTTGTAGGCTCGTGGGCCAAGCTCAAGTGGTGTAGAGTCAGTGTGTGTTTCAAGTGGCGTTCAAGTGACTTACGTTGCATTCGCAGGGAGTGGCGTGTTCCAGTGGCGCATAGGCAGCTGCGACTCCGTGGTCACACGTGCGTCCAAGTTGACGGCGGTCAAGTGACTGCAGGTCAGCTTGCCTGGGACAGCGCGCTGCGAAGGTCAATGACCTTGACGCAACTAGGCCCTGAACAAGGATGCCAGACATGGCCGCAACGGCATTAACCGTCGTTGGACGGCGTCTGCGGAACCCGCTACAATTTTTTAGCCTAGAAGTTATTTTGATGTAACGGCAGAAGGACTAACTCGATTTTAAGGGCGGCAGAGGCTATAAGTGGTTCTTAGGCAAAACAACAAAACCACAGGGCTTTCCACGAAGGATTGCGGGCTTTTTGATCGGAGTAGGTAATGGTTTGCCGCCAGCAGCATACAAACTAAAAGTGGCTCTACCTTCACCCGCCCCTCCCTGTTTGTAGTTCGTAACCCTCTCCGTTGATAGTCTGTCTGTTGCCTTCAAAACTACTTCCAACAGTAGTCCTTTAGTTCTAATGTTTTTGGGACAAATGAAATAACTGGTCTTTGTTATGACCCCGAAGAAGGGTAGGACAGGAAGAGAGCCGGTTTGGAGCGTAAGAAAGATGTGCTATTTATATTGGCTCCTGTGCGTTCTGGAAAATTCCGTCCAGTGACGTGCCAGCTGTTGGGGGCGTTCTAGAACGTTCCTGCCCGGGGCGTGCTGATCGCTGATTGGCCACCGCGTGCGTGATGCCCCACGCCGCGGAAACGTCTGGAATGTTCGACCAGCCATTGATTGGACCGCACACGTGAGCAAAGCCACCGCACGTGCTCGGCGCCGCAGTACACGTCGGTCGGCCGTCTAACTTCACGCGTGTCTCACGCCGCCGGCTTGGTCCCCTGTTTAGCGCCTTAGGCCGTGGCTCTACGCCGCTTTCACTCTCCATAACATGGGTCCACTAGTTGTTCAATCAATTTCAACTGACACAGGACAGGCAGCAAAACGCTGAATCCGTCGGCACATCTGTCGGAGCACTTTGAGAGTTGATCGGCAGAGACAATGAGGTAAATACAGTAGAAATAAACGACCCTAACCCGATCGGTTAGTGCACTTCAAATGGAATTAGTAGTGCCGGTCGCTATCGACAGGTTAACGGACCCACTGCTCAATGGTGCAGCATTGGACATAAGAGCGATCGAGGACCAGAGAATCCGCGTTCAACTCCCAGTTCCTGAAAAGCTGAGGTTGGGCAAAGCTAGCAACGACGACTAAGAAGTCAGAAATGGCCCTTCCAGTCGTCCTTGTCTTTGTCAGTACTTGTCACTACGGGCTCCGAATTATCGGAATTGTACAGATAAACGAAATATTGGTACGATTTCGGTTACCTGAAGGACTCGAGGTCAAAGTTAGTACTCGCGTGCAACGAATTCAGGACAATAAACAACTTAAAACAGACGTTACTAAAGTATAGATAGTAATATTTTTAAATTGCTAAAACGCAATGTGGAGACGAAATAGGTAGGGTGTGTCGTGGTTTATTGATCCAGCCCGTTCTCTTTGCGCGCCTTCCCCCTACCTCAGATGTCGAAAGTTACCCAAAGCACTGAAGGAGTGGCCGGCGTATGAAACCCTCCAAAAGACCATCGATGACTTCAATGAGACCTGTCCCCTCCTTGAGATGATGGCAAATAAAGCAATGGCGCCTCGACACTGGGAACGTATCGAGAACCTGACCAAACACAAACTCGAAGTTGACTCCGAGAACTTCCTCCTTCGAAACCTCATGGAGGCTCCGTTGCTGAAATTCAAGGAGGACATTGAGGTGGGGTTCTTGACGCTTTCCTGCAGCCACTGTCTATTATCACTGTTGTTGGTTTTCATTTTATCGCCGGTAGGTGCAGGACTGGCGTTGGTAACAGATGCCAAACAGATCACAAACCATTTATCCTATATTTTCGAAATATAAATGTGAAAATTGAAACGAATAACAAACAGTTGTGTGTTAGCATTGAAGTTGATGCTTCCCGTTATTACAGTCATCGAGTAGTATAGGAAAACTCGCACCGGTGAGGTGACCGACACGGCGAGGCCAGATTTGAAGTATCAGGTGAAAAGCACATACAGTTCGTGACCTATCTCATGAAAGGTCCCAAACTGTGAACTTAAATCGCTTTAACGCATGAAACGCCCACCTCGCATTCACGAAAGTTATACTGTGTTAGATATATGATTCAAGACCTAATATAACTGTCCTCAGAGAAGGGAAATGCCATAAAACGGTAAAATGGTGAAAAACAGCAGCAAATACGACACATTAGTACTTTGTCGCTTGCCCTTTGGCTTTTAAAGTTGCTGTACGGCGAGAGGGTATGGAGACTACCAAGTTGTCTAAGGTGGTTTGGGTTACGTAACTATTCAGTAAAAATTCCAACTTTTGCACCATAGAAAGCTATTTTCTTGCCTTGTCCCAATTTCTTTTGATTAATGCGGAAGCTTTTCGATGGGATTCAGGTCCGGGCTGTTGGCGGGAATAAAAATGCTTCGAAGACCGCAGGCGGAGAGGCTGGCTGTGGTCTTAAATATTAGATTATAGTAGTAAGCTGAATCGGAACCATATCTTCTTTGAGCGGTGAACAGGGGCATTATCCTGCAACACTACAGTGTGAATTCGACGTCTATGAATGCCGTTGTAACCGAAGACATCCATTATGATATCGATGAACACCTTGCTGTTTATCGTTTCCGCTGCTGAACGCCAGACCGGTCGTTCTCCGAATTTGATGGCCATCCAAACCATCAGGCGCTGATAATTCTTAAAATTTGGTGTCGATATTGTGCGTTCTCGTGGGAAGTTCTTCCCACATATGACCACCTGGTCCGACTTCGGAGGCTTGTCTAAAAATAAGACCTCATTACAAAAGTAAATGCTAATCCAAAATGAAATTCTGTGATCAATATATTTTTGCGCAAACAAATAACTTCTCTAGTAAATTTCCTACTTAAGAATGGCTTCCTCATGGCTTTTTGCTGATGGAGGCCGAATTCTTTCATTCTTTTTTAATTATTCGTGAAGAAAACATCAACAGGTGTTCCCTGTAAATAGCCTTAAGGGGGCATATAATGACACTTCTTCAGTGTCCGACGAATGAAATCGTCATCCTGCTTGCTCATGGACCGTTTTGGTCAACCTCGCTTAGCTCTAGGCACTGTTTTACTATAAATAATTGTTCAGAGAGTGACCTGGCTGATATTTAAAATACTAGCTAACGACTCACGCGGCAGTTGTACCTGAGCATAAATTGAAGGATAACGGAAGCGTCTGCCAGGGGATAGGCTCATTTGTTCGATGGTCAGACGCCTTCACAAGGTGGAACATCGTGGATACCACATCTGCATACATTCATCATTTCACTCAAAAGTATCGTTTGCGCTCCCGTCCGTCCTTTGTGTTTTCCTGCATTCCGCCAGCTTACTGTCCGGCGTGCTGCCCAACCCCAAAAGTCCCCACCACCACCACCACCACTCCAGTGCGACACGATGCACAGCATGCCGCAGTTAAATGGCGTCCTTCGCCCTACCGTTGCCAACAGGATTAAGGGTCGCTTGCGAAGCATCGTACAATAAAAGCAGTAGATGCTAAATGTCGGGGAAATTTGACGCTGTTTTCTAGTAGTTCCTTGACATTCCGAAATTGCTGACATGTGAAGTCAGAGACTGTTCTCGGCGCTATTCCTCTGTACACTTTTAAATAGAAAGGCCCGGCTCCTCCTTCTCCAGGTTTGCTTTTGTTAAGGTAAGTTTTGTTTTCAAAAAGCAAAAAATACATTTTTGTATTCCCTTTGATCCACATGGCAAGAAGGCAGTGCCTGGTCTAGACTAATTTACGCAGTCAGTTTTTTAGCCACTAAAATGTCCCCTATCGCTGTCTAGCACAACTAGTTTTCCTCAGAGTTAACTGCTTCACTAACTGTCAATGTTTGTCTTTTTTAGGATATTTGTGTCTCCGCAGTGAAGGAACGAGATATAGAAGCCAAGCTGAAGAGTGTGATTAACGACTGGTCGGCACAGAACTTCGCCTTCTCAACATTTAGAAATCGGGGTGAACTCTTGCTCAAGGGTGATCAGACTAATGAGATCGTCGCTCTGCTTGAAGATTCGCTCATGGTGCTGGGAGGACTTCTCTCGAACCGATATAATGCTCCTTTCAAACAGGAGATACAGGACTGGGTGCAGAAGCTGAGCACGAGTACAGAGATCATTGAAAACATTCTGCAGGTGCAGAACCTTTGGGTTTACCTTGAAGCCGTCTTCGTTGGAGGCGATATCGCTAAACAGCTTCCTCAGGTAAAAAAAACCTACGCAAACATATATATGAGATAGAGCACCAGCTGTAGCAGGTGTGTCTGTGCACATGTTTCCGGTCCCAGCTGGTGGTCAGGGTTATGGGTGGCTGAATGAAGGCAAACAAGCCCGAAACAGTTCTGTATCAGTCTACTCCCCAGACTCTGTCGTCTCCCCTCTGATATATAAGTGGTAGGGGGTCTCTCATCGGTCGCGCTACGGAGCTCACTCGTCCCTTTGTGCCTTAGGCCAGCAGCCACACGTCGGCGCTTAATATAGGCATAATAACATTACCGACAAAGATAGGGAGATTGGTATAGCCATTTCTGGCTTATTAGGCGTCGTCAGCCAGTCACTCGAGATTCGAACCTCAAGTGATCCACACTTAGGTTGAGTATGACTGACTGATTATGGCTAATAAACCAGAAATGGCCATTTCGGTCTCCCTTGTCTTTGTCGATACTATCCCATTCGCCTCCACTACTAGTCCATGCGCGACTGCCTGTGAGGGTTCTAGTGTGAGTCCCAAGGCACAGCGGGACAAGCACGTTCCGCAAACCGATTGATGAGCGCCCATCTGTCATTATATATTTGAAGGCAAAGGAGAAAACTTTATTGAGTAAATTTTCGACGTCAGTTCCCCGTGTCGTCGTCAGACTCGAGTAAATATGCAAAAAACAATTAACATATCAAACGTGCTGAGAAATCAATATTCGTTTGGTGCTTCAGCCAGTGAGCGGCCGTCGTGTGCTTCAGTCTGTATTGATTGATCTTCGTCTCTTCCACTTTTCCCTGAGATTTTTGTACGTGGCATCTAACTCGATATGCCTATTGATGCATGACTCATTGGAGTGCATGGCTTCAAGAAATTCTCGGCCTTTTTTAGATGGACAAACTCCGACGATGCGAGTTTTGTCCCATGCGAAATTGTGCCCAGTATCAAGAGTGTGCATGGCCATTTGAGACAAGTGGTCTCGCCTCTTAACTGCCAATTTATGTTCGTGGATGCGTGTAGAGGCTAATTTTCCCGTTTAGCCACAATATACGGCATCACAGGCATCGCAATGGATCTTATAGAAGACTTCTTTTCTATCTAGGTAGCCAACACTATCCTTAGGGTGTACAAGCTGGGTGCGTAAAGTAGTCGTCGGCTTGTGCGCCACTTTTATCTGGTGTTTCCTCATGTGTCTTTCAACAAGTTCAGACACATTTCTGATGTAGGAAGGGATTCGCCAAGTGTTTACATTGGGCGCTTGATTGGAACTGTCTAGTTCCTTTGTTTTTGTCTCTTGTTGTCTCATGCATCGACGTATGAAATCTCTAGGGTAACCATTCTGGTAAACTAATTCAAACGGGTAGTTTAGTTCAACTTGGTAGCTTTTTTCATCAGAGCAATGTGTTTTTGCTCGATGTAGCAGACTTTTGGCAGTACTCCGCTTGTGAGGGGTTGAACTGTTGCTCTTATAGTGCAGAATTATTTCCGCATATGTTTCTTTGCGCTAAAAGGACGTTTGTAATGTTCCGTCAGTCTTATCCTGTACGAGAACATCCAGAAATGGGAGTTTATTGTCAACTTCTCTTCTAAACGTGAATTTAATTCTCGGAACGGTCGAGTTGATGGTTTTGTGGAGTATTTGCAGTTGATAAGTTTTAAAGACGACAAATGTGTCATCTGCATATCGTACGCACAACTTGCAGTTAATTAATGGAAGAGTTACAGATCCCAGTTTCTGCATTGTCACCTCTGCAAGAAAGCCAGGTATGGGTGATTATATTGGAGCACCTATTAGTTGTTGATAATATTGGTGATCGACGAAAAATTGGTTTCTAAACAAAGGTCTATGAGTTCAAGTAAGGCGGCTGCAGAGACATCCGTGTCATAGGATTTTAGGAGTTCATCTGTGCATTGCCATGCGACACCTAATGCATCAATAGGTATATCGAGTTAGATGCCACGTACAAAAATCTCAGGGAAATGTGGAAAAGACGAAAACCAATCATTACAGACTGACGCACACCACGGCCGCTCACTGGCTGAAGCACCAAACGAATATTGATTTCTCAGCACGTTTGAAATGTTAATTGTTTTTCGCACATTTACTCAAGTCTGACGACGACACGGGAACAGACGTCGAAAATTTACTCAATGAAGTTTGTTCCTTTTCCTAAAGCACGTATTTGCCTTCAAATTATATTTCTTGGGATGCTTGCGTTCCAATTCATGTATATATATTCCCTCATGGCGGATCGACGACCAGTAATTCCACCGTCGGCAGTCCCATTGAATCTCCGTCCCCTTAGCGTCTAACATAGGGAGCCGCAACAGTTTTCTCTCCCCTCCCTCGCCTCAAATCTTAGCGTAATTTTGTACCCACCCCTCTCACACACTAGTTGCTCGTCTGTTAGTGGCTTTCCTGTCGCGGCAACTAGTTTAGTTTAACCATTTCAATTTTTCTTCTGTTTATTTCGTCTGACGACGGGTTGGTAACACCAGCTTGAAAACTCACGCGTATAACTCGATTTTTTCAGACGAGATTTCTCTCTTTATCATATAATCTCGGAGTGCACACTACCTCAACTATTCAATATATACAACTGCCAGTGAAGGCTCTGGATTGAGACCCAAGGCATAAAGGGACAAGCACTTCCGTAATTTAATCGGTGTGCGTCCCTCCACTACATATATACATATATAGTATATGAAAAGTAGAAGAGGTTCTTCGGAAAATTCGAGTTGTACTCGTGAATTTTCGAGTTGGCGACACCAGGCCGTCGTATACAGTATAGCTATTATGAGCCCCAATGCAAAAAGGAACGAGCACGTTCCGTAACCTGATCGGTGAGCGCCCATCTGTCATATATACATGTGTATGTATACATTGGAAGACGGCCACCCCAAAGAATGTAATCTGAGATAGGTTGGATTTTTTGGGACCTTACAAAAACATTTGTAACCAAAGTTTTCTTCATGCAATCACTTACAGGAAGCGAAACGTTTCGCCAACATTGACAAGAGCTGGCAACGCATAATGCAGCGTGCCCATGAGATGCCCAATGTGGTGGCCTGCTGTGCCGGAGACGACACGCTGGTCCAACTTTTGCCGCACATGTTGGAGCAGTTGGAAATTTGCCAGAAATCGCTCACTGGTTACCTGGAGAAGAAGCGACTCGTATTTCCGCGTTTCTTCTTCGTGTCAGATCCGGCCCTCTTGGAGATTTTGGGCCAGGCCTCAGATCCCCACACCATACAAAGCCATCTGCTGTCCGTGTTTGACAATACCAAGACCGTCACCTTCGACGAGAAGGTCTACGATAA
>CACRXP010000007.1:1552707-1568405 GCA_902702965.1 Spirometra erinaceieuropaei | reverse complement strand
TTCCTCCCCTTCTTCCCCTTCTTCCCTTTCTTCTTTCTCTTCTTCTTCCTCTTCTTCTTCTTCTTCTTCTTCTTCTTCTGTTTCTTTAGTACCCCATCCACAGTAACCGGAGGTGTCAGGTTTGCGGTAAAAAATTCCCCCCCCCACTGTTTTGGTTACCATTCCTGGATGCGTTTTTCGTTATGTAGGGTCACGTGGAGTGTTGGTTGGGAGATCTGCTCATGGCGTCCAGGAAGTCTCTTCATCAAATCATCAAGGACGCCTACTACGTCATCAACGGAAGTCAGTTCCAAATGCTGGAGTTTGAGAGCTCCTACGTCGCACAAGTGGGCCTCTTGGGTATCCAGTTGCTCTGGACCAGGGATGCCGAAGCCGCCCTCCTTCAAGCCAGATATGATAAGGCCATTATGCAGGAAACAAACCAGCGTTTCCTCGATATTCTCAACAAACTCATCGGTGTGACTACTCAGGAGCTCACGAAAAACGAGCGAACAAAATATGAGACCCTCATTACTATCCATGTGCATCAAAAGGATATATTTGATGACCTGGTGAGTACTTTCCGTGTGCTTGTCAAAAAAAACAGTCAAAATGGGTGAGATCATTGTTGGTATCAGCATATCAGCAAATACTAGCGTTGCAGTCACATCAAAAGAGCACCCTCTCCTTCTTATAGGTAAAAATGCACATTCGGTCGCCGAAGGACTTCGAGTGGTTGAAACAGTCCCGTTTCTACTTCTCCGAGGAGCTGGATGCCTGCCTTGTTAAAATCACAGATGTCGATTTCATCTACCAGAATGAGTTCCTTGGCTGTACAGACCGACTGGTGATCACTCCACTGACCGATCGGTACGTTATGCGCTCTTGCGTCAAGACTAGCCGCTGTAAAGGATCTACTTATAACGTTTATGACATTTATACGATTATACTACTTGACATTAGTCAGTAACCGTTAATTATTACAACTTTTTAGACTTCCTGGCAGCTGTCTGCAACTTTTTTTCAACTTTCCCCTTATCAGTGTTTTTCTCCAACGACTTGCAACCACAAGGGAGTTCAAAGGCGCTGGCCTGTATTTCCCTTAATAAAACTGAACTGAACTGAAGTTAATTTAATCTTGCAAATGATAGGTGCACAGTAACCCTACTCCGTGCCCCCGCTGCGACACTGCCCCAGACACGCATACCCGCATGTTAGCACCAGCGGCGGTCGTTCGTCTGACATACTGAGGCCGAGCGTGCTGCCCACATCTCGGTTGGCCTGCCTTTGACACCGAGATGCCCTGTCTGTGGTTCGGCCAATCAGAACTATTCAAACCAGCCAATCAACTTCAAGGCCGGTGCAGTCATGTCCGTCACCCATGCTGTTCAGGCGCTGGGGCGGCGATACTCAGACGCGTGCACCAGCGCTCTCGTCCGGCTGCCAACATGCTCCAACCCTTTTAATTTCTTCAAAAATCAATGCGCTAGCCTGGAGTAAATCATTCGGAATTAAGCCTCAAAGGCTCAGTCCGAAAGCTGATACGAATATATGATCTGAGCATGTGTATATTACTGACTGCCTGTGGATGCGGTAGCAGACCCGGTTGTCGGCAGACGTCATGCACACTGGGACCCCTGCCGCCCCCCCCCCATTGTTGCTGTTGGTCCAAAACTTGGTCATTTGCTGTGTAGACCAGGGGGTGCGGAGTGGAGCGCCAAGGTGCGGGCTCGACCGTGCCGTCCACCTGCGCCCTCCTTCGCCTCCAGTCTTCATGACTCTGTCTTGACACCCGGTCCAGGTGAGGGAGGAGGAGAAAGTGCAGTAGATGATGTGCAAACCCACCGTCACTATAAGCTAGTTCACTCACAAGTAATCGTCTCTGCCTCACCATGTTGTGGAGCACACGGTGAATACTATGTGGTAACCTCACTGAAGCTGGCGGACTGCGCCCCAAATATTTATATATAATTTATATAGGCAGAATGATATTACCGACAAAGACAAGGGAGACTGGAATGGCCATTTCTGGCTTATTAGCCGTCGTCAGCCAGCCATACCCAACCCCGAAGCGTGGCACACCCGAGGCTCGAACTCGCGACCTGTTAGTTATAAGTCCACGCCTCTAACCACTGAGCTACGAGGCCGTTGCCCTGTCGCGCATTAATGCACATGTGTGGTCCATGACAGCTAGTAACATAGTCAGGTGCTTGTGTTTGAAAAACGGGTAAACTGCATGACCTCTTGGGGGGCCTAAGATAATCCTTTATGCAGTAGGTTATTGCCGACAAAGACAAGGGAGACTGGTTGCGAGTTTGCGCCCCGGGTGTTCCACACTTCGGGGTTGGGAACCAGTTTCCCTTGTCTTTGTCGGTAAGAATATACTGCCTATAGGATGCGCCGCTGTGCGGCTGCTGGTTGGGCTCGAGAGAGAGCCCGTAAGGCACAACAGAACGATTGAGTTCCGTAAGAACGATCGGTGAGAGCCCTCTACCACTGCATATTCCCGATCGAAGCCGACAGGGCAACGGGCTCGTGGCCCAGTGGTTAGAGTCGTGGACTTATAACTAACAGGTCGCGAGTTCGAACCTCGCGTGTTCCACGCTTCGGGGTTGAGTATGACTGGCTGACGGCGGCTAGTAAGCCAGAAATGGCCATTCCAGTCTCCCTTGTCTTTGTCGGTAATAACATACTGCCTATATCATGTGCCGCTGTACGGCTGCTGGTTAGGCTCGAGAGAGAGCCCGTAAGGCACAACGGAACGAGTGAGTTCCGTAAGGACGATCGGTGAGCGCCCCTACCATCATAATAATTTATGGTAAATTCCCGTTATCACAGTCTTGTGTGCTACGCAACTTTCCTTATTCCACTAAGACCACAATCTTACCGTTTTTCACAGGTGCTATATCACCCTGGCACAGGCCCTAGGCATGTCTCTGGGTGGCGCGCCTGCAGGTCCCGCGGGAACAGGGAAGACAGAGACGGTGAAGGATATGGGACGCTGTCTGGGCAAGTATGTGGTCGTGTTCAACTGTTCCGATCAGATGGACTACCGCGGTCTGGGTCGCATTTTCAAGGGCCTGGCTCAGTCCGGTTCATGGGGCTGTTTCGACGAGTTCAATCGTATCGAACTGCCAGTGCTGTCTGTCGCTGCCCAGCAGATCGCCGTCGTCCTCACCTGTAAGAAGGAACGGCGAGCACAGTTCGTCTTTACCGATGGTGACGTTGTCGACATGGACCCCGAGTTTGGCATCTTTTTGACAATGGTGCGAACATACGCTTTTACTATTTCATCACTGCTAATTAAAAAAGAGTAGTTGTTTATTTTGCATTTTTTTAAACTACTAGAACCCTGGCTATGCTGGACGTCAGGAGCTGCCCGAGAACTTGAAAATCAACTTCCGCACGGTATCCATGATGGTGCCCGACCGTCAAATCATCATTCGCGTAAAACTAGCCGCCTGTGGCTTTATTAAGAACATCGAACTGGCCAAGAAGTTCTTCACTCTCTATAAGCTTTGCGAGGAGCAACTATCGAAACAGGTTGGATAAAATTTTTCCTACTTAACGCCCCGAGTTTTCCATCGATAGTCATTAGCTTTTTCGTCCGTTTCTATGCCTCGTCATCGTTTAAATTCTAAATCTCGGTCTACTTTGTATTTATAAGTACACATGTTTGTTTAAAAAATATTCTCACGCTGTGGCAATCCCTGTTAGGTCCACTACGACTTTGGTCTACGAAACATACTCTCTGTGCTGCGCACCTTGGGAGACTCTAAAAGGGCGAACCCGGACCAGTCAGAACCCATGATAGTTATGCGTGTCCTTCGGGACATGAATGTCAGCAAACTAGTGGATGAAGACGAACCCCTCTTCATGTCCCTCATTGACGATCTCTTTCCGGGTATGCGGCTGGATAAGAAGGGCTACCCCGAAATTGAAGGAGCCATCCAGAATCAGGTGAGTTTTATGTCCTTTTTTCTGCATGCCAAGTGTAAGTTTCAAATTACTTAAATCTAAACCAGCACCAGATGTCATTCCAGGCTAGGTAGATCCCACTGAGTCCTTCGCGATGTGCAGAAAATGGCAAAACGTCATCCTAGAGGGGAAAATTAAAATTGATTTTTATTAATCGATCAGATGTGGATATAATAATGATAATGATAATTTTTTTATTAAAGACCCGTCGGGGTCCTATCAAGGCAAGTAAAAATAAATTTACATGCGAATTTTAGACGAGGTAGGCAGAATCTTTACAAAATGCAATTCAGAGTTTCTGAATTAGTAGTCCATTGAAAAAATGACTAGCGAGGGGTGTAAAAAACTCCATACAAAAATTTAAAAATGATTGAATTAATTTTACAGGAGAAAAAAACCCACCTGAAGTAAACAAACCCCAGCCACCTGTAATACGGCACCGGTGGTAATAGGGGTTTTTGCAAGTGTGGCCGAGGAACGCACAGGCGACGAGGTCAAGCGGTTGTATGCAAAAGAAAAGCTATTTTGGAATGCGCGGTTGTACTTTAATTGGTTGAGAAATAGTTTCTCTAACCCCTAACCCTATCCGCTTACCCCCAATCCCCAACAGTGCTGTGCCCATCATGTGGGGCTACATAACCACATCCTACCTTATTTCCTTATATAGTACACACACATTTTCAACTGTAATTTTTAGGTGAAACTGCAGAAACTCATATTCCATCCGCCCTGGGTGCTGAAGCTCATTCAAATGTACGAGACGCAGCGCGTGCGTCACGGCTTCATGGCACTGGGGCCCTCCGGTGCCGGCAAAACACGCTGCATCAACGTCCTCCTTGCGGCCATGACTGAGGTTGAGGAACCGCACAAGGAGGTACGAATGAACCCCAAGGCCATCACAGCGCCGCAAATGTTCGGTCGTCTGGATGTGGCCACCAATGACTGGACGGACGGCATCTTCTCCACCCTCTGGAGACGCACCTACAAGACCAAGAAGGGGGAGCACGTGTGGCTCATTTTGGACGGACCTGTGGATGCCATCTGGATCGAGAATCTGAACTCCGTCCTGGATGACAACAAGACTCTCACGCTGGCCAATGGAGACCGCATTCCCATGGCGCCGAACTGTAAAATTGTCTTCGAGGTGCACAACATTGACAATGCCTCGCCGGCTACCGTGTCCCGTAACGGCATGATCTTCATGTCCAGCTCCATCCTTGACTGGAAGGCGATACTTCAAGGTGTGGAGCGATCCTCCGTTTGTTCTTTCTATTAAACTGCTCCTCTCACTTGAAGAAGGAGACACGATCGTTGGGACAAGAGCTTTATTAGCCTCACGTTTCTGGATTGCTGCTCGAACCCGTCATCAGAGACGAAAGCAGGTACGGGTGGTTCATGCACAAGACCATCAAACAGTCATAACACCACCACCTACAACGATCCCTGATGAAGGGGGAACCGTATATATTCATAGGTACGCGGTAGCATGGCGACTGCATCCTATAAATACTGCAGCCCCTTGTGCATGAACCACCCGTATCTGCTTTCGTCTCTGACGATGGGTTCGAGCACGAATCCGAAACGTCAGGCGAATAAAGCTCTTGTCCCAGCGATCGTGTCTCCTTCTTCAAGACTTCTTCCTGGGACTCGTCTCTTCGCCTCTATTGCTCCTCTTACCTCTTCTACACGCATTGGGTGCATCTTCGACAGGGAGAATAAAGAGATATCGGAGGAGATCTGTAACGTTAAGCAACGAAACTGAGTTTAACTCATGACTCCGCGTGACAATACATCCCACACAGGGAATTTCAGTTATTAACAAAACAGTCTTAACAATCGAGCTACTCAAAGCTTATGAATAGTCTCGCTCCCCATCACACTTTTGGCTGTGCGTTGTACACAGGGCCGACTGACAATAAACGCCGAGTGGAAAGATAAGCCTTGTTTGTATTTTTCAGGCTGGCTACTGACGAAATCCGCAACCATTTCCGAAGCGGTCATGTCCACTTGCGAGAAGTTTTTCGGCCAGGCACACCGTTTTGTTACCGTGAACCTTGAAACGAAAATGGAGGTGAGTGCCCCACCAAAGTTCACCAATTTGAGACGCTACTTGTTCATAATAAGTACCAGCTGTTGCTACCTATTGCTCCTCGAAGTATTTAGAGGCCTAACAAAATCTGGAAGATAAAGTACATGAATATAGTTACACGAAACACCTTCTTTTTCCTCCTCCTCCTCCTCCTCCTCCTCCTCCTCCTCCACCTCTTCCTCCCCCCCCTTCCCTTCCTTCTTCCTCCTCTTCTGCCTTCCCCTTATCGTCATACTTCTGCAAAAAAGACACACAGATTGCTACGTGACCGACTTCGAAGGTGCTAGACTGAGCTTCAAGGCATGACGGAACAAGCACGTCCCGTAGCCTGATCGGGGAACATAATTTGTACCCCAGTTAACATTACCAGCCACAACTGATAGGATGGAGAGCCCGTGGTTCGATATTAGAACTTCGGACTACTTAACGCTCAATGTCAAAAAACCCGAGTTCAAATCCTAGGTCTGGTTACAACTGACTGACGACAGCTAATAAGCCAGAATTAGCCATTCTGATCTCTGTTGTCTCTGTCGGTACTATTTTCCTGCATATATATACGAATACATGGATTTGTACACAGTATTCGAAAACATGCCTCTAGCTGGCCAAAGTTCCGTACAAAACAAAATGTCCACTTACAGGGGTTAATGTGAGAACTTACGATAGAGAACCTCATAGTTTTCCCGGTTAAATTTCCCTTAACGGGGTTCTCTAACATCCGTCTGCGTCCCGTGACCACCATCTGCCTCTGGACTACATAGTATTCTTGTGATCCCGTGCGTAGGCCAACGTGTGGATTAAAAACTCCTAACTACCAAACCCAGATAGCGCTTTTTCTGAATAGTGGTGTTAGAAGCGAAACATTCCCTTCAATGAAAATTACTCACAAAAGGGTGACCATTACTCATTGGCTTTCATGTCAACGAAGGTAAACAGCCATTTGAAATCATTAAATAACTCCTGTTCTGTCTATTTCAGCTTCTGGAGTGTAATTACATCAAGCAGCTGACTGACCTCCTGGATGGACTGATGCTTGATGTTGATGAAAAAGAACTCACTCGGGACTATCTGGAGAAACTGATAATGTTTGCGGGCATGTGGTCTCTCGGCGCAGCTCTTGAGATTGCAGATCGGCATAAATTGGAGACTGCACTGCGAGAACTGGGTGAGCTTCCGTTGCCACCTAGCAGCGGAGAGGACACAATCTTTGAGTACGTCGTTGACTCCAGAGGCAAGTGGGAACACTGGACCAAACGTGTCCCCGAGTACCTTTATCCCAAAGATCGTACACCGGATTACACTAAGATCCTTGTGCCAAACGTAGACAACACGCGAACCGACTTCCTTATCCATGCCATTGCGCGACAGGCAAAGCCCGTACTTCTGATAGGTGAACAGGTTAGTCTCCGACAGGAACTGCACACTTATTAATTTTGTCTACCTAATAGACATAAGTAAGCATTATAACGTTTTGTTCAATTTAACCAGGGTACAGCGAAAACGGTGATGGTGAAGGGCTACTGCCGAAAGTACGACCCCGAGGTACACATGTTCAAGGTTGTCAATTTCTCCAGCGCTACAACGCCAAATATGTTCCAACGAACCATGGAGAGCTACATTGACAAACGTGTAGGCTCCACATATGGTCCACCAGCCGGGAAAAAAATGTCTGTCTTCATTGATGACATCAACATGCCGATCATAAACGAATGGGGCGATCAAATCACAAACGAACTTACGCGGCAAATGATCGAGATGTCAGGTTTCTACAACTTGGATAAACCGGGCGACTTTACAACCGTAGTAGACATTCAGGTAGGTGAACCTCCATAATTTCTTACGACAGAAAAAATAGTGTTCAGTAAATGCTCGTGAAGTTATAACCAAGGCCCTGGCATTTTTTGAAGGCTGAATGTTCTTAGCACGCAGGAATCACCGCTGTCGCAAAGCCACTTCCAAAGTTCTGTCTAATTGTCCACTTGTGATGTGGTCCCGACTTGAGATCTCAGAGCCTTTCAGAGTAGGAATGTCTAGACAGTAGACATTTACATCTGATGTTACATGTCAGACAACCTATCCCACAGCAGAACCATAGGTGTGTTTTCAAACGTCCATAGCGTTGGTCTAGACAGGTATCAAAGAGCAGACTGCGACCTAAACAAATGCAAACAGTCATTCAGGCACTCTGAAACTCTCTAAAACCATTAGCGTCTCCAACATGCACTGCCGTATACATGAATACTTGCATAAAATTCCAACATAATATAGTCGTAAAGACTGACTATGATTATTTGCGTCTCATTCGTTGTTTACAATCTTTTATTATTTCTGGTTTTTACTGCCAGAGGCGACAACTGTACTTCCCTTTTCCGCATTCTTCTCGTCCAATTTTCAAGTTTGGGACCTGTTACAGACTGACTGATCTGTCACTGACTGCCCTCACCCCCAATTTTACAGAACTGATTCTCTTGAAGCTCGTACTGTCTTATTTTTTTAAGATCATTGGGTAACCAGTTTTCGCTATCAGTTTTCCTTCAGCTTTTATTATATGCTTTTGCCCATTGGGCTTGTAGCATCGACTTGCGAACTTTAATCCACATGTCACTGCCATACAGAATTATGCACTCATATATCGAAAACCCAGCAGTAGCGTGGGCTTTGAATAGTCCTCGGTTAAAGTGAAGTATAACGACCCTATATACGCCAGTACTGCATGTCGTCGAGTCCACCAAATTGGTGGACTATAATTTACAGTCCAAAAATCCAGACTGTCAAAATGAAATCAGTAGCAACAGTGCACGCATAACTTACAGGGGATGGTTCTGCTCCACTTTTCCCAAATCCATTTTCGGGTAAATCGCGCAAGATGGAGGAAGATTTGTTTGCTCTGAGGAATCTTCTAAGTCCCCTTCCTCCCCTCGTTTCCGTTGGAAAATTTCATTTATCTCCCGAGAACTCATGGCCGTCGGGTCTCGGGAGCAAACGGCAAAAAACATCTGCGCCTTTTAACATACCGAATACCCAATGAAGCGTTGTCTATTGTGTCAATATTTGTCATTAAAACTATTTCAACCCTGTCGAGGGGGTGGTAATTCAGTCAACGATGACTCAAAAGTGAGCTCACTTCCTTGCAGATGATCGGCGCAATGATTCACCCAGGTGGAGGGCGAAATGACATACCACAGCGTCTGAAACGGCAATTTGCTGTGTTTAATTGCACTCTGCCGAGCAACGCATCGACGGACAAGGTGTTCGGATGTCTGGGCATGGGCCATTTCTGCAAGGAACGCGGCTTCTCGCCAGAGGTCTGTGAACTGACGAGTCAGCTGGTCGTGGCAACCAGACGTCTCTGGCACGCTGTGAAGGTGAAGATGCTGCCGACACCGGCCAAATTTCATTACATTTTTAACCTGCGCGACGTGAGCAGAATTTGGCAGGGCATGCTCTGCGCTGAGAGCAACATCATCTCAAGCCCGAAGGCTCTGCTTTCTCTGTGGCAACATGAGTGCACCCGAGTCATTGCCGATCGTTTCACTGAGGAGCAGGATATGCAGTGGTTCGCGAGGGTTCTGGTCAAAACAGGTAAACTGCGTTTGGATGATGAACTGCTTTATGCTAGAGGCTGGCTGCAATGGCCCTTTTTTAACCTGACCCTGCGGTCCTTCCATGCATGTGAGATGCATGCCGCCCACCCCTTTTGTGTGAAACCATTTTGCTGGTGTTTGGGAGACCAGGTCGACGGACGGGACCACTAGATATGTCAGCCATTTCACTCATTCCCCGCACTAAACGACCGTCTAGTTCGGACAGTGGCTGGGGCCTGGTAGTGAAAATAGAGAGTGAAGTCGAGGAATCGGGGCATTTTCCTCATTTTAAACAGTCTGACGCGTTTGAAGCTGTCACGGTACGCTAAAGGCCATGGTTTGGAAGGTTGCCAATTGACGGAATAACTTGGATCTCGCAGTCGGTCCAGTGTTGTGTGTGTTTGGGTGGAGTGGCCGACTGGTAGTCTGAAAGTCAGGTTGCAAGGGTTCCTTCTCAATGTGGCCTCTATGGCACTCCCACTCCGTAGGATCCGGATCGCTCCCTCCTCTTCTCTTGCTGTGTGTAAAATCCTGGTCAGTGGGCGTTATGGATCAGAGGGTGTGGCGCACGCCTAGGTGTGGTTTACGCCATGCCTGGCACTTGCGTCCTATGCCGCCTGCGGTCTTCTTGGCTTGGTCATGACACCGGGCCCTGATGGGCGAGGAGGAGGAGGAGGACGACGACGACGACGACGACGACGACGACGAGCAGGAGAGAGGGCGCAAGTCACCGTCTGTGTCCTCGCCCTGCTGTGGAGCACATGACGGCCATCGTCAATACGGACGGTCGAGCTCTCGTGTTAGAGGTTGATTACAGCCGTGTATATAACAGGACGAAGGACGGCCGATTGTTCAGGTTCCAGAAGTTTCTTCAGGTTGGAGAAGTGTCAGCAGTTAGCCTGCTGGCGATGGCGTATTCAGGGTCTGTACAAAATCCTTAAGCACACAGAGATCCGGTTTGCATAGTTCGTGCATACCCACCTCCGCTTTTTCAACTAGCTAAAGTCCGAAGGACTTTTAGTAGGTCTCCTGCACTCGATAAACTGCCTGGGAAACTTTTTGCAGTCCATCTGGTGGTTCTTGTCTACTCGGCGCTGGATCATAGAGCTGTTTATCCATTTTAACCCTTCCTTCCCCAGCAGTGTCGATATGTACCACCCCACTTGCTCGTGTTTAACAGGACCAGTTTTCACAACCTGATCTCCACCGTGAAGGATTTGAAGCTACATCCAAGACTCGAATTCTCTCTAGGCTTTCGATGCTTTAGAGCCGTCTATTTTAAGTTATTTTTCAGTGACTTAATGTTTAAGTTCCTCAGCTTCGTTCATTTAAAAAAAACATACCTTCCTGCGAATCAGACCCTCATGCACAGTTAACGCAACATAAACCTGCCTTGTTTAATTTCCTCGGAAATTAAACAAGGCAAGTTGAAACTGGAGTTCATATACCAGAAAACACACGGGGAAAGCTGGGGGACCCACTGACGAGCCGAACCCCTCGCAGCTGCGTCAGGCAGCGGCACAAGATCGGCGAAACACGCGTGTCTGGGCTTTTAGCTAATACCTGTGTTGTTAGTACGGTAAATTATTGCACAATGCAACATAAACCTGCCTACTTACTGTAAATAATTAGTACTTTATGATCCATTTTTATCGTAGCCGAAGAGGTGTGCGGATCTGCGGCAGCTTCAGAATTGCGCGAGCCCGCCTACTTTGTGGACTTCCTCCGGGACGCACCGGAGCCCACAGGCAACGAGCCCGACGACGCCGTTTTTGAGGCACCCAAGCTCTATGAACCCATTAGCAGCATGGAGTCCTTGAACGAGCGTCTGAACCACTTCCAGCAGCAGTATAATGAAGTCGTTCGTGGCGGTAGACTGGATCTGGTCTTCTTCACGGACGCTATGACGCACTTGGTGAAGATTTCGCGCATTCTGCGTTTGCCGAAAGGTCATGCTCTCCTCGTGGGTGTTGGCGGTTCGGGGAAACAGTCGCTTACCAGGCTGGCTTCCTTTATTGCGGGCTACCAGACCTTTAAAATTAGCCTATCTCGGTACGTTTCATTCGGTTCCGTCTATTTTTCTCCTTTTTGAAGTGAGGTAAATATGCATTGGTTAAGCTAACATTTAAAATGTGGCTTAAAGTCGATAATTGTGTAAATTTCACTGACTCCACAGTTGCAAGCTCAAGATGTTAGTGTTTAATTTGCCCGCGCGCAGGATTATCCTTTCTCTGCTACTAAACTTCTCGAAGGACCAACATGGTCCCATTCTCGACAGTGTACAGCCGGTGGACAGTGTTGTTACATCTTGTGCTTTGAGTCCACGCAATACTATAACTAGCGTTCTACATGCGTGCGGTAGCACGTCCGGAGGCAGGCCCAGATCCTAGCAGCCCCGCCCGGTATACACCGCGTGGACCGGACGTGTGTGGCACGCGTAGAGGGGCCCTTTAATTTTGCCAGTCACTGCATCGGAGTCCACCTGCGGTAGTTTTGGCAGCGTCTTGTAATTGCCAGGGTTGTTGTAATTGCTGCGTAATTCATGCGCAAATCGCCGGTGCCGCTTACACTCCGTGGGACACACGGCAAGCGTTGTCGCTTGCGACGGACAAACTGTCGTCTGGACAGTGGGTCCAGTGCGACCCAATGCAGGCCTGTTAGCTCGTACCATCCCGCCATTGAGACTGCTGGAGTAGCTTGCGTCATGGCGGGGCCCTAACCACCACGACCATTGGGTCATGTCCAGTTAGGAGGGGGTAGATGTCATTCTGTACAGAATGGACGAATTATAGATTGATCGGAGCATACTGGCAACTAGGCGCGAGGAGCGCGTCCGCGTTCCAGTGTCTCCAGTAAGAGCGTGTCCGCGTCAACTGCGGATTTTATTGGCTAGTTTTGTCGGTCATAATACAGAGCCATACGGGTGCCAGTGCTTGGTCGGATACGGTTACAGCATTGCACAGTGCCAGGCACAGAGTCATAGCAGACGCCTGGTCACTGCATGGCCTCGGTGGAACACCTTTTTCGCCGCATAGGGGATGAAGCAGCTTGTGTTTTATGTAATTTCTAGGCAAGATCTTATTCCGTAGCCGTACCTGCTAGGGGTTAGGGGTCAGGTCTAGGAGTTAGGGGTTAAAGTTAGGCTGGGGCTTGTCTACTGCAGGGGCGGCTACGAAATAAGATCCGATCTAATTCTGTACCGTGCTCTCTCAGCTTCCCCATGCCGGAGTGAGCAGATACTCATGCTATCAGCACTCCAAAAACCGCCTTAGATCTTACAATGATCGCCCAAATCGGTCTAGTAGATGCGTAGTAGTAGTACGTCTACAGTGTGAACACTCGAAAGAGAGCACCGTAGCGTCGGAGTCAAACTGTCTTACTCGAGTCGAGGATGGGACGCCTGGCCGGCCTCTGAGCCCGCCACTTGACTCAATCCTGACATGAAAGAAGGTAAAGTCAGCTCTGGGAGGCCTTTCCCCACCATAATGGGTCTTAGGAACCATGGTCAGTCAGAACCTCCTCAAATGTACTGCACATGCAGTACGTACACAGTCGGTCCGACATCCGGTTGTACACCGTGTCACAACTCTGAAACCCCATCTCCGATCAGGAACACTATCTGCTGGCGGTTCAATAAAAGGTCTTTGCCTGAGGTGATTCTTCCAGGCATTCCGCCGATCCTGTCGTGAGTTCCTCTGCGACGTTAGTTGACCCCGCTGCCATGGCGACCACACTGGAAGTGGAAGAAGTGCGGCTTGGTCAGATCCGGGAGGGTCGATAGTGAGCGACGTTCGGAAGAAGATGAAGAAGAAAGTGGATCAGGCAACGATCCCTGACGACCCATTTAGTGATCAGAGGCCATGGACCGTACTGGTGCGTAATGCCGCCGACTCTGGAGCTGACTAAACAGTAAGATGTAGTTATGTAGCCACACCTTATGGAAACAATGCTATTGAGGTTGGGGTTAGGGGCTATGGTTAGGGTTAGGGGTCTCAGTGAGGGGTCAGGGTTAGCGTTTAGGGCAAGGGTTAGGACAACTATTTCTCAACAACTCAAAGTACAACCGCGCATTCCCAATAGTTTTTCTCTTGCTTGCAACTACTTGACCTTGTCGTCTGTGCATTCCCTGGCCACACATGAAAAAACTATTACCACCGGTCCCGTATTACAGGTGGCTGGGGTTTGTTTACTTCAGGTGGGACTACATAACCACATCTGACCGATCAAACGAACACTGCTGCCAGTCGTCAAAAGCACGCATGCGGCACAATAGAGTCGGTCGGCAGAATGCTTTGTTGGCCACTACGTTCAAGCCCCTCTTCATCCGCCGGGACTTCGCCTTGTCATCGGGACGTGATCTATCTTGAAAGATCGATGCAACGCAAGTCCTTTTCACTAGAAATCAATCCACTCGAAACCATAATGACTCCCTTTGAAAGGCTTTGATGGTACTGGTGTTCGCCCGACGGACCGTCGGTCTTCCGTGTATGGAGAAAACACGCGAGCACCCGATATTTATTGTGTCAGAAGATGCAGACTTTGATCCTGCAGGCAGCCATTATCTGAAGAAAAACATAAAGAGGCATCGCCATCGGTGCTAGCACGGCATCAATGAGAGTGCTTATCGATTTTATTGGGGCGGCCGAGGTAGTCTATTTACCTTAATCTCCACCATCCGGATCAAGTCTGGTTTAACAGTGAAAGAGGAAGAACACTAACAGAATGGCACAGAATGGCTGAGACGCGGTCGCAACAAACGGTTAATCAGTGCGTGCATGCGTTAGAAAAGCAAGGTCAGATGTCAGTTTTGAGGCCGTAAGAGCCGTCGGCCGTGTCGGCCTTGGAGAACTTGAACGAACGCTGAACTGCCGGTGGGCGCCTGTGTTCGTTCATCCGGGACGAATTCGTTCAGTGCAGAAATCAAGTGGGCCGGTATGACTGTTTAGTCGGCGCGTCTGACAAGGCGTCAACAACATTAAACCCTATGACAGTATGCATTCTTGAAGAAGGAGACACGATCGCTGGGACAAGAGCTTTATTCACCCGACGTTTCGGATTCCTGCTCGAGCCCATCATAAGAGACAAAAGCAGATACGGGTAGTTCATACACAAGGGGCTGCAGTATTTATAGGATGCAGTCGCCATGCCACCGCATACCTATGAGTATTCACGACTCCCTCATTACTCCGCCTGGGCGAAGTCTCAGCACCGAGTATGGAAGGGGAAGATCATTGCACTTTTTAATGGACTGGAGGCCACTAAACCGTGACGCAGCTCACGGCTCACGCGGTGGTCACCGCTTGCGAGAATTTCCGCCTCGTCGAACGAGCCGCAACTTGAGAGCTAGCGTCATTTCTCCGCACCGCTTCAGCGTGCTCGGCCATTCGCTTGCGGAGCTGTCTTCCGGTTTCTCCGACGTAGTTGCTTTGTCCGCAACTGCGCCAGATCCGATAAACGACTCCAGACGTTTCTTTTCGTGACAGCAGGTCTTTTGGTTTCATTACCTGACGCCTGATGGTTGCCTCCGGTCTGTGTGCAACTCCCACCCCAAGTGGTTCGAGAAGGCGTCCGACAGCTTCCGAAACGTTTTTGACATACGGAAGCGCTCGCCAAAATTTGGTGTATTGAGTATGCCTTCTACTGATGAAGTAAGCCATGGGGTTATCTTGGATTATCAAAAATCTCCTAAATTTGGCTCATTTTGGTGAACCTTGTTGACAGTTATGCGACAGATAGACAATAGGGAACCTTGTTGCCCATTTGAACTGTTACATAGCCCTCATAAGACATTTATATTTTCTATTTTTGCAAATAAAATATAAGGATAGGTCTGTGGAAATGGGAAAAAGCATAAAGACTATCAAATTTACCGTAACATCTGTAGCTTTCAGAACCATTAACGGCAATCAGATCTTACTTTTCCAGCTGCCCTGTCAAAATTTTAGTTCCTACAATGTCGGAAATCTCGCAGATGACCTCAAAAATATATACAGAACAGCCGGACAAAAGGGTCAGGGCATCACCTTTATCTTCACAGACAATGAGATTAAGGACGAGGCCTTCCTTGA
>CACRXP010000007.1:1490982-1531382 GCA_902702965.1 Spirometra erinaceieuropaei | reverse complement strand
GCTAAAGATATCTTCCGTCAACTATGCAAAGCAAATTCAAATGTGGCTTGCATAGCAGGAATCTACAGCGAGGCGTTAATATGTACGTAGAAATGCATGTACGTAGAAATCGCGAACAAAGTTCTTAATCAAGTGGGAATGTAACCGCAAACCCAATCTGTTGCTGCTTCGTTAAATGCAGATTGGCGCCATGAGCAAAAATAAAACATGTTTCAACTTCTGCCATGCTTGCACTCAAACATTCGTAAGCTAAGACTGGAGCAGAATGGCATTTACGACCAAATAATGCGGAATGTCAATAACGGGGTTGGAGGAAACTTCTTCCTAGATGCGCCAGGAGGGACTGGCAAAACGTTCCTACTACGACCGATTCTGACTGCAATTCGGTCCAATGAATGACATAGCCCTAGCACTTGCATCCCCGGGAATAGAGGCAACTCTGCTAACTGGCAGAAAGGCCGTTCATTCAGCTTCGAAACTGCCTTTGAACGTGCAATTCATTGAAACCCTCGCTTATAACATTTCCAAAGCATCCGGCATGGGAAAAGTACTGCAGAAATGAAAACTTATTGTTTGGGATGAATGCACAATGGCGCAAAAAAGGGTTCGAGGCCCTTGACCGAACACTGCAAGATTTGCGAGGAAACAGCAGACCATTGCTGATGCACTGCTACTGCTTGTAGGAGACGTCAGGCACACTGCCTGCAATTCCTCGATTGACATCAGTGGGCGAAATAAATGCCAGCCGTCACCACTTACTCCGGAATTCTCGAGCGCGACTGGGTGCAGCAAACAATTGTCCTGCCTTCGGCAGCGGCTGGAAGGAAAATCCTGGGTTACGCACGCAATACATACCGCTAACCAGTGGCCTAACATTTTTTCTCAGTTGGGAACGAGCCCCTTCCTCTTTCCCTTATTTCCCAATGCATCATATTGAGCCACAGCAACGCGTGGCGGGGTCCAGCTAGTTCAGCATAAATCCCATTTGTTTAGGTGAACGGGTACGTTGGACGGAGGCCAGCAAAATGTACCAGGAGCAAATCGATCGGCTTGTCGGCGACGTCCTGCTAGCCACTGGCTTTCTCTCCTATGCTGGACCGTTCAACCAGGAATTCAGAAATCATCTAAATCAGTGTTGGCGAAAGGAAATGGTTAAAACCAATATCCCTTTTTCAGATGTGAGTTTGCTTCCAGTATTTACTTTATACCAATGATGATTTACGCGTAAATAGATAAATTTGTGGAACTAGCTGTGCGCTTTCTAAATTTCACCGCCCAGATTAACGGTGAGATTTTATTATTTTCAATACCACGCGAAAGTAGACGACTATCTTGAGGATTCAACAACTTTTTTCAACATCTTTACCTCTGGTATGTCTGGGCGGTCATTTCATTCATCTATTCCTGCACTTGAAAACGTCATCTAGCTGTCTACATCTGAACTTAGTATGGAAAATTAGAGTTTTAGGAATTCCTTTCAGATCGCTAACAGTTCACCGCTATGTTTGCATGCGTAGGACCTCGTTATTGTCAACATGCTGGTTGACAGTGCAACCATTGGCACTTGGAATCTTCAAGGCCTTCCCAACGACGATCTTTCTATTCAAAACGGTCTCATCGTCACACGTGCCAGTCGGTTCCCTCTTCTTATTGATCCCCAGGGTCAAGGTAAGGCATGGATCAAGAAAAAAGAAGCCGAAAACGACCTGAGGGTGAGCTCGCAATAAGTTTTTGTGGACCGTACTACTCCCTACTTATTATTTTTGAGTAAGCCTTATTTTCTGATATGTTAATTCAGGTCACAAGACTAAATCACAAATACTTCCGCAATCACCTTGAGGACTCTCTGTCCCTGGGCCTTCCACTTTTGATCGAGGAGGTTGGGGAGGAATTGGATCCCGCCTTGGACAATGTTTTAGAAAAGAATTTTATTAAGTCGGGCAGCAACTTCAAGGTGAGGGTGGGCGACAAGGAGGTGGAAGTGATGAAGACCTTCCAGCTCTACATCAGCACAAAGCTGTCGAACCCTGCCTACACACCAGAGATCTACGCTCGCACTTCAATCATCGACTTTACGGTCACAATGAAGGGTCTGGAGGACCAACTCCTTGGAATCGTCATTCTCACTGAGAAACAGGTAACCGAACAGACTTTGCGTGGAACTTACGGTGCACAGTGACAGCCCACATATTCCACTGGAGTTCGAAACCCCAACTGTAGTGGTGCGAGAGGAATAAAGAGCGGAATAAGCCCATAAGAGTTTGGTCATCTCATCATCCTTCGTTAAGTGATCTCCGTTCGTGCCATTCTGCACTGGCCTGGGGAGAACGAACCATCAATTCAAAATTAAATCATAATCAAGCTTCTCATAGGAACGATGTGACCTGTAGAATTCATAGCATGACATTCGACCGAGTATTCCACCAACAGACGTGTCGATTTGCCAATAGCCTACCAGGCCCTGCGTGAACAGAGAAATAGCATAGCAAAAGGTACTTCTCGGTTGGGCGATGACAGCTACCATGCTAGAAATAATTAACGTAGGTAGGGGACACCGATGAGCCCGGCCCTTTTCAGTTGTGTCGCGCAGCGCCAGAATATCGGCGAAACACGTGTATGGGCCTTTAGTTAGTACCTACGTTGGGTGAACGGTACGGTACGTTTGTCATATGCATTTCATACGGTAACAATCGGGAGATGGCACCCAAAAAATCCGCCTAACCAAAGCAGCCTCTCTTACGGGACAGGTGGTAATAGGGGTTTTATGCGTGGTGGCTGGTCGCGATGTACGATAGTAGTCGACAGAAAGCCTTATTTGAACAGGTGAATGATCGAAGTTGGTCCGCTCTCCGTTCCGTTACTACAAAATGGGTCGCCAAAGGCAGTATAGTGGTAACGGACGAGTGGAAGGCGTATAATCGTCTTCCCTCACAAGGTTATCTACATTTCTCTGTTAACCACTCAAAGAACTCAAGGACCCTGCCACCGGACGGCATACCAATGCCATTGAGGCATACTGGAGTAGACTGAAAAGGAAACTCCACGAGGGAGGCCCTGTATGTGGTCGAGCTGTGTTGGCTCACATAGACGAAGTACAGTATCGTCTTTGGTTTGGCCTCAATGCCATGTCTTTGACAGATGCCTGGGAACTGTTTCTGTCCCATGTTGTGCAGACTTGTCCTATTTAAAAGTGATTTTGTTTTGTAATAAACTGCCATAATGCGAATATATGCCGTATATTCAGGTGTACGTGTGTAACGATGGGGGAAAGTTGGGTAACAGTGACCATCGTCCATGTAACCTCCTGCGATGTTTGTTCGGCCAGCCCATGTTAGGCCGTCGCGTAACGTCCAAGTAATGCGTGAAAGTAGGCCTGCAACCGCTGATATAGCCTGAAGGCGTTTGAGTCCACTGTTAAAGGTATTATTTCTAGGTAACGGATTTTTTTGGGTGCCATCTCCCGAGTTTTACCTTTCATACTACTCGTAGTACTACTTGTTTGTAGAATGAACATTACGTGGTTGTTCCACAGCAGTTGATTGTCTTCGACTCAATTGTTCATTGAAATTTCGAGTCTAACCCTAAAAAGTCATGTCCCAAAGACTTGGCTTCATGTCCTGCGCCGAATACTTTCTGAAATTATTCGCTTGATTCTTCTCTGGAGTTCATATTACCAGAAATCGCATAGGGAACACTGGGGGACCCGCCGGAAAGCCGAGTTCCTCTCAGCTGTGTCACGCAGCGGCGTAATGTCGCGCGTTCACGCGCAAAACAATGATTCATTTTAGTTTGCCTCCTTAGGAGTCGTGTTACAATTTGCAGACCCGAAGTCCAACCCCAACTCCCGTAGGTCGGCTCACTTTATGAAATGGATTAAATCCTAGATAGTTAAGAGTTCGTGCCAGCTGACACCCGCTTGCATGGTTGGGACAGTCGATCATCTGATTGGCGGCCTGATGTTTGTGCCCTGAGACGTTTCGTACAACCAAGCCTCCCTAATGTTTTTCTACAAAATATAATAGTGCTGCCTGCTAACATTAGAGTTTAAAAACCACATGGTTTTAGCAAGTATATAAGCTGGCCGCGCACTCTGATCAAACAAAACGAAACAACGCTGCCAAAAGGTCACATGTACCCTAAAATATTACAGGAACTGGAAGCAGAAAGGACAAAGTTGCTAGAAGAAGTGACAGCCAACAAGAAGAAGGTGAAGGACCTTGAGGACAGTCTCCTGCTTCGCCTAACCTCCACCCAAGGCAGTCTCGTGGACGACGAGTCGCTGATTGAGGTGCTGCGCGTCACCAAGACGACGGCTGAGGGCGTGCGCGACAAGTTAACAGTTGCTGCGGACACGGAGGTGAAGATTAACGCTGCTCGTGAGGAGTATCGACCGATCGCCAGTCGCGGTTCCATCCTCTACTTCCTCATCGTGGAGATGAGTATGGTCAATGTCATGTACCAGACCTCACTGCGCCAATTCCTCGGACGATTCCACATCTCCATGGCCCGCTCGGAAAAGTCGTTGATGACACAGAAACGCATCGCCAACATCATTGAATACCTTACACTGGACGTCTTCCGATACACGGCCCGCGGCCTTTACGAGCGCGACAAGTTCACGCTCACTCTGTTAATCACCCTCAAGATCGCCCTACAGCAGCGCAAGATACGTCCAGAGGAGTTCCAGATCTTCATTAAGGGCAAGTTTCAACAACTCTCACGCACATTTGTACAAACTACTTTCTGTGAACTATACCCTGTGGTAGATTTGAAGATGAAGCTGGGCTCACCGGAACAGGTTTATTTAGATTCTGACGTTTCGAAGAGCTTGGTCGGCCCCCCGTTGTTAAAGCGTAAAATGCACTTAATCGACCTGAAATCCCAAGTGCCATGTCACGTTGGTCGGCCTCTTGCTGATCGATTTTTCTCTCTTCTCGCTGCCTCGGCCTTTTGGGCGGTGGTAGACGAGCGTTTTGCCTGCGTGCTTTGTGAGTCAGCACTCCGTCGAGGGGAGGTGATTGAACCAGTGTCGGGTGGTCAGTCTGGCGGTCCTTGTTTTTCCTCACCGAGTAAACTCGCCGTCGGGCTGTCTCCGTATGACCTTCTTAAGCCCGGTGTGGTTGTTTGGTCCTGAGCTCTACGACTGTGATGACGTAGGACTTTGTAAACTGCAGGAAGGTCCAGATGTCTGTTGATGGAGTGGGCATTGGAGAACCAGGCCTCGAGAGTTAGCCGTTCTGCTTTTATGTTGTCCCGGCCTAAGATGGTAGCTCGCTGGAGATCTAAAGTATGCCTAGTTTCTCGAACGTGTGTTGCTAATTAAGAGTTTGGGTCTAACCTCCGAGTGGCCAATTTGTGCTCTTGTAGGCGAGTCTGCAATTTCGCCCGGTTTTTCCCACATAGTTGCAGTGTGGTAAATTTCCACGTTGAAACACTGTACACCTTTCACACATGGGTGGGCATTCCCAAACCTGCAGTATACGGAGCTCCGGGAGGCAGCCGGAAATATAAACGCGTTCTACATCTTGTGGTGCACGAATGCAAGCCCTTAAGTTGTCGTCTCACTTGATGAGATTTGTAGCGTACAATGTGTACCCAGAGGGCTACAATCATCAGGCTAAATTCCAACTTGATAGGAGAAGACAGAAGGCACCAGAATGAGGGGTTTAACGTACAGAAGGACGTAAGTGGTCCTCTCAGGCGGCATTGGCCGCTGGCGAAGTCAGGGCTGGTATTAACTGCGTCCAGTCATGCCTGAGAGTCCTGGGACGGTGGTGGCAGCCGCTATTGTAGGCTCGTGCGCCAAGCTTAAGTAGTCTCCAATCGATGTGTGTTGCATTTGCCGAGGGATGACGTCCCGCTGGCTTATGTTACTGGTTGCAGGAGATGGTACGTTCGTGTGGAGCATGGGCAACTGCCTCTCTGTGGACACATATACGTCCGAGTGGAGGTCGGGGGAGTGGCTGAAGGTCAACGTGTCTAGAACCACTAGCTGCGAAGGTGAGTGACCTTGACGCAACGGGGCTTCGAACAATGACGTCGGACCGGCCATGATGGCTGCTCGCAACTGGTCTTCTGTCGAAAACAGATCTTTTTACCAAGCCATTTTGCAGGCATATAAAGCTAAGGAGGAAAAACAGAGGAGAGGCGCTGGTCCAAACAACCGGATCGATTTGGTAAAGGGGAAGCTCTGTCGCGGTAGCTTCACCATGGGCAGATTCTAACGGCTATGATCTGTGGCAGTGCTTTACTATATTTTTTTAAATTTATGCATAACTCCTTGTGGCTAGGCCATTTACTAGTCATGTCCTAAACTCGCATTTATTCATGTTGGTTTAAGTTGGTGTTTATTAACTGTTACGCAGTACACTCCAACCGGTGTGGGCTTCGGTATCATTAAATGACTTCGGCAAGGGTCGATTACGCTGCCCTAGGCCCAAGTTTAGGCGAAATAAGGGCATTGAAAGGAAAATATGCTGAAGGGGGATGATGAAAATGTTAGTAGAGAAGTAGACGAGGCTACAACGTAGAAGGCAACCTGATGTATGGTAAATCGACCTCGAGATCGAAGAAAGCCTGACAGGACACGCAGGCAGCAATGCCCCAAACCCAACAGTAAACCTAACCCTAAACCTATCACAAATCCTAGCCCTAACCCTAAGCCTAACCTTAATCCTGACCCAAATCCTAACGCTAACCTAGTCCAAACCCAAACAGTAACCCTAGCCGTAACCCAAACCCTAACATTAACTGTAACCCTACCCTAACCCTAACCCCAGCCTTAAGACTAAACGTAAACCTAAACCGCAACCAAACGGCAAACCTAACCGTAACCTCAAAAGTAACGCTAACTCCAAAGTTAACATTGCACCTAACCCTAAACCTACCACAAACCGTAGTTCGAACCCTAAGCCTAACTTTAACCCTGACCCTAATCCAGACTCTAACCTTAACCGTAACCTTACCCTAACCCTAACCTTAACACTAACCCCAAATTCAACACTAAACGTAAACCTAAACTGCGGTCCAAACCTTAACTCTAACTGGAACCGTTAAACTTAACAAAAACCCCAACCCTAAGCTCCATTCTCAGCCGTATAGTAACCCGAAACCTAAAACTAACTCTACTTCTAAACCGAAGCATCAAGTTGCCCTTTTCCGCTTTGGCTTTGGCCACTCCCCCCACTAACAATTTCAGCATCCCACTTCGGCCTACTGTACTTCCAATGCCCACATTGCACTTACGTTTGGGACCAGGACAGCTTAACCGGCCCCTACACTGACTTTCCACTCATTGCCTCTGCTCTTCACTGGGCGGCGTTGACAGTTAAGTTCGTTCTCGCGGGGCAGACTTGCTTGGCACATCTCAATTAGCCCATGGCGTGGGATCGCATTTATCGATCGTCTTAACGCGCTAGGGGCCTTCAAGCCAGTTCCCGAGTAGGAAGGGGCGTTAGACGTCAGCAGAGAAGACAGCATTGCCTTCTGTGTAGAAGGAGAGGAGACTAGGTTGGAGGGAGTTGACGGCTGGACTAGAAGGATTTACCCGCCGCAGGAGTCGGCGTCAGAGAGTCTTGGATGTCGGCCAGTTTAGACAAATTTGATTGGCTGAAAACCAGACAGCGCCTTTCGCTCTCAGGCGGTGGCCAGATGCGGTGAGAGGCCCACACGGACCTCAGAACGATTGTTACTGGTGCATATGTGCGAGTGCGAACCAGAGGCACAGAGCTGCTCCACCAGACGTCCGACTATTCGGCATGTGATGAAAAAGTCTCCTTGCCTTTGTCGAGTTCTCAAAAATAAACCTGTTACAAAGACTCAGTTGCTTCTGCTTCTTAGGAATTATGAATCAGTAGATCAGAAATTTCAAGATATTTCAAGGTACGCATTCACTGAGGTCTCTTTTTCAAGAGGGAATTGCTGAAAAATTGACTAGTACTTAGATGCGTGCTCCTTCCCCGTTTGGTATGTACAGTAGGTGGGCTAACTCATGAAATGTCACCCAAAATTTCGAAATGCGTTTTCGTTTCGAAAAAAATTAACTACGTAGGGTTGTAAAATTAATCATTATACAGCATAATTCTATAATAATTCATTTACCTCAGGATGCTGGCTTTCAAACAAACTTCCTTCCGGCTGCATGCAAAAACTATACTCCGTAAAAAATGACTGCTTAAGTAGCATGCAATTTTCTCATTGACTTTCGATGCCCTTAAACATTCAGTTATATTTCATGATAAACATCAATAAAATATTCATTATTTTACTTATTCGTTAGAAAATTACGCTTTTTTCCGAATTTATACTCGAAGAAGGGGTATAACTAGGTTTAAAAAAGTTTCTAATTGCGAGCTTTTTAATGCCATGAAATGGCCGCTCAAAAAACGCCGTGCCTCTGCATTTACCAATGTAACTTGTAAATTTAGCAATATGGCTCAAATCCACTGCTAAATTTTATGAACCCCTTATAGTCTCCTCTTAGGAACGGTAGAGTAATGAATGGTTTCCCGTACGCGGAAAATGTACGGCTTGTAGTTTGGAAACCCTGAATGCAAGTATAACAACACGTCGGGTTCAAAATTATTCAGGAATTGAAAAAGTTTTTAAAAACCGAAGTATACCCTTCCCCGAGTATAAACTTGGAAGAAGTCGTGATTTTCTAGCGAATAAGTAAAATAATGAATATTTGTATTCATGTTTTTCATGAAACATAACTGAATGTTTAAGGGCATCGAAAGTCAATGAGAAAATGGCATGCTACTTAAGCAGTCATTTTTTACGGAGTATAGTTTTTGCATGCAGCCGGAAGGAAGTTTGTTTGAAAGCCAGCATCCTGAGGTAAATGAATTATTATAGAATTATGCTGTATAATTATTAATTTTACAACCCTATTTAGTTAAATGTTTTCGAAACGAAAACGCATTTCGGAATTTTGGGTGACATTTCATGAGTTAGCCCACCTACCGTAATGTGCCGGGATAAATATCATTTTTTGCCTACCTGAATTCTTTTAACTTTTTAGAGAAGAGATCTTCAAAGCTATATTATTGCTTCAGCACACGACAGTTCGACCGTCACGTAAATAAGGTCCACCGTAGCTCTGAGGACGTAGTGCCCACTTACGCGTAGCCTTCCACAGTATCTACCACACCTCTCCCCGCACCTTATTGGCAAGACAGAGCTGGGGCGAGTAGGGGTTGGTCTGGGTGCAGAAGCTGACAGATATTAATATCCCGTCTGCGCGTGCCATGCACGATACGACCTATAACACTTCA
The DNA here is from genome assembly GCA_902702965.1 of Spirometra erinaceieuropaei. Lineage (NCBI taxonomy): Eukaryota > Metazoa > Platyhelminthes > Cestoda > Diphyllobothriidea > Diphyllobothriidae > Spirometra > Spirometra erinaceieuropaei. The sequence goes on along the minus strand of CACRXP010000007.1, from coordinate 1,522,107 downwards.
CTGGCCGGACTTTAGAAGATGTCAGCGGAAGGGCCCTGAGGACCACATACAGCGGAAGCCATTCCCAACCTGACTGCCAGTCTGGACTTGGAATGTTTTATTTGGTCATTTGGCGGTTTTTCAAGTCACGACTGCTAGCTAGTCGAAAAGCACGTTTGGCGTTTCGTGAAGAGAAAACTACAGTGCGTGACCAATCTCATGAAATGTTGGCTCGAATTCTGAACTACGTTTTCGATTAGGAAGGATTACTTAGGCGCAGTTGTAATACTGATTACCTTGTGGCATAATCCTATAATATTTCGGACTCTGCAGGATTGCAGCTTTTGAATACACTGCTTTTCAACCGCCTGTAGAAACCGTACTCGATAAAAAATGACTACTTAAGTAGCATGCATTTTTCGCACTGATTTTATACGGTCTTATAAATGGAAATATATTTTGTAGAAAACATGCACAAAAGTATACGTCCTCCTACTCATTTGATAGAGAATCATGCCATCTTCATATTTCATACTCGAAGAAGGAGTATAGTTAGGTTTTAAAAAGTTTCTAATTATGAGATTTCTAAGACTGTTCAATGTCAATTCATACAGCATCGTACTTGCCTGTTTACCACTGCTTCTCATGAGATGTACAACATAGTCCACGTTAATTGCAAATGTCATGAACTCTATACAGTATCTTCTTAAAAACATATAGGAATACATGATTTTCCTTAGCCAGAAAATATATACCCTGCAGACTGAAGTCGTTAAACGCTAATGCTACGACTGAGCAGGCTCAAAATTATTCGGGAATTGGGAAACTTTTTAATTACTCAAATATACACTTTCCTCGGGTGTAAAATGTGAAGATGGTGTGATTTCCTATCCAACGAGTGAAAGAAAGCATGCTCTTGTGCATGCTTTCTATAAAATATATCTCCATTTATTAGACCGTCGAAAATCAATGTGAAAAATGCATGCTACTTAAGTAGGCATTTCTTACCGGGTGCCATTTCTACAGGAGGTCGAAGAGACGTGCATTCAAAAGCCGACATCCCAGCGAGTCCGAAATACTATAGGATGAAGCCGCACGTTAATCCGTCTTGCAACCCCACCTAAATAATCCTTTCTAATCGAAAGCGCATTTCAGAAGTTCGGCCAAAATTTCATGAGATCGGTTACGCACTGTAAGCTCTGGATCAGACCTGCATCAATCGCACTCTCTCCTTCCCGTGGCGTGCTCTTGTGAACTACTCTTGGCAGTCCCATTTGTGGCGGGATAGGGCGCTATGGCCGGCGAGACGTAGAGCCGCCGTTTGATGCCGTATTGAGACGTGCTACGTAGAAGGGAAACGAACACCTGTGCTTCAGTCAGAATCCTTTGGATCACGCGTTGTAATCAGATGGAGTATTCGAATAAACAGTTATCAATCAGTGTTACTGAAACACAAAAAGTAGTATATTATTAACGGGATAAGAACCTGCTAATTGCCCGGTAATGAAATTGAATGTAGTGACGGACTTACCGTGAGCATGCGTCGCACGCGCGACATGCGCATGCACAGTAGTTGTGGTGAAGGATTCACACAGACTCGACGCAGCCTATTCACACAGAAATTTCAGATGAATCCATCCCCAATTGCCTGCCTTCTGTTTCAAACGAAATAAAAAACGACCTAATCCTTTATCTTGTGTCTTTTCTGGACACTTTAGGAGGAGCAGCCTTGGATCTGAATGCGGTAGAGCCGAAACCAAGAAAGTGGATTCAGGACATGACTTGGTTAAACTTAGTGGAGTTGAGCCACCTGCCCATGTTCAGTTCCCTTCTTCAGCAGGTGACTCATAACGACAAGGTGAGTCGTCTGTGCTCTGATCACTCAGCTGCGCTCCCCGGGGGGCCAGTACGCAAGGCTGTTAATCAGCCTCCCTCACTCTCTTTTCAAGGCATGGAAAACCTGGTATGACAGTGATGCGCCCGAGGAGGTTCCCATTCCGGACGGTTACGACAAGCTGGATACCTTCCAGCGTCTCCTCTTGATCCGTTCTTGGTGTCTGGACAGGTGCGTACCCATGGCTAGGCAGTATATTGCCGAGACGATGGGCCCAGTGTACACGGATCCTGTCATCACTAATCTCGAGTCGATGCTGGAGGAGTCGGAACCCCTGACGCCGATGATCGGCTTCCTTTCAATGGGTTCTGACCCTACCGAGAACATTGAGCGACTGGCCAAGAAAATGGGCATCGGTAAGAGTTGGATGCTCGTCCGCGATAGCGTATCTCAGTTCAGTTTAGTCCATTTCAGTTTTACTAAGGGCGTGGTAGGCCAACGCCTTTTAACTCTTTATTGGATATAATAACGTCGCAAAAAGCACTAACACATAAGGAAAGCTGGGAAGAAGATTGGCTAAATAATTACATGCAACAAGCACGTGGCTGCCTGATAAATACTGGAATGCGTCAATGTATGCGTAGTGTGTCAAAATTGTGAAACTTAAAACTTATTACTGAGGTGTGCTACGTAGAAGGGAAACGATCACCTATATTTCAGTCAGGATTCGTTGGATCACGCGTTGTAATCAGATGAGGTATTCAACTAAATAATTATAAAACAGTGTTACTGAAAAATAAGGAGTAGTACAACTTTCGTCAAAATTATGCAAGGGAAGTTCTCCCGTTTCTAATGGCGTGGTGGTACGCATCCCTGTACTGCCCAAGTTTCCTCTGAAACGTGTCCCAGGATGGGGACATGACGACGTCCACAGACAGAGCATTCCATGCCTCAATAACTACGTTTGGATACTTGGTTTCAACTTTTGCGAATGACATTTTTTCCAATTTTTAAGGCTGCGGAGCCATCTCTATGGGACAGGGCCAGGAAGTGCATGCCCGCCGCCTGATTGCATCAAGTATCCAGGATGGAAAGTGGGTCCTCCTGCAGAACTGCCACTTAGGTCTCAATTTTATGGATGAACTTCTGCAGATTGTGAGTGCATACCCATTGAATGCGATATTATTCTGAGAAGTTAACTTTGCCAGTCCTCGCCGCTTGAGTCCATCCACATCTAATCGCTCGAAAAATCTTAACTAGGCTAGGCGAGAGTGTCACTCACTGATCGGGCCTTCTTGCAGTCCTGCCTTGAATTTCCAATCCAGTGGCCAACCAGGCGGTTGAATAGTGCCGGGAGGCGCAAGGACTGATTAATATGGCCCACTAAACAGGATATGAGAACCGGAACCGCCTGCAATACGAGTGACTGTCGGCCAACTTCTAGCGAAAATAGAGTTAGAGTTAAGGTTGGTTTAGGGAGAGTTTTAAGGCCAGACTTAAATTTAACGGCAAGGCAAGTCACGAGCAAACTTAGGCTTAAGGCAGGGGGCTAATGTAAACTTCAGAGTTAAAGTTTACGGTAGAGTTAGGGTCAAGACTGAGGCGGCGGTTTGTCGAAAGTGGTGTGGTCGACAAGTCAAGGATTCCCAATCCAAAAGTCAGGGAAGACATTTTGAATCGGACAATCTTTACTGTTTGGAAAGCGCGTACACCAAGGCTCTGTAGACAGTCGCCGCGAGCACGCTCTCCAGGCAGGTTGTTGTCTGAGTCCGCCTTCGAGGTGCTGAGACCCAGCGCGTGTCTGCGCCTTTCGTTGTCTCCGCGTCCGCCAGCCAATCAGGGGGGTGGACAGCGTTGATTGGCCTGGAGCACTCGCGAGGCTAGTGACAAGCCTCGCGCGTCCCAGCAGCGCATCGACAAGGAGTGTGAGGCGGATAGGAAGGAAGCGTGGCAAAGGCGGAGAGCAAGGAGACGCGAACTGCCAGAGGTTTAGTTCTGTATAAGGGTTTTCGTTAGTGTTAGGACACGAGAATATTTTGCCCTTTCCGGAATTTTGTGTAGAGTTGCGAAAATTCCCATAGCAGTAATCAGAAGACGAGGTGGCGAGCATACGTAGCTTTCGATAAATTCTCGTCGGGCCAGTACAGTTATATGAGAACGGGGTAGAAGAAAAACACGTTAGCAATAAGAAAATCGATAAAAGTTCTACTTAAAACACGGGCGGCGTGTGGGAATGTGGGGGGGGGGGGGGTAATAGCAGTCATTGTCAGGGGCGGGGTGAGAGCGGAAGGGCGCGAAGTGTAGCGGCGTTAGTCGACCTTCGACCACTGTAAGCGCGGAGCCTGAACGTGATTCTTCTGCGCGCATAAGATTGGCTTTCGTAACGTAATGGCGGCTGCTTCGGCTGTCGCTAACAGGCGCTGGCCTAGTAGCTTAGGGTAGCCCGATGGGACCTTATAAATTACACGAAAAGCTTTGTTGGGGTCCACACGATGTCCGGAATCGACTACATGCGCGAGAATGGCGCTGTCTATTCTCCTAGTTTCACCTTTTGCCAGCCATGCAGGAAGGTGTTCGCGTATCCTCTTGGATAAGCGTCGACTCGTGCGACCAATATAACCGGCTCCACAGGAGCAAGTGAAGGAATATATGCACATTGAGGTGGTCTGCGGTGGCAACTTATCCTTACCTTCTCCGCGTAAAATCGGGTTAGTAGAGAATGCTATTTGAACCCTTGCTGCTGGGAAGGTTCGCGAGACAGCTTGAGCAAGGCGTCTCCTTAGGAGTTCACTCGCGGCGTCCCCTTGGAAAGGGATGTTGAGGAACAAGGTCTTCTTTTCGGCGGTCGATGTGGCGGGTTTGATCGGTCGTTCAGCAATATTATTTTCAATAAACCTTTCAGGATATCCGTTTTCGCGAAGGAAGTCCTCCTCGATGCTATCTGTTGAGCAAATTTTTCTAGCCCTTTGTGCCAAACATCGGACTAGATTTCGTTTTTGTTGGAGGGGTACGAAACTGGCGAAGTTCGTGTATTGTCCAGACCAGGCTTTCTTCCGATAGACGCTTCTTCGGACACTCCCGTCAGGTCTCCTGCTTAGAAGAACATCTAAGAAAGGGAGCGAACCGGCCGTTTCCATCTCCAGCGTGAATTTGATCGACGGATGTGCCTGATTTGCCGCACCTAAGAGGGTTGCTACATCGGTTTCTGCAGTGGCAATGGCAAAGATATCGTCAACATAGCGACCGTAATGTTTAAGCTTATCGATCTGTTCGCTTAGTTGGAATCTCTCCAATTTTCCCATGAAGACATCAGCTAGGAGAGGTCCAAGGGGTGAGCCCATAGCAACGCCGTCTACTTGTCTATAGAGTTGGCTGTCGAACAGGAACTGCACATTTAATGTGTAGGTTCACTTTTATTACGTGGAGGGGGACATATCAATTACCATGTCTTGTTTGGGGGGACCACATAAGACATTCCTGCCAGTACTCCTTCTATTACAGGTGGCTTTTCGCCAAATTTCGAGGGACCTAGGGCTGGGGTTAAATTTGGAACACAGGAATGGCTGCTCCCTGGAATTTGGCGCAAGGCCACCTGTAATACGGGAAAGGCACTTATTCTCCTGTTCAACCCTGAGGAGATCGAGGTAGATTAGGGAACGCAGTTCCAGTCTCAGTCATCATGGCGTGAACACGTGGCCGAGTTGGCCCCCGATTAGGCTATGACCGACCGAGGATGATGATTTTGCCGGAAACGACCACTCCAACTTCGTTTGTCAGCGAGAGAACAGACAGCGTCAAAGGCGTTCCGACCCATCAACAGGGAGCAGACAGTAGATGACAGTCAGAAGGGGAAAACAAACCGGAGCTCCATGTCGCTAGTATACTAAGCCCATTCGGCACCATTTCAGCAGACAATGCCTTCAATGTATTTGCCGAAAGCAACTTGTCATTGTTCTCGTTGGAAGGACAGTCGTCAAGACGTGGCTCAACTGGCGCAGCGTCCGTCTCGATAATAGGCTGAAACCGAAACCAAACACTGTCTAGACTTGATTGTAGCTGACTGAGACGACCATTCCAGTAGTCTTTGTCCGTGTCTTCCATCTTTTGCGATCAAGGGGGTTCTGACGGTAACCAGTAGGTATCAGCCAAAAGCAACACATCAAATTCAATCGTCACCGTCTCGGAAAGTAGCCGATCACCTGTCCTCACATCTCGTTTCCTTCTTCTCTCCCTTCGCCATTCACTTTTACTTCCTCCGCTTGTCTTCCCTGCCTTCTCTCGCTTAACTTTTTCCTTCCATCCCTCTGGTTGCCCTCCACTCCCTTTTCCCTTATTGTTTTGTTTCCGATGCACTTTTGTGGTCGGATCTTATTTCGTAGCCGCACCTGCAGTGGAAAAACCTCAGCCGCCTGTCATACGGGATCGGCAGTAATAGGGGGTTTAGCATTAAACCCCTAACCCTAACCCCTAGCCCTAACACTAACCCCGAACACTAGCCCCTAACCTCTAGCCCTAACCCCCAGTCCTAACATTAACTCCTAAGAAGACGAAAATGCGATCACTGGAACAAGAAATTTATTGGCCTCACGTTTCGGATTCCCACTCGAATCGTCGTCTTCTGAACTGCTACCTGGAACTCGCCTGTTCGCTTCTATCATTAACTCCTAACCCTAACCCCTAACAGGTGCGGCTACGAAGTAAGATCTTGCCGCTTTGCTTTTATTTCTTCTGTTAAACCAATGAGTTTGTCAATGAACTTGACGGGAAGAGTGATAATGAGAACTTTCTTGTCTTTCTGCAGATATCTACCACAACCAACTGCCACGAGCACTTCCGCTTTTGGCTAACCGGCCGCCTGTCATACGGACCGGTGGTAGTGGGGGGGGGGTGTTTCACATTAGCCCCCTAACCCCTAACACTAGTCCCTAACCTCTAGTGCTAACCCCCAGTCCTAACCCTAACCCCTAACACTATTCTCCAACCCCAACCCCTAACCCTAACCTCTAACCCCAACCCCTAACCGTAATCCCTAACACTAACTCCTAACCCTAACCGCTAACATTAACTCCTAACCCTAACTCCTAACAGGTGCGACTACGAAATAGGATCTTACCACTTTTTATTTCTTCTGTTAAACCGATGATTTTGGCAACAACAATGCATAGGTCCACCTCAGTTATTCGGTCGGGGCCTTCCTATTTTCATGTCTTGTTTAGGGGACCATATAAATCAGTCCTACTAGCACTCTTCGTATTGCAGGGGATTTTGCGCCAAATTTCGAGGGACTTAGGGTTAGGGTTGGAGTTGGAACACAGGAATGGCTGTCCCTCGGCCGAAACCGAGACCAAACTTTGTCTGGGCTGGATTATGGCTGATTGAGATGGTAAACAAGTCAGAAACGACCATTCCAGTTTTCTTTACATATGCCGCTCTTATTTCGTGGAAACGAACAATACCAAAAGCGTTCTAGAGAGTAACTAGTAGGCATCAGCCAAAAGTAACACATCAAATTCTGTCGGCGCCGTCTTGGCAAGTAGCCGATCACCTATCCTCACATCTTGTTCCCTTCTCTCCCTTCTCCGCTCACTTTTACTTCATCTGTTTGTCTTCCCTGCCTTCTCCCGCCTAATCTTTACTTTCCATCCCTCCGGCCACCTTTTCCTCCTTCTTCCCTCCCCGTTTTGTTTCCGGTGAACTTTATTTTAATTCTTCTCTTAAACCAATGAGTTCGTCAATGAACTTGACGGAAAAGATGAGAATGAGAACTTTCTTGTCTTTCTGCAGATATCTACCACAACCAACTGCCACGAGCACTTCCGCTTTTGGCTAACCACCGAGGAGCACCCAAAATTCCCTATTGCCCTGCTGCAAGCAAGCATAAAGTTCACCTACGATCCTCCGATGGGCATTCGGGCCGGTCTTCTGCGCACTTATGCCCTCCTGAGTCAGGACCAATTAGAGGCCAATAGCCTGCCTCAGTGGAAACCCATGCTCTACGCTGTGGCCTTCTTACACTCCACAGTACAGGAACGACGTAAATTCGGACCCATCGGCTGGAACATTCCCTACGAGTTCAACCAGGCTGATTTCACTTCCACCGTGCAGTTTATTCAGAATCATCTGGATGATCTTGATATTCCAAGGGTAGGTCTCCGATTCCATCAGCAGTGTCAGCACGCCTAAAGTCCTCTCTCTGCGTCCCCCGCCCCCCTATTTTCTCATATTGCTTTGGCACAACACTAGATGAATTTCGGGCTCCCAATAGCATTGCACATAGTTCTTTTAAACAAAGTATAGTCTCTGTTGGTCTGTGACTTTTAGGGTATCTCATGGCCAACGGTGCGGTATATGATCGGTGAGGTACAGTACGGTGGAAGGGTGACAGACGACTATGATAAACGCCTCCTCAACACCTACGCCGAAGTGTGGTTCTCGGAACAGATGTTTGCTGAGTCTTTCGAGTTCTACACCGGCTACAAGATCCCCAAAGGACGCACCCTCGAGGACTTCACAACAAAGATTTCAGAGCTACCACTTACCGACTCCCCGCAGTGCTTTGGTCTTCATCCGAACGCCGATATAACGTTAGTTCTTCTAGCTGTCGCCCGAGCGCGACATGTTTACCACTTGGAGTCTGCCTTGCTGGCCCTCTGACAAGAATTCTGTTTTATTATTGCTCCTTACAGTTACCAGACCAACAGTAGTTCTTCAATGCTGACGACGATAATAAATATCCAACCGAAAGACAGCAGTGGAGTGGGAACTGAGACACGGGAATCGGTCGTTTACCGCCTGGCGAATGAAATGGAATCAAAGCTACCGCCAGATTACAATCCATTTGAGGTGCGGAAACACTTTTGTTCCTATTCTTCTTGGGATGCATCCCTCTCTTTCTCGCTCCCTCGTTCTTCTATTTTCCCTCTCCATCCTCCTAAAATTCCCGCCGGATTTTTGTTATTCAGGATTTGCAAGTACTGGTGCGAAGCACCGCCTGAAATTCAAACGCAGACTTGGTGTCCGGCGCACTCAATAGGCCTTTGCTTGCGGGCAGTCTTTTTTGGCTTCATATTAACGCCTACTGAGAACAGAAAGTAGTAAAGTTGTTTTCTTTCCAGGTGAAAGACCGGTTGCAGAAGCTGGACTACCTGAAGCCGCTGCACATATTCCTACGACAGGAGATAGATCGTATGCAGAGAGTGATACGCGTCGTCCGCTCGACGCTCAGCGATCTGAAATTGGCCATCGATGGTACGATCATCATGTCGGAGAATTTGCGTGATGCTCTGGACAACATCTTCGACGCCCGAATTCCAAGCTCGTGGAGGAAGGTTAGGAGAAGAATTTTCCTGAATCTCGAACATTTTAGACGGCCTTTTAGAATGAGTAACCAACCGTCGTTTTATTCCTTTGGTCTGCACCAATCTGTTTAACCTAGACTTTCGCGGCATTTTCACCGCGATCTTCCGTTAATTAGGGAAGAGCAACTTTATATTTATCCGAAGACCACCTTTCGTCGGATAAACTGTGTTGCAGAAGTGAGGACACCCGGTAACGTTTATCTGTTGCGTATAACTTACCTTATCCCAGTGACAGATCAGTAAGCTGATAGGTCTTTTGTGAGTAACAAAAAGTTGAACTCCTTTTCGAGGAAAAGTCGAAAAGTTAGTAGCGCATACCTAACGCTCACCACATAATCCAAAACACAAGAGTCAGCGTCTATTTCGGTCTACAAATATCTGAAATATTACAGTTCACCGCAATGTATTTCACTAGGTGTCTATTTGACCTGCCTAATATCTAAACTACGACCTTGATTGTTGAAATCACTCAACCTGTCAACATCTAGGTTTCCGAGGTTGGTCGCTAGTTTGTGCGAGATTAGTCATCATCGCACGGTCTTACCTTGATGACGAGTGCTCTTCAAGAATAAGCAAGTGACCACACACAAATGTCCAAAACATTAAAAGTTGGGTATGCACTGTCCTTTGCTAGCTCGTGTGTGCACTTGCAGTAATGTCAAAAGGCGACCTGAAAAAACTTTGATACAATTTTCAATAGCAATTTTCCATCAAGCTGAATTATCGTGGTTATTTTATTTATTCTAATTCTACTAACGTATACATCCGCGTATATTTATCCTTTAAGTCCAAGCATTGACCGATTTATTGACAACAAATTATTCACAAAAGTGTCTTTTTTACAGTTTACTGACTCGCCTTACTCCCTTTGCCTGTTCACTCACAGATTTCCTGGAATTCTGCAACACTGGGATTCTGGTTTACCGACCTTCTGGATCGGAATGTCCAATTCCATGATTGGCTGTTCCAAGGTCGACCAAACTGTTATTGGCTCACTGGCTTTTTCAATCCGCAGGTAATCCAGTTGTCAAGTCGCGGGTTGACGAAAAGCCAGAGCAAAGGGAGTAATAACTTGCCTATTAGCAGTACAGTCAACGCTGCGTTTTTGTTATTCTTTTAGGGATTCCTGACTGCGATGCGACAAGAAATCGCCAGAGCCAACAAGTACGCGCTTGATGATGCCGTGTTAACCAATGAAGTTACGCGCATGAGTAGCGAAGAAGTGCTAAGGGGCGCAAGCGAAGGTAAGTTTGGAAATTTCCGAATATCCCTTTCTGAACGTATACGACGAAATACGAACAAAGTTGGTGCCATACGAACAAATTGTCCTCAAGGCGATTGCGACGCCTAGGACAAGGCTTGTGATCACCAAGCAAGGGTATGGGAAATTTAACTAGCAGCTGTTGCAGACTTCTCCTACCAGCTTCCTTTAGCCGTAAACTCGTCCAACCATTGGGACTACAAGTGATCGCTTGTCCATCTAACGCAAAAGGGAAAAAACTACAGGCCGCGGGATAAGTGGTGACTTACGCGTGGTTTAGATTATGATAAAATTAAATCGATTCCTGGGGTTTACTCGGTCTTTTCGAGAGGACTTCAGGCATTTTCATGCCAACGCGGTGATAAATATTTGAGTAATTTCCAAAGTTTCCTCATTGGACTACGGCGGTAGGTGATTTTCTTGCCATAAATAAGTGCCTGTGAGCTCATGTTTTGGCCGAATTAATGGCGCAGCCACTATGTGCCTACTTATTTAAGAGCTTATAGGATTGTAGTGGTACGACATCGACCGATGCCCACTACTGGGATGCTTTCCAGAATCAGAACTCGGAAAGGGCGCTTTTACTGGTCTGCCATGAATCAGTCAGGTCGTACAAGCAGCTGGCAGCAAGCGCTGGCAGGATTAAGCAAAGATCCCGAGACAGAGAGGCATGAGGGCCTTGCCCCGGTTGACTAGTGAGTCAAGAGCATCAGGCCGATGTTATGGGGACGAGAAATAGTAAAGAAAAGACGGGCGAAGAGGAGAGTCGTACAGTGGCGGTACATCTGAGCAGGATCGCTTCCAGCCTTCGTGGTCAATAGCAACCCAGGACGTGTTCTCACGGCGTTAAGCTATGCTTAAGAGAAAGAGCGAGAATGTGATAGCAATCATCTCCGTCGTTTTGTGGGAGAAAGTTAGTGTTTCGTGTCCAAGTGTGTATTTCATTATTCGAAGGCTGGTGTATCTAGTGGTCTGTGTTGCATTGCTCGAAAGGTGGAGTGTTTAAATGAGGCATGGATAAATGTGGCCGTCTGGATGCGCGTATGTACGCATGCAGTGCTCCCAAAACGGGCCACGCGGTTGATGCGCTGAACCAGTACAAGGGTCATATCGGATTCTGGCAGCCGTTATCCTAATGCACACCATAGCAAATTCCAATATTTCGGGTGTGGTGGCAGCCCCAGTTGCCGGCGGACGTCGCGCAAATTGGGACGCTCGCGCCTCCGATTTTTGTTGTTCGTTATAATCCTGGTCATTTGTTGTGTGGCCCAGGGGGTGGGGAGTGGAGCGCCAAGGTGCGGGTTCGGTCGTGCCACCTACCTGCGCCCCCCCCGCCTCCGGTCTTCCTGACTCTGACCTGACGCCGGGTCAAGGCGGAGAGTGGACAAGAGAGAGTGCGGTAGATGCTGTGCAAGTCTACTATCACTATAACCTAATTCACGCACAAGTCACCGTCCCTGCTCCGCCTTGCTGTGGAGCACACGATGGACATCGTCGAAACTAACGGTCGAAATCTCGAAAGACTACGTTGATATGATTTTTTTCACGTCCCTCTAAGGTGCCTACATCTACGGGCTCTTTCTGGATGGCGCCGGTTGGGACCGCAAAAACGCCCGTCTCATGGAACCACAGGCCAAAGTGCTCTACACTCCACTGCCGGTAGTGCACATATCCGCGGTCAGTGTTACGTCGGGAGAGCGCACCCGTCCGGTCGTGACCTACTCCTGCCCGGTCTACAAGGAGCGTCGACGTACAGACCTCAATTATATATTTCCTTTGTCTCTGCGCACCACAAAGAGCCCAGAGCACTGGATTCTCCGTGGAGTGGCCCTCCTTTGCGATGTTCGCTGAAATCAGTGAAAGAACATAAAGTGGACGAGATGTTTTGTCTTTTTTTTCGAGTTGCATTTGCACTTGCCTTCCACCTTGGGAGCTTATTTGGCTAGTAAAAGCTATCCTGAATACGCCTTATGCACTTGCATGGGAAATTTCACTAAAAGCTTACAACGTTTCAGAGAAAAGATTGATTTGCAAAAAGCGAGAAATGTCTTAGTGTAACCTGTTTTCCTTTTCAAACTCACTGCAGTGTGCTCTTTTGGGAAGTTCTTTTCGCATATGACCATCTGGGTCGACTTCATAGGCTTGTCTAAAAATAATACCTCATCGCAGAAGTAAATGAGCTACCAGAATGAGGGTTGGTAATCAATATATTTATTGGAAAATAAAAAACGTTCACTAATAAGTTTTCTACTTAAAACGACTTGATCATGGCCTTTTGTTCAGTCAGTATCAGTCAGTATATTTGGAGTAAACGACAGAAGCCCTGAAAACTCCATTTAGAGGATACAGATATAAGGGAAAATAGTTAAATTGCAAAGCTTTTGCTTGTAGTTTTAGTAAGGAGAATTCATAAATCTAATAATGTAACATAAAGGCGAAAGGGGTATTACATTCGCGAAATAATTGCGCAAAACTTTGTTCACCGCATTCGGACTGTGAAAATTTCAATATGGGTCAAGTTTGACACACAAAATAGAATCTGTTGAAATCCTGTTAGTAATATATTTACAGTCATTTCAGTAATCTGTTAGATCAGGCTTCGGCAGTTCGGGTTGTCTTTGTTGATGAAGTTCAAATCCCTGGAACCTTTTCCTAATTATGTTCATAGAGAACATTGGCAGTTGCTCCCCGTGAATGGTCTTAATGGGCATATAATGGTACTTTTTAATGTTTGCCGAATATAATCGTCGTTTTGCTTACTTGTGGACCGTTTTGGCCCACCCTTCTTATTTCTGGGTACGGTTCTATGAGTGAGTACTCACCACCTTGCTAATATGAGAAATACTTGCTAGAGACTCTCGCGACAATCCTTCCGGTGCTACTTCCCGTATCCTTTCGTAGTCGACTGCTGAGAACCATGGTCTGAATATCTTTATCGCATAGCGTGACATAGAAAAGTAGCAGCACGTCGTGCGTACGCATCTATATTGTAGCGGCCAAGGACGTCAAGAATAGCACACACCGAGGTGACGATGAAATGGAATTGGAATCTGGCTAAGCCAGATCTGAACAGAGTCGTTTACCCATCACAATACTCATCGACTCGAAAGGAAAGGACAAATGTTAGGTGGGCATACAGGCATGATAAGAAGAGATGGAAACTGGTGATTCATAATATGGTGGTTAATTTTACAAACGGGAAGTTACAGCAAGAGAGTGACCTGTCTGAATGGAGAGGCGACACTGACATGCCTGCTAAACGACCGGTGGGAGTGCAGCGTTGTGGGCAACTGCAAGGGAGGGCAGAGGGAGGTCCCGACATAGAGAGGTTTATGTATAGGCGAGCGTTACTGCGAGTTACGGAGAGAGGATCGACGATAGAGAGAGAGAGAAGTACACCGATCATTTTCACAGACACGCAGTTACACCATCACTATCCTAGGTCCGCGCGCCAAAAGTGTCTCTTCATGCAAACAGCTCTATACACTTCGTGAAGCGTTGCAATATCTGTTTACGCCTAGTAGTTCTCGTTGTGGTGAAACAAACTACTGTCGAACAAGTTCACTACCGGGTTTTATGGCACGAAACGCTGTAAATTTGCGAAAAAGAATTTTATATGCTGAATTTATCCCTTTTTTGAAAACAATGCATTTTTTATACCCGCTCTCACCTGATTTTCATGGAAGCCGGATCGAATTCTCCGTTCTCAGACAGGATTTGTTTCGTACTTTTCCCCTTTATATTGATCTTCGTTTACAGCGCAACGCACATAAACATGAAGTCTTAATCCGCAAATTTCAACAGCGTAGGAAATTATGTGGATATTATGGAGGGTCGGATTTCGCCCAAATCTGGCCTATTTTCCTTTGATAAAACTGACTCGAAACGAATCCCTCTTCAGAAAATGGCTTTCTGCGCCTCAAACCATTTCAATAAACACAGATAACAATGCCAACTGTATGACATATGTTTTACCCCGATTTAAACTTTTCGTGCTGGAATTCTGGACGGATTCAACGCTTGAGGGCGTCTGACAACACACTATTTTCCCAGTGGCTTGAGTTGACAACTCTCGTACGCACTAACCGATTCACATAGATTTGTCGATGTTACTAACAACTGGGATCGGTGGTGTTTCTAAAGGGTTTTTACGTTTTTTGCATGTTTAATGTTCCATTCCTGTATTTTTTGCTATATCTCCATCAAATGAAACAACTCGGTGGTGTAAAGATGGCGGCTTAATTATCGTCCAATGAAGTGAGTTGAATAAAAATAAGCAGTGGGGATGGACGGGCGTTTTCGCCTGCCCTACTTCAGACTGGATTTCCAGACTTTTGCTTCTCAGTGACGTTGGGTTGCATTGAACAAGTTTCAGGCCTATGTGACTTGCACAAATATCAAATCGCGGTATTTAAGTTAGTAACTTAGCGGACAATGGATTAGTAGCACAATGCACGTTCACTACGACCAATTTAAGTCCATTTTCGCGGTCTCATTTCTCAAGCCTTTCTTACGCACAAATAACTTTGACCGTCCTACATGCCTTTATTGGCGTCCGTTGTCTGGAATTAGACGCACATCTGAGTCCTTACCTAAAGGAGCCTGCAACGTGAAAGCAAGAATTCTGTACCTCTGGTCTTATACGTTGTCATGGTTTACATAAATTAAAAATAAAGGGCTTGGAAAACCGAGTTAGTTGCATTTGTGTCGCATGTGTGTGCACCCAAAAACCTGCCAATTTACAATTTTTTGCCAATCAACAGATGTTTTACATCAACTTCTGGGCATTTGGCCAGATACTTAACACCTAAAACTGTCTCACCCTATAAAATATTTTTGCTTGTTCATAACCAATCTTCGTATTTATCATATCAGTTCTGTGAAAGTTCACAAACATTTATAACAACAATATCAGTCAGTATATTTGGAGTAAACGACAGAAGCCATGAAAACTCCATTTAGAGGGTACAGGTATAAAGTAAAATAGTTAAACTGCAAAACTTTTGCTTGCAGTTTTAGTAGGGAGAATTCATAAATCTAATAATGTAACATAAAGGTGAAAGGGGTATTATATTCGCAAAAGAATTGCGAAAAACTTTGTTCACCGCATTCGGACTGTGAAAATTTCAATATGGGATAAGTTTGACGCAAAAATAGGATCTGTTGAAATCTAGTTAGTAGTATATGTATAGTCATTTCAATAATCTGTTAGATCAGGCTTCGGCAATTTGGGTTGCCTTTCAGAAGGTGAGTATCCAGTTGTCTCTTGAACACGTTCACGGTAGGGGAATTAACAAAAAACTCCGGCAAAGAGTTCCATTGGCGAATGACCCTCTGCGAGAAAAAGGAGGAACGTTGATTTGTGTGGCACAGTTCCTTTTTAAGCTGGTAATCATGTCGTCTGAGATTGGACTTGGGTGCCATTTCAAAAAACGTTTCCCAGTCGACATCCAGATTAAGTCCTTTTATCAACTGGAACGTTGCTATGAGGTCACCTCTGTCCTGCCTGTAGTGGAGGGGATAGAGGTTCAAGGCCGTCAGGCGCTGCTCGTACGTGAAGTTTTTGAGGCCATGAACAGCCTTTGTAGCACGCCGTTGTACACCTTCAAGGATAGCTATATCCTTCCGAAGCCACGGCCGCCAAGCCTGTACCGCATATTCCAGGTGCGGCCGCACAAATGTCCCGTATACTTTGCCAAAGACATCTTTATTCAAGTGAATAAACGTTCTGCGTATCACGCTCATAACGGACATTGCCCGCGCAGCGACTTTAGAACACTGCGTGGTGACGTTTAGATCGTCTTTAATGAATACACCGAGATCGTTTTGCAAATCTACGGTTTTAAGTGGTTGATTGTCCAGGAGATACTTTCGTGGGGGTGCATTTGTTCTTCGCCTCGCTGATACTACGTGCACTACTGCACATTTTTTGACGTTGAATTTCATGCACCATTTCTCGCTCCATGCGTGCAAATTCGTTACGTCCTCTTGTAGCATCCTGACGTCATCTTCATCTTTTATCGCTCTCCAAAGTTTAAGGTCGTCTGCAAAGAGCGCTATGTCTGATTTCACTTCCCGTACCAGGTCATTTACATAGATAATGAATAGGAGCGGTCCAAGAACTGACCCCTGTGGGACTCCACTCGTAACAGGTGCCCATTCTGAGCAGTAGCCGCCCGCAGTGACTTTTTGTTGCCGTCCGTTTAGGAAATCTTGAATCCAGTTCAGAAGATTTCCTCTTATCCCTACTTCTGATAACTTTTGAATGAGGCGCTTATGTGGGACACAATCGAACGCTTTCCTGAAGTCAAAGTAAATGACATCAACTGGATATCCTTTATCCATGGCCTTTGACCAATGTTCGAGTGACGAAAGCAGATTTGTGAGGCAGGACCTCTTTTCGCAGAAGCCATGTTGAACTGAGGCGATGTGACAGCGGAAAGTATCGAGTGATGTAATGGATTTTTTAACTAGCCTTTCCATCAGTTTGCAGCAAATGCATGTCAAACTCACCGGCCGGTAGTTGGTGGGACATAGCCGTGATCCTCCCTTGTGGATAGGTACGACGTTTGCCAACTTCCATGTGTCAGGTAGCTTGCCAGCTTCCAGCGATTTTTGGAAGATTATAGAAAGTGGCTCTGCTAATTCTTCAGCTAGCTGACGCAGGAGTACACCTGGGATCTCATCTGATCCAGGTGACTTGGCAGGATCCAGCTTATTTAGCTCTGCTAAAACTAACTGTGGAGTAAAAAATACTGTGCTTATAAGTGGTTGGTTGGCGGGCAGTGGAAGAGAACAGGACTGGAGGGGTGGTTCCGTGGTGTAGACACTTTGGAAAAACTCGGAAAGAAGCTCGACTTTTTGAAAGCCATCGCTCACAATTCGGTTATTTTTGTCCTTTAAGGTTGCCAGATGGTCCCGGTTTTTCGTATTGCTCCTGATATATGCATAGAACGCTTTAGGTTTTTGCTGCGCCTCTTCTAGGAGCTTCATTTCATAAGAAGCTCGCACTTCTCGGATGAGTCTTTTGCATAAGGTTCGTTGTTGTCTGAATTTCTGAAGTTTTTCTGGGTTCTCCGTTTGTAAGAAGATTTTCCAAAGCTTCCGTTTTTTTCGGATTTCCTTCTTAACCGCTGTTGTCAGCCATTTCGGTTTGTTTCCGGTTGGTTGTTTGAGTGAACAAAGGATAACGTTCCACATCTTCTCGCTGAGGCATGCGTGTATCGGAATGTAACGGGGAAAGCACTTAGCAACGTTGCTAGTGCACAGTGCGCAATCGGTGCCCAGTTGTGACATCTTTTGGCTGTAAGGAATTTCACATTATTTTGGTCGAATATCTTTAGAAGTGACTTCAAACGGATGGCTGCATGGGTGGCTTGCAACCGACAAATTGGAGAATTAGGAATTAGGGAACCAACCTAACTGTGGAAAACCCCGAAGGCGCAGTAACCTAACGCTCTACTTCAATATTTAACGTGCTAAAATAATCAGTAATAAGCAGAAATTATAAACCAAACTAGAGAATAAACCATTGTTGGTTCCGGTAAAGTTTCACGAGGCACGTCTTTGACACGCCTGTTAAGTTCTCTAAGCAGATAAGAGAAGTAGACGGCTTGCGGATGCGACTTAGAACATGTGCCTCACAGACCAACAGAGATGAATACCGCGTAGAACACGCGCCTTCTTTAAACGTACCAGAATCACAGGTTGATGAAGAATTCGAGAGAAAGCAAATGTGCATATTACCTGCGCAGATTTTCCTTTACACAGATAATGAAACTGGCCCACCACATATGTGAATCTAAATAAACCACAGGAAGACAGTCGTCACCGTCGTATTTTTTCCATGTTGAAACAGCATCACAATCGACGATGAGGTTACCCACCGGATCTCCAAAGCCAGCCAAGCCATCGGCCGGCTGCAGAACTACGTGCGGGACCGTTAGGGTGTGTAAGGCCTTCGTCCTGACGACACTTTAATACGGAGCGGAAATCTGGACCGTCTACTCCAAACATGCCACGAAACTCAATCATTTCCATCTCAGCTGCCTTCGCAGAATACTACAGCGGAGATAACAATACATGATACCCAACACGGAATTCCTAGAGCGTACTGGCATCCTCAGCGTTCACTCCATGTTGAGGCAACTGCAACTACATTGGAGCTGCCACCTCGTGGGGATGGAGGATGCCCGAGTACCGAAACAAATCTTTTATGGTGATGTCGACACCGGTGCTCGCCTACTGGGAGGACCGAAACGTCGCTACAAGGAAACATTGAATAATTCTCTTAAGCGACTGCATATCAATCCAGAAACCTTGGAGGATCTCGCCCAGACCAGACCAGTGCTGCCATCTACGAAACAAATCGGATTGTCGCCGCCAAAACCACACGGAGGGCTCGCAAATTACAAGTGTCTCGTCTCTTCAATGCCAACAGTCAGCCGCCTTCAACATGCCCGCGCTGACAGTACGTTCCGGGCATAAGTCGGTCTCGTTGGACACCTTCAGACCCGATGCGCCAACAAACCGACAACATCTACCCCTTCTTATATTCTCATCCCTGCCGCGAACCCCGCATCGACCACAAACCTTGTCACCGCCAATCACATTGTCGCTGTCCCGCCGCCATCGTCGGCCCTTTCCCATTCCCCGCATCGATCTCAGCGGACAGCATCACCACCACGTCTGCATACACTCCCCCACCGAGGGGACGACGTCCGACGTCTCATCACCTTGGAACATCATCAACATCCTCGCCTCCAGCGATGTGGACTCGCCCCAACCTGTCCGCATTGCGATTGCCTATTCATTTCACACATCGGGCTGGTCGGTCACTTGCGAGTCCGTCCCACAGACACTTGGCGAACCAATGCCTGGAGCGTCAGTCTACACTCCCCACACACGCCCTAACTGTCCTTACTGCCCTCTTAAATGCGCTCACTGCGCAGGCTTATTAGGCTACATGCGCATCCACCAAAACCTGCGATAGACAACCATCGGCTACATCACATATCACCCACCAGCACACGCATCAAACAACATCACCACTGCAAGCACTGGACTGTCACGTCCCACGCAAGTGGGTAAAGTGCCTATCGGCCCTACCCTCGCACGGCTTCTCTGCTGCATGCGTAGTCGGAGTCTGGGGCTATCACAGTGCGCCAAGCGCCATGACTTGGGAGACCGCCGACTGACGCCCCAAATCAGCCTGTTGTGCGTGTTTGTGTTGGGTGGCGAACTGGTGGGCTGAGAGTCAGGCTGTCACGGCTCCTTCTTAACGGGATATCTTGCACTCTCACGCATGCGAGGATAGTCCGTATATGGGTAGTACCTTCCAGTCGACAACTGACGTATATCGGTCTATAATTGATTTTTGGGGACTCAGTTGTGGTCGGACGACGCAGACTTCTTGGCCTTTCTAAGACCTCCGCGGAGGTTTCTGCCTAAAAACCCCCTAAAATATGTTCCTGATCATTAGCTAAACCTTGGCGGAGCCTTCTAAAACCCATTTAAAGAGAGGCGTGTAAAGAAAACATGCAGATATTTATATAACAGTTATGCCAGTCATGGATAACGAGTAAATATTTGACCATCAAACATAAAGCTATAAAGTCTTTTCCAAATTTCTCGACATTTCCCGCCAAGACAACGAAGTTCGGCAAATTATTCTACCCTTCAACCAGCCGGTGGGAGAAGAATTTGGCCCGCAACTTAAGTTTGGCATACTTTATCTTCTGTTTGTAGTAGTGGCCTCGTAAATTAGTCGTTAGTGCCATTCCGAGTAAATCGCCAAACTGAAGAACTCAGTATAGCCTTCGGAAGATCCTGAACACCACGATCATATCCCCTCTTCATTGTCTATAAGAGAGAGGAAATATTTTTAGCTTTTCCAGGCGTCTCTCATAAGGTAAGCAGCTTACTCCGCTGACCAGTCTGGTTTCTATTCTTTGTAGGTTCCCCAACAGTGTGTAAACTTGTTTCGTCCAGAAACACCATGTCTCAACACAATATGAGATAAGATAAGATAATTTTTTATTCAAGACCCGTAGGGGTCCAATCAAAGCAAGTAAAAACAAATTTTACATGTGAATTTTAGACGAGGTAGGCGGAATCTTTCCAAAATGCAATTCATAATTTCTGAATTTGTAGTCCGTTAAAAAATGATTAGCCAGGGTTAAAAAACTCCACGTAAACATTTAAAAATAATTGGTTTAATTTTACAGGAGCAAATAACCCCTCAAAAAATAATGACAGAAAAATGCGAGCAGGACTGGCCTGTAGGTGGTGGTATATAACGGATTGTAGTCGGACATCGTCAGGGTAGCAATAAATGCCGGCCTTGAGGGGTACGTATGCGGGTCAGACAGGACTGGCCTGCATGTGGTATTGTATACGGGATTCAGATCTGACATCGTCAGGGCAGAACTGATATGGCGGATGAGACTATTGGCGTCATAGTGGCCAGATGAGAGGAACCCGGACGCGATCGGCCACAGTACGCTTCGAGCACAGCCGAGGAGTGGGGAAGGGAGGTACGACCGAACTACTAGTAAACAGTGAAGACTGAGGGTTCCGCCGTGAGCGTAGACAGACCGCATGAGGTCGGAATGCGGGAGATGACATCAAAAACCGCGAAAATTGTCGCTATGGGGGAGGAGTGATAGCAGTGGATTTAGAAACCAATTAAAAACAGGGGTTTCTAATGATATAGTTAAGAGTTACCAGTGGATCTACCACTAAATCCCAGGAGGACCCTTCTAGAAGTCAAGAATCGGAGTGTTCGGGAATGAGACCGTTAACAGTGCGTTTATGCTTTCCGGTGTAAGATGTTTGCGTAATTTCGACTTGAATACCAGTAACTTAGGCGATAATCTAATTTCAGGCCGAAGATTATTCCAAAGGAAGGCATATTTGGAAGCAAAGAAGAGGGAGCGTTTAGATGTAGTGCAAAGAGAGAGCGCAATCACCAAGCAGGAGTTGCGCGTGGCATAAGACCGATCCCTCGGAGTGACAGTGTCAATGAGCGGAAGACTGGAGCTAGAGTTGATGCGAAAAAGGAAGCAAAGGCCAGCTTCGAGTCTTCTAACCCACAAAAACTTCATGTTCGCCAGCTGACATCTCTGAGTATAAGAAGTACCGGATGCGACTTGAGAGAACAGTTTCCGGGTGAAAACCCTCTGAACATTTTCGATTTTATTACGGTCGCAGGCGCTCATTAAACCGAAGAAAGGACAGCAGCATTCGAGCATTGGAAGAACAAGCACTTGATAAAGTCTTAGTTTCATTTCCGGAAGGGAAAAATTATGCGATATGAATCCACATATCTGCGCGGCTTTGGCAGAGATTCTATCTGCATGAGGTGATAAAGCAAGCTTATTTGTATAACTTAAACCTAGGTCCTTTATGGTGAGGCATTCTGAGAGTGGGTTATTCTGAAATATTATGGCACTAGGAAGTTTGGCAGGACCAAAAGACATGAAACTACACTTGGATGATGAAAACTCCATCTGCCATGTCGAACCCCATCTGCTTAAGCGTAGTAAATCGACATCAATTTTTTCAACACAAACGTTTGCGGTGTCCTTAGAGTATAAGTAAACACACTTGAGGTCATCGACATGAGTAAAATTTTGCGAATTTCCGAGTTCAGTCGAAATATCATTGATGTACAGAAGGAAGAGTAGCGGACCCAGGACCGTGCATTGAAGTACGCCACTCGTGATCGAGTGGGGTATCGAGTAGCTATTACCGACCATGACTTTCTGGTATCGGTTGGACAGATAGGACCTGATGAAGTCGAGTAGAGGCGGTCGGATGCCGAGAGCTTCCAATTTTACTAAAAGACGTCTATGGGGCACCTTATCAAAGGCTTAGCTAAGATCAAAGTAGATAACTAACACTGACTGCCGCTCATTACGAAGAGAAGTGATTAGATTAAGAAAAACCAAGTGACATGTTTCGCAGGATCGTACAGGTAAAAATCCATGCTGACTAGAGCTCAGAAGCCGATTAGCTATATAGAAGTCAAGAATTTCATTGAAAATAATCCTTTCAAAAAGCTTTGCTAGAGACGGCGTTTTGTGCACGCCCCGATAGTTATTAACATCGGACCGAGATCCTGACTTGAAAACGGGAATGATAATTGACGTTTTCCATGTTTCAGGAAAGAATCCTTTTGAAATATAAACCGAGAATAAATGACTGAGCAATATGGAAAGGTCGGACGCTTGTTTAATAATGGAATACCGAATCCCTTCCGCTCCAGAGCAGTGTGAGTATTTCAAGCGACTTATGTGTTTCTTAATGAGATCTGAGGAGACATCAATTGTACTAAGTGTCCTATCTGAATGTGATCGAAAGAAAGGGACCGGATCGGACTCGGTAGTAAGGTGTTTTGCAAAGAAAGTACTAAACAACTCCGCCTTGTCAGTTTCATCGTTGAGGAAGACTTTGTTATGCTTCAGCAGGGGTGGAAGTTCGTGACCACGCTTAGAGGAGGACTGATGACGGAAGATGTTAGCGACGGACTCTCCAGGGTTCGAACCACTGAGAGCAATTGATTCTCTTTGCCTGTCGCTCGCTTGGCGCATCCTTGAGGCCATCCCAAAAATCTCTGCGATTCTAAGATTAACTGATAAGGAACTAGTGGATGGGTCACGCAGCTGTCGCCTCAGCTTTTTTAGTCTGTTGAGAAGAAAATGAGGAACAAGGGAATCTGAAGAATTAGGCTTGAGATATCTACGCGGTACAAACTCTAGAATGTCCTTCGAAACATTGGACATGACATCACGAAGAATGGTTGCATCGCTACAGGAGAGGAAGCCACACCAATCCAAAGATCTAATATAGCTATTTAGTAAGTCGTTATCTAAGCAGTCGTAGTTCATGTAAGTAGGAAGGACGTTGGTCTTTTTTGAAAAGGCAAGTGGTAAGCAACAATGAATTATTACGTAGTCACTGTCAAATAGGTCCTTTTTAAAGCAACAAAAAGAGGAGCAATGACATTGATAAAGATTAGATCAACATTGGCCGAAAAAATGCTTCAAATACTCGTTTTAAAATTTCTTCATCAGAATTGAGGAAAGATCTTATCGCGCCTAGGATAACCATAGTTCTGTTTGATGCCTTGGCATAGTGAGACGATGGTTCGAAAGTTGGCGTCATCCACACACCGAGGTCTCTTAACTCGTTGACTGATTCGAGTTGGTGACCTCCGATAAAGTAATGAGATTCAAATCTCAACGGCCTCTTGTTGCTAGATCATAATCAGATAAGTTGGAATCTGTTGAGGCTGAGGTTGAGACACCACTAATCACACCACTACTGCAAGCGATTCAGATTGGTTTGTAATTGTAGAGAGTTTTTCGGCTTCTTTACTGATTTCCTTAAGTTGAGATCATCGGCAAATATTACGCGCTCGCAGTTCAGACAGTTCAAGCAGCCGTTCACATCTGTTAAGAACAGAATTGGACTCAGAACACTTCCCTGCGAAATTTTACGGTGGACGGATGCCTATTCGGATTTATCGTTTCCGATACACACAGACACGCTGTGATCCGCACGTGAGAAGATCGGCTAACAATTTCAGCAGATTTCCACTCATGCCCATTTTACGTAGTTTAAATATAAGTCGTTTGTGTGGAACACTGTCAAAAGCCTTTATGAAATCCATGTACATGGCGTCAACTGATAAAGCCCTTTCAGCCGATTTCGTCCAGCTCTCCATGGCTACTAACAGGTTAGTAAGGCAGTATCGACCCCTTCGAAATCCATGCTGATGCAAAGTGAGCAAGTCGTTGTCACTGGTCAATGTTCGATTGCAACTTCTTTGCTTCATTATCGCACTTGACTTCCCTACATATTGTTATGTCGTCTGTGAACATGAGGGCCTCACCATCTGCGTCGCCGATGCAATCATTTACATAAACCTGGAAGAGTAGTGGGCCTAAAAGAGAACCCTGTAGGAAACAACTTTCCACCTTTGCACATTCTGATGTTGAGTTACCAACAACGGCTCTTTATACTCTGGAGGAAAGAGAACTCCTGACCCATATAAACATCCTTCCCTGCCTTCTTACATCCCAGAACTTCTGAAAAAGAAGTCCGTGTGGGACACCAACAAAGGCTCTCTTGAAGTCAACATATGACATATACTGGATAACCCTTATCGGTAGCTCTTGTCTACTTTTCGTGCGAGTAATGGACACTCTTTAGACAGGAGCGTCCTATATGAAATTCATGCTGGACATAACATGATATTTCGTTTTTTTCCAGTTATTTCGTCAAATGTTTTTGATAAAGGGTTTCAATATTTCACGTGCGATGCAAATAAGACTGACGGCCCGATAATTTCCGTATTCAAGTCGTGAACCGTTTTTATGGACCAGAGTGATGAATGTGCGCTTCCATTCTTGTGGGAGCTCGCCTTTTTAAAATGACTTTAGATGTATTGCGGACAATAGACCGCACAGTGTACTAGCAAGTTCACGAGGTGCTAGGGCGGGAATTCTATCTGGACTAGGCGATTTGGCAATTTTCAGTCGGTTTCAGCAGGTTTGACCCTAACTATGATCGATGAAAAGAGTGGTTCTTCGATTAAGGAGGGTAGAGAGGGGGCAAGGAGAGGAAGGGGACTGGGAGGAGACGTTTGTTGGCAAACGGATGGATAAATTAATAGAGAATTAGGTTCGCCGGTGAAGACGGTCACTCTGGTGACAAGTAATATATGTATTTTGCACCTCCTTTTTCTTCTCAGGAAAAAACGGACCGTTTTGCAGAAGTGGTTACCACCCAAACGCAGTGATATAAGACTTCAAAATCTTGTAAAGCCTAGTCATCGAGAAGGCCGTTGGTTGCCTTACCTAGGCGAGGCATGACATAAGCTCCTCCAGAATATTTATGCTGATTTGCCGTATATTCTCGTCCATATGGCTTCGAATTACTCTCCAAAGTTCTTAAATGGTCAGTAAAGTTTGCTGTTTTGTAGTGTTAAAATGTTGCTCAGCCTTCCACGTCCATTCAAGAACAAAATGAGCCTCAGTGTCGAACCGTGCCGAACGTCACTTACGACTGCAGCAGGATTTGCTTTTTTTGACCGAAACAACCAACCTACTAACGAGCCACAAAGGAGTTTTTGATCCATTTCAGGAAGTAGATGCTTGTTCCAATCCTTTCGATTTTGCACAAAAGTCTTGGGTACGCTACAGTACCAAAACCTTTCGATTGTCAATGAAGGCATTTTGGTCGCTTACCTATCCTCGAGAGCCCGGATAGGGCTCTTAGGAGATTGTAACAAACATACAATGCAGGGTCCTCTAATCCGGAACCCTTGCTGGCAGCCTTACCGTAAGATGAAATTATCGAGGTGTTGCAGAGATCCGCTCTTCATGATCATCTCTATGATTTTACCGTGAGTGCTTGTCAGGCTTGTGCGTCTGCAGTTTGTCACAGTCGTCCGCCACCCCCTTTTGCATAAAGGAGTTATGTGCGACAGCTTTTAGTCTACAAATAAATGTTACAGTGTCAGATTGACTTTGAAAGAACATTGACATATGTCAGGAAGTCCACTGGAAAGTTTGTCTACAAGTTTGCGCGAAACCTCCTCTGGTTCTGGAGTTCTTGATCCTCATAATGTCATTAATTCTCCCTAGATAAGATCTTTCGAACAGTGGACGTATTTTATTTTTGGAGATGGCAGGTCTTTTACAGACGGAGGAGGGAACCCAGCTTCAATCATGTAGACCGAATGAAAAAAAAATAAAAGCATTCGGTCACATAACCCTTCTCAGCGATTTTGATGCCTCAGCATATTTCATTAAGGATATTCGATTCTTATTCCTTGTGCTTCTTCTGAAGTATTTCTGAAATAGTTTGAGTTTTGAGTACGGTGTACAGCACTTTACTTATTTATCATCTTTATGGACCTTGACCACCCGGAAAAAATCCAATTTGAATAAAGCATTTCAGCAGCACTATCTTATACGCATACACTCGCGAATTCACAGTATCCGTAGCGGCCAACCATCATGACCGGTCTGGCGTCATTGCTCAAGACCTGGCTGCCCCATGGTCATTCACCCTTTGCAGCGAACCGTTCCAGACGCGCTGACCTGAAGCCACTCGACCGACTTCAGCTCGGACACAATTAAATAAATTTTTTTTACTTTAATGCCAGGGGAGCGATTAAACATAAATCCGACCGGCAGTGAAAAAAACTCCTGAGCTAAAGGCATAAAAATATAGTTGATGGTGGTTTTGTGGTTTGGAGGGCTCAGGAGAAAAAAACTGCCGGCGGTGGGAGAATATCGACCGTCAAGAAGGGGGGAGGTTGCACGGTATCGGAGATCATCGGACGTCAAATTCCTTTCATGAAGTTGGGGATAATCAAAGTAGAGGCGTTGAGGAACAGCTGGTGAGACCGGCCATTGTGTTCAGAGACCACAAACGCCATCGCTACGGTACAGTCGATCAGTAGATTCAGCACCCAAAATTTGAGGAAGCTTTTCTGAATGCAAAAATCGAGTAATAGTTCTCTTAAATAAAGGAAAATTTTGCAGAGTTTTCACACTCATGGGTAGTTTATTCCAAATAGCAATCGCATTTACAGAGAAGAACCGACGATATTTAACAGTACGTGCCAGAGGCAGAAATAAGAAGACCTCACGGTGACTGTTACGTCGTGGGTGGATATGATGTCTTAAAGAGGTGAGTGGGTTAAATGTGTGATTATATAAGAGTTTAAATAGCAAAAATAGTCCCTTTTGTAATCTACGGAACCATAAAGGATCGAGGCCTGTATGCCGGCAACGTTCTTGGTAAGACAAATGTCGGTGTTCCGGGGTTAAAATTCTCTTGGTAAAAAAGTGTTGAACGGATTCTATTTTCTTCCGCTCAGTAGCACGCATGAGGCTAAATGAAAACGAACAGTATTCCAGACCAGGTCTAACGTACATGTTGAAAAGGCGCATACTAATGACCCTAGTTTTAAAATTTCGGAGGATAAACCCGGTCGTTCTACGTGCTTTGGAGACTATCAAGGCACAGTGCTCCGAGAGATTGAGACTCTTGGAGTATGATACACCCAAATCCTTTATAACCCCTGGCACATTTATTGCGTGACCTTCAATACTTAGTTGAGGACGGCGGTCGTCGCCGACCACCTTGACTGAGCACTTATGCCAAAAAAGAGAAAGGCGCCATGTGCGGCATCACTGGGCGAAAGCCTGTAGATCGCTCTTTAGGAGCTCAAGCACGATGTCATTATCTGCCGGCTTATATCGATATGCAACTTTAAGATCATCGGCATACATGAAAGGCTTGCCATTATGAAATATATCGGGTACATCATTAACGAAAAGGCTAAATAAAAGCGGGCCGAGTACACTACCCTGAATGACTCCACTCCTCACACGTGTGGGCATGGAGATGGTATTGGAAATCTTAACTCGTTGTGTGCGAGTGCCCAAATAAGAGGATATAAAATTCAAAAGTTTGCCACCTATTCCGAAAAAGGACAATTTCAAGAGATGAAGAGCATGGTCAACACGGTCAAAAGCCTTAGTGAAATCGAAATATACTGTGTAAAGAGCAAAACCATGGTCCCTAGATTGGAGAACATAGTCAAAGAAAGAGAGTTGACAGGTGTCACAAGATCGAGCTTTGAGGAATCCATGCTGAGCAGCACTCAGTAAGTTATTCGCTGTTAAGTGACACATCATCTTATCCTTGATCAATGTCTCTAAGATCTTCGAAACTGCCGGGAGGGTGTTTATTGGCCGAAAGTCATCAAATGATGTAGATTTGCCGTGCTTAGGAATGGGCAAAATGTGTGATTCCTTCCACAAGGTAGGATAAGTTTCACTTTCAAGAGCAAGATTAAATATCTTGCATAAGAGGGATGGGAAGATCGTGTTTGCATCGGCTTTTAAAATACTTACTGGGACACCATCAGGTACTGGTGTATGAGATTGACGAAAACGCCGAATCGCATCCGTCACATCTCACAGAGTGAAAGTTATATTTTCTAGAACTGCCCCGGTCTATGCCTGGATGGTCGCAGCGTCGCACCTGCCCGTGCGGTCACTTGAACGCACCCCCCCCCCTGCGACCACAACCTAGGCCACTGGGACACCACTCCTCGGCAAATAAAACATACACCAACTGGAGACCAATAGAGCATGGCCCACGAGCCTACAAAAGCGGCTGCCATCACTGTCCCAAAGACTTTCAGGCTTGACTGCACGCAGTCGATACCAGTCCTGGCTTCGCTAGTGGCCATTGCTGACTGGCGGGGGGGGGGGGACAACTTCTGGTTTTTATACATTAAACTTTTCACTCCGGTGTTTCTACCTTTTTGCATTTTGGCATTTGGCCTGGTGGTGCTAACGCACTGAGTTCCCACTAACACAGATAAATCGCTACATACCTGAATTGCAGTTGCACAATTTTGTTCTTCAAGTGTTTGTACAGAATCGTTGCCTTTGATTTTTTTAAATATAAAGACCATCTCTATGTGATTTTAAACAGCTATCTAGTGTTTGCATGCGCCATTCAAACTTAAGGTTAGAAATGACAACCTACTTCTATCCAATATGATCATGTTTGGATATCTATGTACATTGACTTATGAGATTTCGGAATAAATGTGTGCCAATGCCTATACATCATTTGAAGGCTGGGCTTAAAGTTTGACATGCATCTGTGCACAGAGTAGCGTGGCGAGGCCGTTCCACTTTTCGTAACATCTGCGGATCTTGGAATTCATATGTCCATAAATCTGCTGACCCTAAAACTTACTGCCACAATCGAAACTCTCGAGAATTCAAGAAGGCGTACCATATTAAAGGTTGTGTGTGGCATGAAGCATTGTTTGTTTGTTAAAAATAGGCGTACGCCGAAAGCAACTGAAGGCTCGATTGGGTAAACGATCTCGATAGACGACTTAGAGACGGCGGGTTATCCAAAGAGTCGTAATAACTCCGGCATGCGCATTACCTAACAACTAGTCTTTCCACATTTTTCTTTCCTATCCACCAAACCCCTCGTATGTCCTTTTGGTCCCTGTGTAAGACTCAAAAGGCAAATTTGTTTTAAAGGGACAAAAAAGGGGCAAGCGAAAAAAAGAGACAGGAGACATAGTGTCGAATATTGAGTGTGTTTCTTCTCCTTTGAAGTATTCAGACGAGCACAGTGAATTAAGTCCAGATGAAAAGCAGGAATCGACGAATATTGCATACCCCAAATCACAACCTTAACCTACAAGTGTTCCCCTTCCCTTCTGTTTCACGAAACTTACCAACGTCTCTGACGCTTCTTCTTCCCCATTCCTATATCTCCATCGTCTCACCTATATTTCAGTTGCACTTCAGACTTCCCTTTATTACTTAGATCGTCTCTGTTCGCTTGAGATATTGTTTGTTCGCACGATGCCAATGTCCCAGACTAACGGCCCAGAAAATGGAAAATATTCCCTGTCTGCACCCTGTCCCATCAAACCGGCAGATGGTAGCCGGGAGTTAGTCCCTCAGTTAGAACGGCAGGACGGTCCGCTATTATATTCGAGCATAATTTATTAGTGTGTAGTTGAGATTTAAACCCATGCAGACTCTTCACAGAGAGTGAACAGTCGTGTTTATGAGATAGCATATTTAGTGCCTTGGTTTTCAGCGCGAACGGTTTGGGCACATTGACTTGCGAGAGGCGCGAACGGAAATAGTTTGCGTGTCAACTGCACAGGTCTGATCCACATCTGTCTATCGAGGTCGTTTTTCCCAGGCATCTTCTGCCGTTTTACACTTTTCAAAGTTATTTAACCCGTTGTTGTGGTCGGGCGAGATCTGTAGCTTCCTGACTTACGAGGCCGTCTAGGAGTAGTTTGCATGTGTTTTATAACCCATAGCACACACCTCCGAGAAGAAAGTGGTGTTAGTTCCTTCTTATGATCGTCGGTGGTAGGACGGTTTGTCATTTATACTTGTTTATTGGGCACCGCTCCAACTCTCCTTCTAACTCCTTGTTATTCTTCCACAACCAGTCTTCATCCACGGACCCATTCCCACTGACTTTAGCAATAGTTTCAAGAATGACCTTCCTAACACATGTTGGCTGAGGTGTACGTTGGTGGTCCCTTTAATTCGCCTTTATTTCGCCCGACAATATAAGCAGGCTCCTTGCAAATGCAAGTTTCTCCTTGTTATGCTGATTGTGCTCATTTGGTGTGGGAACCTTCCTCTTTGTTACAGAAACTTAATATCTAAGATGCATATCCCTAATAGATTTCAAATGTATGTTTTCTCGTGTGGTTTCCGGTTGTCAACCCTAATACGTCTTACCGTGTACTTTGTGGAGCTGTCTGAATCATTCACTATAAATTTCATTGCAAGTATAACTGACTGATGCCTACTCCGGGTTACTACGATTTTTGCTAACGAACAAAAAATTCATATTCTTTGACGAAATAACCGTACGAAGTTCAAATTCAATCGTTTCCTGTTGTCCAACTAGTAGCAAAGCCGTGTGAAACTTGTCCGACGATGGAAGTCGAAGCAGTTTTAGCCAAAAAGCATGCGTTACAGTCAGTTGCTTCTTACTTTCGAGTCCGGTAATTCAAGTTTCTGTTTCGCTTGTCCGAATTTTAAAAAAATCCGATAGTTTGGGCACCGCAAGCTGTAGGAGCCACCATTGTCCCTGGC